>OZ029919.1:1132500-1565000 GCA_964023275.1 Norana najaformis
ATGGACATCAAACGTTAACAAACTCATCTCCAAGTGCAACAATCCACGTCCAATTGCAACATCGAAACTTGCAACGGCCCACCAACAAAATGCGTTTAACACCGACTCATAAAAAGTCTGAAGACATAGATATCTAGAAATTTATATACCACCTTTACAGGATGTCACCCAGGTGCCGCATAAATATCCACACATACAAAAGACTCTGGCCAGCCAACTACTTGACGTTTCCTTCGAAGTACTTGTATGTCGGATTCTCATAGCCGTTCACCTGCATTCCGGCCACGTGGCGTTCCTCGGGGGGGACGACAGGGTCTTGTCCCCTGACATCTACCGCGCTTGGGCGCGATCGTCTGACTCGACGTCTCATCACAACGACTCCAACAATTATGACGACGAACACAGTGACTGCGCTGACGGCAATTCCGAGTGGAACAGCAGAACTGAAACTGCCCGATCGTTTGATGGCAGCCTTATGGATGTAGGACTGTCGCGGAAGAAAACAAACAGGTTTACTAAACAATATATATGTCTTACATTACAGCATATACATCTTACGACTGATTAGTAGGCATTTTAATGGGTTCAGCATGTCGGATCATTCCGCTTAAGTGCATCAATTTACCGATTAACAATAGATGGAGGGCTAAGTGGTGCTAACTGATGAAGTCTTCACCTATTGAAGTACTAACATGGCTTGATCTATCTTAACTTCATAGCATCTATCAGCATCATATCAACAAAACCATGCATCCACCTACTTCATGGGAAGGCATATTGTGTATGGCAACACATAGCTCTTGAAAATTTTACGCACGGCTTTCCATGCCTCTAAAACAACTATTTAGAGCTTTCCATACCTCTTTAAAAATATGGTTTTCCATACCTCTAAAACATTTATGTAGGGCTTTTCGTACCTCTTACAAATTTTCTACTCACGGCTTTCCATACCTCTAAAAATATCTACACATGGCTTTCCATACCTCTAAAAATAGTTACGCACAGCTTTCCATACCTCTAAAAAAATCTATGCATACCATACCTTTATAAATATTTATGTAGGGCTTTTCATACCTCTGCAACATATTTACCTCTTGAACGTTGAGGTCGTTTCTGTTGATGTTGTCAGCGTGGCTGTTGTGCCTGACGTGAATGTAGTCGGCCAAGTAATCGTCATCAATGTCACCCGACAGACCGGGGAAAGGTCTGACTGCTGTGACTGAAGACACAGGAGATGATGACGATGACAACGATGATGATGCTGACACATTTTGTGATCTGCTGCTGATGAAGTGCTTCACTGAAATCGATCACAAGATCCACTGTAGGCATTTCTATTTCTGCATTTATTCAGCTCCATTATCTAATGATTAAGTATCAACAGATGGCTCTGAGCAACTGCTTAAGGTCCCTACACAGTAACCAAGGAAAAATATTAATATTAAATTATTAATATTAATAATTATTAATAATAATTATTAAACTTTTACAGTGTTATTTGTTGTGCTTTAACATGGTACTTATAGATGTTATGTGACATTTTTAACATTATCTCTTGCAATATTTTATAAGGTCCCTAAACAGTAATCATCTCTGTCTCGAATCCGTACTCTCAACATTACAAGCCAAGCGCTCTGACCAATCGGCCCCTGTGCCCCCCTCCCAAATGGGCTTGAAAACCATTCTGTTTGATTTTGGTTTTGTGATGTGACGTCACCAGCATCTCTGACCAGTTTCTCTTGAAGCGATGCTATATAAATCTACGACTACAATTTCAATAATAAATTCACTGCAAAACTTGTTTCACTGATAAAAGTCAGTTTGCGTATAATTAATACCTTTGTCTTTACCTTTGTCTTCATACGCCCGTTTTTCGCCTTCACCCTTCACATCCCTAATCTCCTCCTCCTCCTCCTCATCATCGTCATCATCATCCTCATCATAGTCTTTGACATCTTCTTCACTGTAATCATCACGGCTGGTATTTTCTCTACGTTTCTTCACGATATCATTCATCTTATCATCATCATCATCGTCTTCATCATCATAATTATCATCATCATCGTCGTCATCATCAACGTCGTCGTCATCATCGTAATCGTCATCTTCAAGTGTTGCTTTAGTTGATGGTCTAGTTGTCGTGCTTTTTGTCTCAGAATCCTCAGACAATGGCTTCAGCAGCAGAATAGAGATGCTGTCATCCAAGGAATGGTAGTTGTCCAAGTCCATCACTACAACACACAGATAAACTCAATAACTATATCATTACAACTACTATTCACATTATTATTATTGTTTTCAAATTAACAATTGTACTAATAATAGTACCATTAATAACAGTAATAATAATGAGTAATTTTTCAGTTCCTGAGGGATTATACTTACCTTGGGCCAAAAAAATAATAATAAAATAATTAAAAAAACAATAATAAATGATAATAATATTAATATTAGTTGGGGCACTGCATCTCTCGTGACTCAGAAAGACCCAGTTACCTTTACCAGCACATTGTTGCTACACTCCAACGCTTCAATGCCTTTGTTTTCCATGGCAATTTTTTCTCCAGGTCTTGACAAGTTCTTGCTGTCCAGAACTTTCTTTTCTTCTCTGGAGATTTTTTAAATACTGGGGGACCATTTCCACCAGAGGAGAAAATAATAACAACTATACTAACAACAACACCTTTAATAACAACAAGGACACCTAAAATAACAAAAACACCTATAATAACAATAACATTTACATTAACAATAACACCTATAGTAATAACAGTAACACATACTGATTTGTTTTCGGATTTTATTTCTCTGTTTTGACAGATGATCAACGGATTGGAGCGCCTTTTGCAATTGTCTGTCAATGTTGTCCAGCTGCGCCATTGTCTGCTTTCGGACGTCGTCTGCTGACCGTGGATCGGTCTCTCGGAAACGAGTGTAAACCCCGACCGTGTGGATCCGGTCCTTCTGCAACGCTCTGATGTATCGTCTTAGCAACCGGACAACCTTCGAAGTCTACAGTTTCAGACGAAAGAATAACAGCCTGTCATTAAATGAAACCAATGTACTTGCTTACAGCCGAGTTCGCTACAGGGCGCAAACGGAGCAGAAATCTCGAAACAGCTGGGGAGATGAACTCCCAACCTCTGGGTTGACAGCCCAGCACCTAACCACTAGACAACTCTAATCTAATCTAATGACTTCTATAGCACCGTTATATAATGCCCAAGGTATAACTCGATGGTCGCTTCAACTGAAACTGTAGTCAGTAAGCATAATCCATTGGAGAAGCTCAAAGTCCTCTACATCAGGGAAATGGGAAGTTAGGCCATGATTGGTAAGCAAAACTAGACTTTGGCCTACACATCAATTTGGCTTTGCAGCAACCATCAACTGATGCCTTTTCGGCATTACTACAGTGGTCCAACAGAAGTTCTCTGATTAGATTAGATTGGACTGCATTCTTCCTCTTCCCCTTATCTCACTTTCCGGTTCAATTCCAAACACCATCCATCATAGCCATCTGACTGTGCCTGTCTGACTCTTCTATCTTGATCTGGAACCCAACCCTTGCTTCCTATTGATTTTGTTTTGACTGAGCGCCTTTGAATAAGCTGGTTCCTACGACTTAGCTTTCGTTGGGCGCTGTAGAAATCTCAAGCTTACAATTATGAACTCGATTACGATTACGATTAGACCTTGATGTTGTTGTCATTGATGGCTGCCATGAAGTCTTCGAAGAGCTGCTGTTCGCGACTGGTCAGCTGAGCTTGGATCCTCTGGTTGTGCAGTTGCTCCAGCTGCTTCCGCTCCAACTCCCTCTCCGCCTCTTCCGCCTCGTACATCATCTGGAATCTCTACATTACACACGCCACAACAGTCATGTAACTCTTACCAAACACTTATGTAGCGCCTTTTCATCAAGAATCTGTGAAAGACATTTGGTTCAAGTATGAATGCACTTGAGTGTGTATTTATGTAAGTATGATGTACATATACATGTATGTATATATGTATGTATGCATGCATGTATAAGTGTGTGCATGCATGTGTGTATGTATGTGAGCATGCATGAATGCATTTGTGTACGTATGTATACGTGTATGTACGTATGCATGCGTATGTGAGTGTGCATGCATGCTTGTGTATATGTAGGTGTATGTATGTATGTGTATGTATGTATGTATGCACTTGATCCATGGATACTTTCGGCTCATGATCCTCACATCAACTGTGTTGGGTTCTCAGGCAGGCATTCTCAATGTCTGGTCCGAGGCTTTTGAATTCGCTGTCCAGTTACTCACTTCCTCTTAATTTTCCAATGTCATTCAGGTCTAAACTTATACATTATGATAACGGCGCTACAGAAGTCATTAGATAATATAAGTATGTATGTAGGTAGGTAGGTAGCAAAGGTTTAAATAGCACATTTGCACATCGCTTACAGGCGCTGATATACGATATTTACTTCCTGTTTTTGAAACATTGACTGAAATGCACTCACACTCGTTATCTCTTTGCTCAGCTTTTCGCTGGCCTTCTGATCGATCGCTTTGAGGCTCTCAACTCTCTGACGAGCAGTGGCCCAGTCTTTCATCATCTGCAGACCATCATCATCATCATCATCATCATCACCAACACCATCATCACCACCACCGCCACCACCACCATCATTTTCATCATCGTTGTCATTATCTTCCATCTTCTTTTGATCAATATCCTTATCATTGTCCTCATCTCCATCCTCATTATCCTCCTCCTACTCAACTATGAGATTCTAAAAGGCGCCACATAAATATCTAGATAAACAAACAACTAATAAACACATCTTCCTATCTTTGGTATTACTACGCAGGTTCCTCATAAGTCAGACACTACAATCTCTATATACGCGTGTACTTGCTAGTGTGGCCAATTCTAATCTTCCAAAATGCCCGAATCTCCCACATGACGTTTACCAGCCATGATCAACGAGGTTCTCAGAGTACATCATCTAGAAATTTAGAAAGACCCTCGACCTAACATCGGAGTACATCATCTAGAAATTTAGAAAGACCCTCGACCTAACATCACAGCCATTGAGTAGGCAATCTCATGACCTTGGCTACTTTGTCGTGGTGGTATTTCTTCACGTCGCTCTTGGCCTTGGCGTAGTATTCGTGTTCGTTCCACTTGTGGGTCAGCAAAGGTTTATTCACGTCATTCGCAAAGTCGTCACTTTTACCAGAGGTTCTGGACTTTGTCTCTGGAATTTCGTCGTTCGAGCCTTAAACAAACAAACATGAAATATGAAAAGATCTTTTAAGCCAACATTTGTCACTTTTAACCTTTTCAATGTTACAAGCACACATTTTGAGAGGGCAGAGGAAGTGAAAGAGAAGGAGGCAAAGGGATATGGAGAGGGACATGGAGAGGGCCATGGAGAGGGATAAGGAGAGGGACAAGGAGAAAAGGGGAAGTGATAAGGAAAGGGACAAGAAGAAAAGGGGAAGGGACAAGGAGAAGGACAAGGAGAGGGACAAGGAGAGGGACATGGACAGGGACACAGAGAGGGACACGGAGAGGGACAAGGACAGACAGATATGGCATTTGAAGCAACCACTAACAGATGCCTTGTGCATAAGGATAACGGCGCTACAGAAGTCAATAGATCAGACTTGATTATAAACAAACCAGAGACGTTACCCAATGTGGCTGAATCGTTTGCTGACCTTTGCTTGTGGAGGAAAAGCTTTGGTTCTTAGCACAGCAGACAAACTCGATTCCGTTAAATTTGCCAATACCGCACAGCTCGAGCATTCCATAGCTGTGCTGCGCCATGCCTTTTTCCATGCAAGACTTCTCTGACTTGACTTTCCAGTCCTCAATCAGTGCACAGAGTTTCGGTTCGTGGATGTGGTAGAAAGCACAGTGCTCCGGAACGAGCAGAGCGTCGCTCTGGAATGGTCCAACTGCAAAGTTTCACACATTTTCATTTAGTTTCACAGTCTAGCAGTTGGAAGTCAGGTCAGGTCAGGTCAGGTAAGAAGTTCAAATGCCACACAGGCCACAAGGGATCTGGAGATTTGTTCCTCTATGCTCTCTTGCAAATTCTGCGATATAATCATAATCGTAAGCCCGAGATTTCTACTGCGCCCAATGAAAGCTAAGTCATGGAAACCACTTTAGATATAAATATACATATCAGCACATACATACATTACACCATGTTTTTCTAAGACGTATGCACTGTCGCTTGGAAGACTAGAGTATCCACTATGTGCTCCGTGAGGCTTACGTACAAGCACACATCTTAGTAGCTCAATGCATGCCCAGGGTGCACTCGGAACCGATGTTGAACACACCCAAGCATTATGATTTAATTCTGGACTTTGCTGAGTGTCGTAGCCAATCAACATCTTCGCGTTTCCAACTGACTGATCAGAGTTGCTTTGCAGTCTTCGCGATCCAAGATTCGTTTCGAGGATGATCCGATTATCCCGACAGAATTAAGGATTGCAGAGTAAGTAGGCAGAGGAAGAAAAATAAGGGAGCATTTGTTTACCGAGAATAGACACGAAAAAGGTTATTGCATTTTGCATGATCATTTCGTGCAAATTAGACTGCAGTGAAGATGTATCACACTACTCTTAGGCAGGGTGCAACACACTGGAAAAAGGGAGGGACTTACCCCACTAGGTCAATTTTCTCCCATTATCTCCCATTAGAGATAGATTTTCTCCCATTATCTCTCATCAGTGATATATTTTCTCCCATTATCGCTCGTTAGAGATATATTTTCTCCCATACAATTTGCTCATGCTCACAGATGTTTCCCTCCGTCTGTACAGTTTCAAACTATCTCTCATTGACAATTCACTTTTCTAGACATTTCTCTCACAGGTCTTAAGAGACATTGGTTCAGATAATCTCCCAAGGGAGCTTCTTCATCTGCCCATTCGTTTTGCCCTTCCATCAGGTCTTCTTCCCCTAATCCTGCAACCACAAATCAAGCCCCGACATTGGATTTTTACACATAAATTGCAGTAAACACGACCAATACTTGCAGCAAAACAAATTTTTCTTCATCAGAATTAGTTTTTCATTTGAAAATTCTACAAATTTTTCTCCACTGTTCCAATCTATTTTGTATTTCATTATTATTTTTTGAAAATACGACAACTATTGTTCTGTTATTCCAATCTACTTTGGAATTTTTCATTTCACTTGATCCCTTGTGGCCTGTTGTTTTACTACTCCAGTCTATTCTGGAATTCTTCATATCTTTAGAAAATTCGACAACATTTGTTCCCTTATACAGATCAGCCATCATCCTGGCACTCAGGTAGAACAATGGTAAGTGCATTCTCCCTGAATGCAACCCTTGGCTAATGGATGATGGTTGACCCCCTTTCAGGCACGTCTTAGCTCAAGTGATGCTTCTAGAAACATCTCCTCTCATGAATTCGTTCGCCAGATTCTCCCGTGTCGTCCATAAGCTTCAAGTTGGAAGAAACTATTGATTTCCGCCGTACCGCCCATTCCCAACAGACGTTCTCCGCCTCTCCGCGGACGAATATTATGGTATTAGCCGGTCCCATGTGGCTCGCCTCAACAATATCGGCGTATCATCTGGCAGCAGATGTTTAAAGCTGCATGCTGTACTGTAGCATACCTTACAGTAAAGTAAAGCCTCTGAAGCCGCATAAATTCCCAGATACACACATTCATACACACACACAAACACACACATATACACACATACATATATATAATGTACAGTCGTACGATTCTAAGCCTGCTTGCATTTCTGTACTAGGCAAAAGAGATCAGAACATTTTTACAACATGCTTACAGGTATTAATTAATGTCCCGGAGTATAGGAGCACGGGCTTAAGACGTGCTCAAGTAAGCAAGCAGGAAATTAGCCTTCATTAGCCTCTGACAAGCACACGTGCATTTTGTACATTATCCATTTATTTATTATTGGACGCGCTGACATTTGGCATTTTAAAGCATCCTTGCAGTAGCTACTTGTTACTGACGATGTTGTATAAACTGTCATGACTACAATTACAATTACATTGCATACATCAGTTACATACACGTTTAAAGCAGATTCCTGTGACTTAGCTTTCAGTGGGTGCTGTAGAAATCTCAAGTTTACAGTACAATTACGATCATGATATGTTATACAAGCCTGAAGAATCGAATAGTTCCTACCAGACTGAACACATTTTTGCAAGGAAAACGTACCAAGACAGTGGATTGGTAGGACGGCAAAGTGTTCTTCACAGCGCGTTCGTCCAAAGTCACACCAGTTTCCAATCGTGGCTCTCTCATTGCTCTCGATGACATTGCGTATGTCCAATGACGGATAGACCTACCAACAGACTCTAAGTTGAACACAGGGAATAATAATAATAATAATAATAATAATATGGTTATTAATATTATATGATTATTATTATTATTACTACTACTACCACTACTACCAATACCACTACTACTACTACTACTACTACCACTATTATTATTATTATTATTACAATAACCAACACAGAGATTTTATTTCTCTGGAGCCTTTTTTATAAGTCCCGAGGTATCACAGGTACCTCGGGTAAAAAATATTATTATTACTACTATTACTAATATGAATACTATCATTAACTACTTCTAATATGATTACTATTATTATTAACAATTATAACACCGTTGCCGTTCGTCTTGCACCATAGCCCGCCAACAATAATAATAAATAATAATTAACAACTTCTAAAGCGCCGGTGTCTAATGCACAAGGCATCAACCGATGGTACACCATCGTATATCAGGCACTGACCAGACTACAGCTCGTCTGTGGTGCCAAGTTATGTTGCAAAAAGCGACTGGCAAATTTCAAGCCACACTTATCGATTTCCCGGCCATGCACAGAGAGACGTTTATGGGGCCGGGGAGGGGGAGAACGTTGGGGGCTGACCACCCACAATTTCTCAACGCCTATCGACGAGATCTGTACAAGTGAAAAGCCACTCCAGTTTCCGGGTAAAAGGAGCCGGCCTTTTCCATTTGGACGGCAAACAAACGTCTATGCCATCGGCACTTGACCCTGCTCCCTAGATCTAAGATTGTTCCTCAGTAATATACATATATATACATATATATGTACATAAATATACATATATACACATAACTGCGCATCTATACATGCTTACATAGATATAAAAATATATATATGCATGTACTTGGTAAACATACATACATGTACCTATATGTGCATATCTATATACATATAACTGTTCATCTATATGTACTTACATTGATATATATATATATGTCCTTGGTAAACATACATACACGTACATATTTGTGCATATATATGTACATACATATACACATATAACTGTTCATCTATATGTACCTACATAGGTATAAATATACGTATGTATGTCCTTGGTAAACATACATACATGTACACATTTGTGTGTGTACATATAAAACACAAGATATTGCGACAGATAATGTTACAAATGATGACACATAACGTCCATACGTGCCATGTTAAAGTGCAACAAATGTCACACTCTAAATAACATATTAATAATTTCCTTCGGTCATAACTCACTGCACCTTTGGGAACGACGCAGTTCAATAAATTCCCCCAATGCATAATTATAAGGTCAATTTGCATATTCATGACATGGCCTAGCAGAGCTGTGTGGCCATCCACTTAGCAAATTAGCATTTTGATATTCTACGAAGGAACAGTCAGCCAATTATTGGACAACAATCATCAGCTGATCTTTCAGTTATCTGAAACAGATCTTAGCAATGCTGTACTTACTTATGAACTTAATGAAATTTAACACCATTTGGGTAGGCATAGTGAGGCACTACTTTGGACAGACACTTACTTACTTACTTACTCATGATCATCGAACAATCATCAAGCTCTCCTTAAAATCTTTGCCAAAGATCACTAGACGATCATCAATCGATCGCTCCATAATTATTTCATCGAATTCCACACAGGATGTACGCAATCGAAGAATCCGCGGAACTCGTTACGATGTGCGTGCTCATCTGCAAAGGAGCTGACTGAGGCCAGACAAGCGAGAAAACTTAATTTCAAAGGCATGCTCAAATTCATATCTACCGATCTAATAACGATTCCGGTCTGACAAATAACAATATTTGCAACAGTCTACGTTTGCCAGTGACTCGGCCTGAGACTCTTGCGAATGCAATTATACAACCAAATATGCTAGAACATGAAAATACAACCAAACACTCAAGCAAATAAACCCAGAACCAGTCTTGCGTTATGCAAGACGGCAGAGATGCAGCCAAAACACATAAAAACACAGAAATGCAACAAAATCTGCGAGAGTACAACCAAATACATGAACCGCCAAACATGCAAGACTACGAAAATGCAAAGAAAACAAAAAACAGTGAAAACTGTATAAAAATTTTTCCAATCGATATCAACGGCCACTGATGCCATAAGACGTCGCTAAACAGTGGAACTACTACTAAGAATACAAGAACACCATCAAATAGAAGGCGACACAAAAACACGCCCCAAATAGGCAGTTGCACAAAAGTGCAACCTCAACAATGAACTACAGCAGAACCTATATAATACAACATCCTTTGAGCCCTGTTTTCCGGCAATACTTCATAGATCTGACCGATAAATTCATTGCAAAATGACCAGGGTTGGGGCCATACGGTCGCTGTGTAAAACCATGTACATTAATATTTACATTAAATAATGTGAAAGCCAGGCAGAAGTCAGGTAACCTGGACAATTTCATGCGGGAGTGACGCCCGGCCCCGGGAGGGGAAACTTTTGCTCTGGCTCTATTCCGAGGGTGGCAAGTCGTAAGTGTGCTGAACTGGTGCCATAAAGTAGCTCTATAAGTAACTACGGCGGGTGACATTTCCTAAGAAAAAACCCCAGCGCCGCTGCAAGATAATTAGACAATGGATGGATGGATGGCACGAGGGTTGAAATGCACCGTCACACACAAATGATGGAACGGTTTCGGTCACTTGGACACACCATCTGTGTGTCTGTGTGAGCGTGTGTATGTGTGTGTACACTGTGTGTATGTGTCAACAATGTATGTGAGTACATGTGCTAAGAGTACATTAATAAACGTGTTTTTGCAATTGTGTGTGCGCGTGCGTGTGTGTACAATGTATGTATGTGTCAACGATGTATTTGAGTACTTGTGCTAGGTGTACATTAATTAAATGTGTGTTTTCGCAGTTGTGTGTGAGTGTGTGTGTGTGTGTGTGTGTGTGTGTGTGTGTCTGTGTAGAGGGATTCTAGTCCATTCTGCAGCTGGCTTTTGTATTCCAGTCCAGTGAATATGATCTGTCAAACGCAACATGCCAAATCTGGGCTCAACAAAAGAGCTGATGATGACAATGATGACTGACAACGAGATTAAACTGGATTAGATTAGACTAGACGCCTTGCCTTCCGACAGTAGTTGAGGATGTCAGTGGGATCCTTGAGACATCCTGTGCTGTCGTCTGACACCCATCCACTGTCAGTCCAATGCATGGCAGGTCTGTTGCAGATGAAAGCAACCATTGGCTTCTGACTGCCATCTACCTGCAGTTGAGAAAAGACAACACGAGTCCTAAGGACCCAGCTTCTGCAACCGATTATGAGTTTTAACCACGGTTTTAATTGAAGTAAACATCAATTGAAGCCTTGTGCACTATAGTAAGTTGTTAACTGTCATCTCGAGATTTCTACAGCGCCCAACGAAACCTAAGTCGCTGGAAGCTGCTTATTCACAGGCGCTCAGTCAGAACAAAATCGATAGGCATGAAGGGTCCAGTTGCAGGTCAAGGTCCAAGAATTAAGCAGGCAGACAGATAATGGCGCTATAGAAGTCATTGAGATTAGACTACACCTCAGATTCTGATTACAAGCCTCTGTATATATGTGTAAAAAGTGGTTGAAAGAAAACAAAAAGAAAAAATATGAACAAGTTAGCTCATGTTGTCTTCATGTTTATTATTCTTTCCTTATCAATGTCATAATCACTTTTGCCATCAACTCTTTATCAATTTTGTGAACAATGTCATCCTTTTCATTATTATTTTCGTCATCACTTCTGTTAACGTTTTCTTCAGCATCCTTATTTCATTATCAGCATCATTGTGTCATTATCACTTTCACCATCATCGCATTATCATAATCATCATCTTCATCATTCTTCTTTGTCAACACTGTCATCACGATACATTGTCAGCATCATTTTCCTCATCATTGTCTTCAATTTTCCTCAACATTATCTTCACCATCACCCTCATTATCATTTTCCTCATCTTCGTCACCACCACTTTATCATCAGTGTAAGGCACTGTTTTGGATGGGACCATGGTGCCAAAGCCAGCAGCAGCAGCAGCCGACAGTCAAAGACCAGCTAAGATCAGATCCTGCCATCACTTCTGCAGGATTAAGCGACTCTAGGCAACACTAAGAACTTTGTCACTACTCCGAACCAAACTACATCCTCCGGAACCATGTCTCGTAGGACCAGACACTAAACACAATGTCACAATCATTAGACAAGTACGCACGAACAAGTCGTCCAACGTTTTACACAGTGTCTGCTCAGCAAGTTCAAACTTGCAACTGTTGGATTAGCGACCAAACACACCATCGAACAGATCACCACATTTGTAAAACACGTGCAAAACTACATTCAGTGTCTGCCTATAAAGTTGGTGTTCTTCACTGACAGACTTTGAAGTGAGTTCATGACCACATTAACCTAGGCAATCACCAGAAATTATGCGCATTCTGGCCACATTAAATGTGTGCTGATACCAGACATTATAAGCACTCTGGCTACACTGATGTTCGCTTACACCAGACAGAGCTCTAGCGGTGCAGAGGACAGACAGACAGTCGCTGGCCACGAAGCCTTCGCCTCAGATCGCTATGCATACCAATGTGCTGGTGTCTACCCAGAATGATGGAAGACCCAGGAAGCGCATTTCTCGCATAACGATTAAGCCTTTAACATTCGGCTACCATGGCGATGACCTCGATAATTCACCCTCCGCTATGGCCACGGTCTTTAGCATAAATGTGTCCACGGGAGAGGGCTGTACACTGATAAAATTAATGTCTGCACTCTGATGGGAATATTCGCCACCAATGTGGCCTGCGTGTTCAATTGTCTGATGATGAAGCAGCATAATTACAGCTTCAAACGTAATGTCATTGCATTACTGGGAATTAGTGTCATATGGGCCAGTCATTTATTCTAACCTGTGTTCGAGGAATCAGCTGGTTCTTATTTAGCAAGTCTGTGTCGTGGGTCAGTTTAAGTAAAAAGACAATTTAAGAGCTAGTGTGATGTTAGCTATGGCAGACGATCTGGTCGCGTTTTATTATGTTTTTACTCTGGTCTGTCTTAAAGATCTAGTGACGAATCGCGATTCGATTATGTCACAAGGTCAATTAGCTATTCAGGCTCAAGCAGACAGTATACTACGAACGAACGCCAAATATAATTAAAACAAGCCAAAAAACAAGCGCTGCTTCATACCTGAACGCCAAACGCCACAAACGACAGAATCGCGCAGATTGCTTTGAAAAACATGTCTAAACGATTAACTTAAGCCCAGTTTCGGTAAAAGAGCACATGTATAATTAAGCATAGCAGTCACCAACGCACAACGAACGCCAACATTCCGCATGGCGGCCAACCACGGCTTTTATATCGTAATGAATCACGTCTCTCGCCATCTGGCGATTGATGCTGTGTCGGCGAACTTATTGATCGAGCAAACTCTGACGTAATAGTTTGATTACTTTGACGGTTTCAGTCTCGTATGATTCACATAAACATACAATCTGTGTAAAAATTTTTGCTTGGTTTCAGTGAGATTTGCGTAAACCCGAAATTGTCCAGATCATATATTTAAAAAGAATTAATTCAGCACAGGCAAGACATAGGGGCCTAAATATAATGGTGATTGAAAGATACATGATTCGTTTAATAAAGTATAGGTAAAATTCGATGGATTTCAATAGCAGTTTCATTATAAGGTCCAAACTGTGCATATTGTGAGCAATAATCCCTGTTACTTAAACAAACAATTTATTCAGTGTCGGTTAAACATGATTAAATTTGCAATGATGTGAAGCGTCGAAAGCAGTCTCGAGACAATAGTTTGTCTACTGCCTGGGTCGCTACTATTTTGGTATTATACGCTTCGACGCGATATAATAAGTCAGCTTAGTACCTTAAAGGCCAAGCCAAGGGAGTCAGAGAAGTGTTACGGAGATAAATATTTATAATGTCGTAAATATTGATAAAACAGTGAAAGAAGGCCACTAGGAGAAGACAGCTACACAGTTTGGGTCAGAGTTTTGAATTAAATACTATAGGCAAGAGTTTAACTCAACCCCCTGGGCTGAGTTTTAATTCCCACTGGAGTTTGGCTATCAGGGTTGGAACTGTTTTAATATGGTAAATTAATTTGCGGGGTCAAGGCCTCAAAACCCACGCGGGTGAAGGGGCACGAAAAGCCCTGGATTCGCTGGTTCCGTCCTTAACTAAAATGCCTTGATAAGTACTGACGACGAGCTTCTTGACTCCCTAGCAATGTGCGAATAAAAAGTCTTCCGATTTCATTTTGTGAACTATTTAATTTAGTTGTGGCTAAGAATCCCTAATGGATTAGGGTTTACGTCACAAGCAGATTGGCGCGACATCTGTCGGACACTTCTACCCAATCGTTTAATGCCCTGTGGACACGTGATTTGGTGCGGCGGTCGTTCGACAAAGTTTCTTGTAAGTCGGGAAAAGTTGTTTCTGATTCATTTGTGAATTATCATTGTTGAAAGCCACAAAACATAACTTTATTTTACTTGAAAAAGATCAAGTTGTTGCGCTGATTTTCAGTTGTTGTCGTACTTTATTGTGTACCGTAACTATGCATCGGCTTTTCAAACGCGAATCGTCTGTTCGGAGTCGTCCTACACGAGACCCTTTTTGTAGCGTAATCCTATTTTTATAGCGCTAGACTCAAAAGAGAAATGCATACGCGAAGTTTTTGAACGTGAACGTTTTTTCAGAATCGCAGTTATAAAACTCAGTTTCAGTACTGTGTAGCGTAGTCTACAAGATTGCTGTTAGCGATAACGCATTCGATCAAAATGTCAGAAATTTTATCGCTGGCTTAGGAAGTTAGCCCAAAATCGATAGGCAGAAAGGGTTTGGTTCCAGGTCAAGATCCAGGAGTCAGGCATACCATGCATAGCCTAGTGCCGGAATTATTTTGAGAGGCTCTGATGGAAGTTCATGCCTGTGATTTAGGCTGCTTTCACATCTGAAGTGAACTTATCTAATACAAAGTACGAATCTGACCTTGGAAATGCTTTTATGTAAAATTTGTTCAGGTATACTTCGTGTATAAAGTTGGCTTCTTCTGAACACACTGAATCTGTTCTCTTTGTGTCCGAGTCACTCTCTTCATGGCTTTAGGTAAGTCTTTTGTCCTTTCTTTGTCACTGCTTTTGTCAGCGTGCATTCTGAGATGCATGGATAGATGGGGTGAGATGTGGCTGCTGTGAAAATCAGTGATGCCCTTCCAGTTGAAATGTATTAAACATAGAACAAAGGACTGAAGCTGACTTAAGTAAGTAATAAGTAAGTAATTAATGCATTTGTTAAGGTGCCATATGTCCATCAAATGAGCGAGGAATTGTACGTGCGGATGAGTCGCACTGGTCAGACAACAAAAGCAAGACGGTACAAATAGGTCTTAAGCTGCTTTACAAATATGTTTAGCGAAATATATTGTGTGAGTAATGTAAACAGGAAGACTATTCCAGATGACTGGTGCAGAATTGCTGAATCCACAACGATTTTTCAAGATGCCAAAACATATCCCAACTACTGATAAATTGGAACTACAGCCTGGCCTAAAGCAAAACAGGTGTTTGGTTTGCCTAAATACAATTGCATTGGCTCTCTGTCATGAATTCTAGCCATACTAGTATTTGCTATTAGCAGACATTAATTTTAATCGTGTGTGGATTTGCTATTTTAGTTGAGAGTCCAAAGGAGAAGGCAGGTGGTCTGGCGTTTGAGGTGATCTTAAAGCCGGCTGCTGTTGAAACTTTGCCAGTCATCAAAAGTTTTTCACCCAGTAAAGAAATCTCCCAGGAGGCAATCGAGAAAAAGCTGAAAGAAGCCGAAGAACGACGAATGGTAAGTCTTGGTAAATGAACAACTTACCTAGCAAGTACTCAGCAGGAGCTGCAGACTGTAATGTAATCGTCATAGTTCTTTGGTAATTGTAATATAATTTTTTAACTGCACACTGGTATAGCACCTTTTCAAGTAAACTTGTTAGATGTGCTCTCAACCTGGCAACACTAGACTGAGGTCAAACTGGTTGGTCTCTGTGCAAGTATCTGTTGAAACAAGAGGGATTAACTGGTGATTCATTGCCAAAAAAGGTGTGCTCAATTGGGATGGTCAATGATATCAGTGTTTAAAAAAGTTAGGAGTATACTGGGGTAAAATTCTTAAAAGGGGGACAGATCATAACAGTTGCTTTCATGGCTCTTAGCTAACGGGTTGGAACAGGAGATTTTACCTGGAAGGGTTGTTTTGCCGAACCATTGCCCCCGATGCTCTGTATGGGAGATGATAGTATAATTCTAATGAATTAATTTTGATGGAAGGCAGATCTGAATGAGGGATTGATGGAGTTATGTTTGTCTGTTGAGCATTGTGAGGTGCGGAGGCTTTCGGCCATCATGAAAGGCCGAGAGAGAGCACAGGAGGCAAACCAGCGCATCTTGGAGATGAGCGACTCGTTTGCAAGAGAAGCGGAAAAGAAGCTTGCTGAGAAGATGGAAGTGACACAGGAAAACAAGACCAGTCAGATCAAGGCACTTCAGGAAAAGCTGCGCGAACATGTAAGTCAATTCCTCTATGCTGTATTGTATCTGTAAATTTTTGCAGCGCCTGTTTAGTAAAGAACTCGGAGGGGAAATGTCTGTTAGTCATTTTCTGATCTGCCAATCATTTGATTGCCTGTCAATCACAGTCAGTGTGCAAAGCTTATCTGTTGGCAAGTTGTAGATGCGTCAGATGGCATTGTCAAATCTGTTAGCCGTAACTGTCAATGTCAGTGTCCAACATGTTAGTCCATATCTTTCAGTCTGTGACAGTGCCTCTGGAAAAATATCCAGTACAACAAAATTGTTTTATAATGAGGTTGTATTCTAAAGCTTCAATTAATTTGTCCTTGACTGTGGTAAATCAGAATTCAGCTTACAGAGATGCCTGTTATAGAGAAGTTCTGGTGTGCATGCGGACCATGTTTAAATCAGCATGAAAGTTTTGTTCTGCACAGGCTTTGCGTATTGAAGAGGTGCGCAAGGTCGGCGAGTTGTACCGCCTGGACCTGAAGGAACGCATCGATCGTAAGCTTGAGACTGCTGGTGAAAAACGGGAGAGAAAGCTGAACTCTATACAGGAACGTCTGCGACAGCACGTGAGTATCTGACCGTTGTTACAGCGTTGCAAGCTGCATATCCCACTTTCATCCAGAGGTCTCTGTGTATTTGGATAAAAATTAAATTAATATGATCTAATTGTTTTCTGTGTAAATGTGTTTCAGCTCGGCTCGTGAATTTGAGTTATTTCTTAGCACTTGAATGCACACTGATAATGGATATTTTTATTTAGACATTGATCTGGTAAAATTGAATGGCATGTTCTGTCATTGCTGACATGTTGATGTCTGTTTCCAGTTAAAATTTCTGGTTTGTAACGTTTGAGATACACATAAGAAATAATTTTTGAGTTTGTACGATGAAATTTGGCTTAGAAGATGAAAGCATAGACCGGACTACTCTTTGTTTGTGTATTAGTGTTTCAGTGTTTGTAGAAGAATTGTTTCTGTTGGTTTTTGCTGCAGAAGACTCACATTGATAAGGTGATTGAGGCAAGCAGCAAGTTCAGCAAAGATACGGAGGAGAAGCTTATCCAGAAGATGGAGACAAACTTAAGAAATCGTGAGGAATACCTAAACAATCTGCAACAGCGTCTCAAGGATCACGTATGTTTTGAACATACTCTCTTAGAACTAATGACTGGAGACGGCAGAGACCAACTGGGCAAGAATGCTTTTTGACTGTTAATTAAGCCAGCACATTGACCAGAAATTATTGTGGGATTATTGTAGTAACTAAGAAAAATTGCCTGACACTAGGCCACATTGAATGTACTCTGATGCTACTTCTGCTTGGGTGAAGTCCAATCTGAACTTAGAGTACCGTATTGCTGTAATTAATGTCATCAACTTAACCATTAATCTTGGATGGTCTGTAAAAAGATATTGAAATTAAATTTCAAATTGGAAATGGCTGTAATTTATTCGTTGTGCTTCTAAAGCACCTCTGTGAAATGATGCCTCAGTTGATGCACAGTTATTAGGAATGGGGCTAAACTGTGCAAATGAGATTAGATTATGGGATGTGAATTTAGACAACACAAGTGAGGTTGAAATTGTTTTGATGTCTAGGATCGTCGAGTTAATGAAGTGAGGAAGAACAAACTGAACCAGTCATCATCTGAGGAGAGCGTTGGCAACATGAACGACTCGACGCTAGACTCGATGTGCCTCAATGTTTCTGGCTTAACATGTGACGCAGAGTAAGAGGATGGCTGTCTGAAAAGTCGTTGGGGAAATTTCAGACTGAACACAATGGTTTCCACAAGTTACTAACTCCAAGTTCTGTGTTGTTGCAATACCCTTGAAATTCCTAATGCAAGAAGACGCATTCCCTTTAAACAGTTGTCATGTGCTTAATGATTAATCAGCGCCTTCGTGTTTTGTTGTTGGCTTTTGTGGACAAAGCGTTTGGACGATTTGTGGCAATCATTTCATTGTTTCCAGGACGTCTTCATTGGACTTTCGTTCTGCATTAGACTTATTTTCTCGGCAAGATTTGTATGGTCAGAATGTTGTATTTTGCTGGCAGTTTGTGCATGTGCAAGAACAGGCATCAAACTGAAATGTTGCATAGTTAAAATTTGGTTATGTTAAGGAGTTTCGTTAACTGTTCATTGCGTCGTAAATAAATAAAATAGTAGTGAAGTGGTTCGTTGATGCTTGCCTTGACAGCATGTTAGAAGAAAACTTATCTTCCAGGTTCAGGCAATAACCTTTGTCAAGTGATTGTGGCAAGATAAGGCTTAAAACCTGCTGCTAAATCAAGTTTCCATTGCAGTAGAATAGTGTTGCAATGGCAGAGTTTTATGGAAATTGTGTTACCTAATGAAAATTGGTTAAACCATCTTGTACATGGCTTTCATTTAAGCCTGCCTGGAGGTGGAAGTTATACACATTTCCAAATCTTGGATTTTTTGCATTAATTAGGGTAGGAGTAATATAGTAAAATTCTGATTAACATACTAGTTTTACCAAGTCTCGCACATAGTATAGATGAGAAAAAAAATTTTCTCATAAAATTTGTTAATTGGGCCGTGAAAAGGAAATGGCGTCGGTTCCAAGAAACGGAGACAATGAACTGATCACATTCTTGGAACTTGAGCCATAAAGCGGTGATCAATTATATCTTGCGACTCGTATCAGTCATTGGAGGGATTCGTGGACTTCAAAGAAACGTCTGGTCTGTTGGACCTAGTTTTTGACCTTCCAAAAAATGAATGAAAAATGAATTGTGATATGTGCACAGCTGTTGTGTATTGCCACAAAGGTGGCACGATTGCATACTGATATTGTGTTTACCTCAGAAGCGTGACCTTTGCCTGTGGGGTTTGAATTCTGGTGCTTCATCAAAACAAAAACAACTCATCAAGTTGTTTAACCATAATGAAAGGTGTCCATTTGTGGTATTCAGAGGTTAAAAATTACAGAATTACAATTACAGCAGTATGCGCCATGTCCCACTAATGTTTAGATTGTGGGGCACATATGATTATATCCCAATTTTTTAAAATTTATGAAATAATAATAGTAACAGTACTTTGTTACTATAAAGTGTGGAATAAAATGCAGTGGAAGAGTATCGTTGCACCAATTTTAATAGCTTGGAAATTAAGGGAAGAATGTGTTCCCTCAATGATAGACGTGTACTGGTTGGACTGCCCTTCACACAGAGTGCTCTTGCTCTCTCCTCTCTGTCAACTGTAATGTTGATACCTGGGTAAGCACTTTCGAAAACCTTACTGCATTACGTATCATGCAGCTGGCAAGGAACTCGGCTGCAAAAATGTCAAAGGCATACGATTACCATGTAACTGCGTACTTGCCAGGGCTATGAATATCACCCTAACTTTAAATTTTAATCTGCAATACGCCAAAAGTGAGGCAGGTGTTCAAGCCAAACAAATCCACCCGAAACCTTCCCATTACCCGTTAGTATAGCACGCCGAGTCATGAAACTGTCTAGCAAGTCTTCGCAGTGGATGTGTGATCTTCATTTGCGATTCACCTCACGTTTGGCCGGGTCTGGTTACGATGGCAAGTGAGTAATTTATGCCTTCATGGGCGGTGAGGAATTGCCGACTGCGACGCGTTTGGCCACAGAGCAGCTTTATGTGTATGCGGGAAGCATGGATTGTCTGTTTTGCTTTAAATCCGGCCGCATACTCTTGCAAGAGGGGCCGACCAACCCACGATTCTGCGTAAATCACCGCTCAATGGGGCAGCGATAACCACGACGCCACATCAATCTGACTGATAGAGCATTTGGATGGTTTTTTCTGTCTAACGACCGACCGGAGAAGCCACGGCAGCTGCAAGCGGAGACAATCATCGAAGCCTGAACGACCGACGGAGATGGAGAAGGCGGTCCATCCAGGCTGCGACATAGCCACGAGCTGCTGCATGCGGAGGCCGCTGCTGCTGCCTTACAGTCCGCTACTTACGTGTCCCCTTTGTTATCTGCGCAAATATCGACCGCCGCTCTGCCTCGACCATCTACGGTCGGTCGGTCAGTCGGACTGGGTCGTGCCTTCTCCGGCGGTCCGCCCCAGCTGTAGTCTCCACAGCCACCATCCATGGTTAGACTGATCTGCCCGCATCCTTTTGTGCTATTCCAGGCGGCCCGTGCAGCGTGCTTTGTCCGAGACACGACCTGCGCTGACCGAAGGCTCGCTTACGCTGTTGTACACGCTATAAATAAATATATACGCGCTGGAAAAATCGTCTTCGGATCCTTTCGTGGTTGCGTGTGCCTACTATTGAGAATTGGATACGCCATCAGACTGCAATCTGTAGTTTATTATAAAAACCGTTATGGCGTCTTGTTTTACTTCGAGATATTTATAAACGGCGCAGACGACGGAGTATATATCGCCAAGAGCTGTTGCTACTTGTACCGAGCGACAAAGATGGAGGAAGGATAATATTATTCTATTGGCCGTTTTCATTAGGCGATGATGCTCAATGCTTGTGTATATATACCGCTTGTATGTCGCGCTAATTTGACGATGCACTTCAATTGGAGAATTCTCCGAGGCTCAAGTTGCCTTTGTCGGCATTGAAAAAGATTAGAAGGAATTGTACATATTCTGCGAGAGGTATAGATTGTCATGGCTGCCTGAAAGGGAAAATGACAGGTGAGCAAAGACTGGAGTCTAACCCTGGCTCACATACTGGGTTGCATTGTCATACTAGGGCTTTAATTCACCATGTTAATTGAGCCTTCAACTATAACATATTAAGATGAATTGTCTGTCTGTCTGTCTATCTCTCTCATTATCTCTGTCTGTGTGTATGTATATGTACTTATGTACTATGTATGTAAGTATGTATGTACGTAAGGTTCACTGCTTAATTGTTGTATACACCAAACAACTGAAATATGAGTAAATGTTTTAAAGGTGCCTGATATAAAATACTGCTCTATTACACTGTATTATATTGTACTGTTGGAATGCGGAGATCCGCAAAGGGGTAGGGTTGTAGAGGGCAAGGGTCATGGTAACGCCAAATGCGTCTCTCTCTCTCTCTCTCTCTCTCTCTCTCTCTCTCTTTCTCTCTCTGCCTGATTTTTGGGTCTTACCTGGAACCAAACTCTTTTTACCTATCGATTTTGTTTTGACTGAGCTCATGTGAATAAGCTAGTCTCCGTGACGTGGCTTTCTTTGGGCGCTGTTGAAATCTCGGATTTACGATTACGATTACGATAGTTGATTGAGCAATCACCCTAATTCTGCCGGTGTGATTCACTCACACGCAAATTCACACGTTCACTATCACAGATTCCGCAGTCCGCTCTCACTCGCTCCGTAAAACACAAACTCAATCAATCAGACGATCGATCGATCAGACAATCGATCAGTCAATCAGACGATCGATCAATGACAAATTAGGATAATAGGCTTATTTGGTGTTCCTATGCGTTTATCAATCAATTTCACGGTCATTCATGCGTATGGATACGCTTGAACGATCAGGGTCCGATTTGTGGGGAGTGGGAACTGGTTCAGTCTGTTTCATAGGGAAGATACTCTGTCCTGATATATTTCCCTCTCGTGTCCAGATGTCTCTTCTCGACTGGTTCATACTACTTTCCATTAACGATGCGTCTCATGTACAGCACCCTTTTCTTCGGCCTCGGTTGTGCTACGGCGCTATATAAATTGTCTTCTTCTTTTATTATTATTTTATTATTATTATTAATATTATTAATAATAATAATATTATTATTATTATTATTATTATTATTATTATTATTATTATTATTATTATTTTCTCCACAGTCTAAGATCGTTCCCTTTCTCCCGTCGTCCCTCTCTTCCTCGTTCCCTTCTTCCCTCCTTTTCGCCCCATCTGCCTCCCTACCTCCTTCCTTTTCTTCCCTCCCTTCCTCCATCCATCGCTTCTTCGTTCCTCTTTCCCTGTCTCCATCTGCTCACATTATCCACAAAGCGCCCCCTTCTGTTGGTGTGGGGGATTCAGCGAGTGAGTAATCGATAAGGATTCTTTGTCTTCAGCGTTGAACTCCAACTGTTTCACTCTGTCACTCATCCGAATCTCGCGTCCTGGCCTTTGTTCCTCCTCCCCTCCTTCTTGTCCTCTCCTCCTTCTCCTCATCGTGTTCTCTCCTCTCCTGTCCTCTCTGGGATTCAGTCTGCCTCAGGCATCGCTCAGCCTCTGCATCTCTCTGTCCTTACCTCTGTTTCTGCCTTTGTATATCTATCTCTCTGTCTGTCTGTCTGTCTGTCTGTATCTGTCTGTCTGTCTGTATCTGTCTGTCTGTATCTATCTATTTATCTATCTATCTATCTATCTATCTAGCTATCTATCTAGCTATCTATCTATCTAGCTATCTATCTATCTCGCTTTCTCGCTCTCTCTCTGTCTCTCTCCCTCTTTCATTCTTTCTCTCTCTATGATTTTGACTGTCTGTCTGTCTGTCTTTCTGTCTCTCTCTCTATCTTATCCATATATATATATATCTCTCTTATCCATATATCCATAGATACCAAGTCATCGTCTGCTGCCTTCTGCTGTGTTTGCAAACCATGTCGGCCGTCAGAAGGGCGATAGTGGCGCCACATAAACCGTGTTTACGTTACAAATACACGCTCTTACATACATATACAAAATGTCCTAAAAGGGCTGAATCCGCTGGTTCCTAGATGGCATTGCAGTGTCTGTATAAAGATGCAATACTTATATAATTAATCGATTATGTATTGAGATGTGTGCGTATGTGTATATATATATAGCATATGCAATATTATTATGTACATTATACAGATACCAAATACATACATGTTTTGTATACACAGGGCCTATGCACTTATTTGAACAAAGTTTCCATGCGTGATGTTTACAAAAGCGTGATTCTATAAAAAGCGTCTTCGCCCGATGCGTTCCTGGCTAAACAAAGCCTGCAGGGCTTTGCGCTGTGGCATCTGGCTGGTTGCAGTAGCTATCAGTTGGGTGTATGGTTGCTTGTTTGGAAGGTCATCCATAAAGGACGCCCGCAAAGGAATGAAGTACTTTTGACCTTTCCCCTTTATCCGTATTTGGCACTATTCCCACTCTCCCCTTGCGGGCGTTTGATAGATGGCGCTTCAAAAAATAAATGCCTTATTTGATAACCGGTACATCCCATTTTTCATCCTTTGTTGTTTTCTGAGCATTTGTTCAAAGCTTCTCCAGGAAACGCTTCGAGAGCTCGGATAAAATTATGAAATACGGCGATCACTCATTCTTTCTTCCATCGTTGGTGGTTGTGGTGGTGGTCATAGTGGTGGAGGTAGTAATGGTGGTGGTGGTGTTGATATTGGTGGTGTTGATGGTAGTGGTGGTAATGTTGGTGGTGGTGGTAGTGGTGATAGTGGTGGTAGTGGTCTTTGTGATGATGATAGTGGTGGTAGTGGCAGTGATGGTAGTGGTGGTGATAGTGGTGGTAGAGGCAGTAGTGGTAGTGGTGGTAGTGGTGGTAGTGGTGATGATGATAATGCGCCTTGAGGAATTGCGGAGCGCTCTACTGAAACAAAAGTTTCCAGATTCGACCGATGCATAAGATTGCAATTTGCTCTTCGCCAAAATCCCAACGGGAAGCGAATAAATGCGAACGAATTGATTGGCGAATGATCACAAGATGTATTTAATCCCACATTTCATCCTAAGTATATTTTATGTATATATTTCAAAGGCAATTTTATATCTCCGTAGTTTCTCGGAGCGGACCTAAGTAGCTTGTTCTGAAGCAGCGCTATACAAATTGAAGAATATATGTGCATGTAATTGTATTACCCAATATTCTATGTGATATATTTGGCCTATAAAAGGACGTGTGGAGGGTAATGTACCTAAAGGTTAATTAATAAGATAAGGTCAAATACACAGGACTGCTTTGGTATTGCGGCTAGTGTCTATGTGTGTGTGTGTGTGTGTGTGTCTGTCTGTCTGTATGTATGTATGTGTGTCTGTCTGTCTATATGCAATGACTTCTAAATGTCTGCTGTCTCTCTTTCTCTTTTCTCTCTCTCTCTCTCTCTCTCTATATATATATATATATATATATATAATATATTTTTATTCAAGGTAAAAAATATATAGATCTATATAATGTATATTTAAATGTAATATATATGCTTAGTACTGAATGTGAAAGATCAAGCTAGGTTAAACCGTTGTCAGTCACAGCAGACGACACACTGACAGACAGTCTGACACCGATCGACGTCACAGCAGACGACACACTGACAGACAGTCTGACACCGATCGACGTCACTGACAGCCAGACGTGTCAGACTTTATCACACTTGACGTCTTATTCTATTCCTCGGCCGGCGTCGCCACCTAGCGGTTGGTGTTCGATTGGAAAGGTCAGAGGTCAGTCGCTAGGTGGCCGTCGCAGCAATATCTTGTGATCGGCGGACTGGAAGTCTAGTGAGTTCATTGGCCAACAGCGCCGCCTAGTGAGTGCGTGAAGTGACCATCGACCACAGAGGCCGTCGCATACTGCCATCTGAGATTATACTTAAGTACTAGATGGATGGAAGGAGGGAAGGAGGGAAGGATGGAAGGAGGGAAGGAGGGAAGGAGGGAGGGAGGAAAGGAGGAAGGGAGGCAGAGAATTTATGGACAGATGGAACTGGATGGATGGATGGATTGATGGATAGGTGGATGGATGGATGGATCGGTGGATGAGTGGATGAGTGGAGAAATGGATGTACAGTTGGATGGATGGATGGAATTCACAAAATTAATGAATGGATGGATGGGTAGGTGGATGAATGACTGGATGAATGTATAGACCGAATTGATGAAATTTTTAATAATAATAATAATAATAATTATTATTATTATTATTATAACAACAACAACAAAAAGACTATTTATAGAGCGCCGTAATACGGTCGAGGCCGAGAAAAGGGCGCCGAACATGATGAATGAATGGATGGATGGATCGGTGGACGGATGGAGAGATGGATGGATATATGATAACTGGATGAATCTGAGTAGATGAAGGTACACGTGTAAGAACAGAATCATTGTGCCTGAGATTCTTAGGGGAAATGGGGGAAACGTGCCCCTTACTGGTTCACACTCCCAATGGAGGATCTTTTCCACTGGAATGCTGTTTCTGCAGTCATTAGGTTCCTTCCCAGAGGCCTTTTCGCAAACTGCTACCATACTTCGTGGAAAAAAATGGAATGATGGAAGAGGGGAGAATTTGGAGAGGAACTCAGGGCAATATGAGATGTTGGGTCGAGCACACTGCAGAGGAGGGAACATCAATTATTGTCACTGAGAGCAAAACACTGGGGAGGATCTGACCAGAAGGGTGTGAGGGAATTTCCCAGGGGAATTACTCTTGCCATAAATCAGTCGTTGTAATCAAATCGAATCCATTTCAATGCAGTATTAATAGCAAAAACAGGCGTAATGAAAAAAAGAAAACTAACTGATTTTGGTGTCTGGTTGGTAGTAAAAACTCGAAAATGAATTCATAATTGGACGACTCTTTTCTGCGGCTGGCGGCGCTTTCGAGTTAAATTTATCGAGTGACGCAACAACAATGTATTATTAATAATGAAATAAAACGACCCTTCCAACTATTCAAGGTGACAGGTTCCCAGCGGAACAGTCGAACCACATTCCACCTATTCAGGGTGACGGGTTCCCAACGGAACAGTCGAGCCACATTCCACCTATTTAGGGTGACGGGTTCCCAGCGAAACAGTCGAGCCACATTCCACCTATTTAGGGTGACGGGTTCCCAGCGGAACAGTCGAGCCACATTCCACCTATTTAGGGTGACGGGTTCCCAGCGGAACAGTCGAGCCACATTCCACCTATTTAGGGGTGACGGGTTCCCAGCGGAACAGTCGAGCCACATTCCACCTATTCAGGGTGATGGGTTCCCAGCGGAACAGTCGAGCCACATTCCACCTATTCAGGGTGATGGGTTCCCAGCAGAACAGTCGAGCCACATTCCACCTACTCAGGGTGATGGGTTCCCAGCGGAACAGTCGAACCACATTCCACCTATTTAGGGGTGACGGGTTCCCAGTCGAGCCACATACCTTCAGACCAGTGTATGTCGTCTGCAACCTGGTAATCTTGGATTCGGTCATGAAGAGCGAGGATATCTGTAGAGCGGAGACGACAGTCAACCGCAAAGAGTCTCTACGACCACACGGCCACCTGGCGACGAATGCCGTCTTGCGCAGACCTGTTGGTGCCTTGAGAGATGCCCAGATGCTATGGTCTCACTTGAAGCGACAATCGATTGTTGCCTTGTACATTACGATAACGGCGCTACAAAAGTCATTAGAATAGATTAGGTATCTTCGTTACACTTATAGCAGCACCTGTGCGCTGCTATATGAGGCAGGATACGGTCGACGTCAACGGCCCTGGCTTCCTAATGTCTTGAAACACAGTACAATTATAATCTTAGAATCTGTGACTTCATTTTTTAGTTTATCTACGAATTCGTTAATTAATTAATTAACTCGAGATAATTACTTTTACAAACTCTCGAGATAATTAATTAATCAATTAATTAATTAATTAATTAATATTTATTAATTAATTAATTGTCACCCTGAATCGATGGACGGGTCGTTTTTATTTTATTAGTAATAATATATTGTTGTTGCGACACTCAATTAATTTAACTCTAAGGTGCCGCTAATTAATTAATTAATTAATTAATCTCGAGATAATTAACTAATTTACTGTCTAAACAAATTAACTAACTAACTAATTAAAAAATAAAAAAAATTAATATACGTTGTTTGCAGCCTGGAAGACAACTGGATGACAGCATCGACTGATGCTCCGAGCTGCTGCTGCTGCTGCTGCTGTTACTGCTTCTGCTATCGATTCGTATCGGATGTCAATGGCTGGGCCACTTCTTCTCTGCCATCGGCTGACCATCGTCTATGGTCTGCTGGTCATCCATCTGGCTGCCCAGTCCAGTCAGTCCGTTTCCGGTCAGTCTTCGCCTGTCTATTTTGTAGTCGTAATTGTACTGTAAGACCATAATTTCTTTAGCGCCTGCAAGTCTAAGGAAGCAGATTTAGTGGCAGACAGGTCGTATCCTAAAACTGGTGTTTTTCAATCCGCCACTCATCCAGTTCTCTTAACCTGAAACGAATCTGAAGAGTCTGGAAGTGGCGCAACATAAATTGACATTTACAAGCACATGACACTGTTACAGTACCTCTGTCTCCTTCCCTCTTTGGTCTCTCTGTTATTCTAATGACTTCTATAGCGCCGTTATCACAATGCCCAAGGCACCAGCGGATGGTCGCTTAGCCAGATCAAAGGACAGTTACCTCGCTGCAATGCAGGCCTAGAATTGCCAAACTGTTCACTTTTGACATCATACCCTGATCCAGCCAATCCGCTGTCACCCCATTTCTCTCCTCCTAAACACAACCCACCGTAAATGTAAATGTAAATGTAATCGTTTTTCTATAGCGACCGTATGACCTCGACCCTGAATTAATCGGGTGAGATCCTTCACCACTGTAACAGATGCTCTGGCTCGTTCTGTCTTTCTGCTCTCAGCAACCGATTTTCGTCTTCATACGGTGTCACTGAACAACCCCACAGACCTGACGCAGCACTTGCGAATAAACCGATGCCCTTCTCAGTAGTGCTTTTGGAATTTTCGACTTTACGATTACGCTTTTCTCGTTACGTTCTCGACTCCGCTGTTACTTAGCGCATATCGTAATCGTAATCGTAATTGTAATCTCGAAATGTCTAAAGCGCTAATTAAAAGCGAAGCGCAGGGCACCTGCGTGAAGTCTGTGGGGTTATCCAAAGATGCCAGAAGACCAGAGAGAGAGACAGACAGACAGACAGAGAGACAGACAGAGAGGAAAGGGGAGAGGAGGCATCTCCGCTTGCGGGCGTTCGAATGTATCTCTAAGTTTCAGAACTGCTGCCCTTAAGCACCTGCCAATCTCCATGGCAACAGCAGCCACCTGCTCCGTCTGCTTCCGTAACCACCTGTTTCTGAGCAAACAGTAGTCGATGCAAACGTCGCACAAAGACCATTTTTTCCATATTATATAGCTGGCCACTCTTAAAATAATGTCTGATCACAGCTGAGACTAATTTGCCCTGAACATTAATATTTCTGTCATTACAAAGGATTTAAATTAACTTGCGCATTATGATAGCGGCCCTTTATATATTATATTAGATTAGAGTTGATTAGATTAGATTAGAGAGTAGAACTGCGGCAAAATCTACATCAGCTGCATGAATATTTGAATATTTCATCCTGATAAACTATCTCTCTGATTTAGTCTCTGGAACGTAATCCGTCGAGTTTCAGATTAATCTGACGCATTAACAAATAAATGGACAGGTGGTTGAATGGATGGATGGATGGATGGATGGATGGATGGATGGATGGATGGACTGACTGACGGACGAACAAACGAACACCGCAGACTCATTTTTCCGAACGAATTTGTGCGCGTTACAAATTTTTCCCAAGAACAGCAACGAATCGTTTCTACGCAGCCTTGAAGGAGTATTGCCAGGGCGAGATATTCTCGGTCGTCTGCGCTGAGGACGAGGTCATCGTCATCCGAAGCGCCCTCTACGGTCGGATGAGGGTCGGCCGCTGTGTCCGAGGAGGGTACGACGGGCAGCCGGGGTGCAGGGCCAACGTGATGAGGCACGCCGATCGGATGTGTTCAGGGAGGAGGTCCTGTCGCGTCCAGGTCGTCGATTCGGCTTTCGGAAATCCACAGCCGTGTCACCATCCGGCCAGGATGTACCTCGAAGTCATCTACGAGTGCCTCAAGGGTAAGGACGTTGCTTCGTTTAGATAATTTGGTTGTCTAATGGTTAGATTGGTGGAATGTCATCCGAAAGTCGGGGATTTAAACCCTTCTCAGGGCGGAAAGTTGTGTGGAGGGTTCTGTTCCAGTATCGTAATCGTAAACTAGGGATTTCTACAGCGCCTAACGAAAGTTAAGTCGTGGGAAACAGCTTATTTATTCTCAGGCGCTCAGTCGAAACAAAATCAATAGGCAAGATGGGTTCGGGGTTCCAGGTCAAGTTCCAGAAGCGAGACAGGCAGGCAGTCAGACGGCTACAGTGGATGGTGTTTGGAATTGGGGCGGCAAGACATATAAGGGGAAGAAGAGGAATCCGGATAGGATTTGTAGAAGAAGAGTGTTTTCAGTTCTGAGTGGAAGACCTGCTCAGAAATTGCAAGGGGTCAAGTGTTGGTCAAGTGTTGGTCAAGTGTTGGTCAAGTGTTGGAGGATGGATGATCAGAAGATTGCTAGGCACCATAGTGAATGGAGAGCTGAATATATCGGCTGTGTTGTGCCGACGGAAAGACGGAGAGGTTTGGCAATCAGCTCTCAAATTCCGAGGCCAAGAAAATGAAGTTGCTAGCACTTCATACCCGAGTCTCCCTTTCGGGGTTGGCTTAGGAGACGGATCAGCTTCTTTTCCTTTTTCCTCTTCCATTATGATTACTACTACTACTACTACTACTACTACTACTACTACTACTACTACTACTACTACTACTACTACTATGTATTATTGTTATTACTACTATGATTATCATCATCATCATCATCATCATCATCATCGTCATCATTGTTTATACTTCATTAGTGGTGACGGCGAAATCCTCCGAATGTTCCATCGACAAGTACGTTGTGGTCCGTCAGCCCTTCGGGTACCTGTCGAACTTCATCACAGAAGAATACGGATACGGTTCGGTGTCGTGCCCCTGGCAAATCGAGATGGCACGGGGTGAGAAGATCAACATCACCCTCATTGACTTCTTCACCCCTTCGCTGGACACGAGAACGGCGGCCAGCCACCAGTACTGCCCCCTGTATGCCCTTCTGACGGAGAAGTGGTCGACCCCTCACGCGTTCAGGGTCTGTGGAGGCGACCGCAGGGAAAAGTTCGTCTACATCTCAAGGACGAACGTCGTCGAGGTCAAGGTCATCAAGAAAACGACCGCCGAGGCCGATAGGGAATTCTATTTCCTGCTGCAGTTCGAAGGTATTGTATTGTATTTTATTTTATTGTATTGTATTGTATTGTGTTGTGCAGAATTGTTGTGGCTTATCTTGCATTTTACTGTATTGTAATGGTAATTTTATGAACCGAATTTTCCAGAAAACTTCTCTAAGCTCTTAAAAACCAAGTAAATTTGAAATTTCAAACATGAATATCTTTAAAATTTTATAAATGTATATTAGAATAAGTGAATATTTAATAAAACAAACGAATGTTTGTTAGCTCATGTGAAATCTAATTAAACATGATGGAAGAAGATCATGACACTGGCGACTATGACGACGGTTATGACGATGACGTGGATGACGCTGAGTGTTATAAGGTAGAGGGATGTTGCCTGTTGTCTCTTGTTGCCAGCGATCGGTTGTCCTGAGCCGGACCGTCCACTGAACGGTTGGTCCTCGAGAGACCAAGACGGGGTCCTGATGGGTTGCAACGGAACCGATATCAGCTGGAGACTCACCTGCGATGGAACCAACTGGATCGGACACCACGAAACTTGCGCCACGCTAGTCGGTAAACAACAGACAACCACGTATACAACAACAACAGATATCTTACAACAATAGCAACAGACAACAACAGGAACAACAGGCAACACCGCCACCAACAACAGGCAACGACAAACAACAACGTTCAATATGCAACAACAGATAACATATCATAACAGACGACACCACCAATAACTACAGTTATCCATATATATATATATGCATATATATATGCATGCACATACTTGTATATATATGGATGACTGCTGTGATATATATATATATACAAACAACAGGCAACGACAAACAACAACGTTCAATATGCAACAGCAGATAACATATCATAACAAACAACACCACCGACAGCAGTTATCCATATATATATATACAATGTATATATATATATATACATATATATCCTTATATATATACAATGTTATATATACATATATATATATAGATAACTGCTGTGATATATATATAAACTTATGTCTGTTATGATATGTTGTCTGTATATGTATGTATGTATGTATGTATGTATGTATGTATGTATGTATGTATGTATGTATGTATATGTATGTATGTATGTATGTATGTATATGAATGTCATTATATAGCGCCTTTCGGATGATCGGTCATCATTTATCCGTCAGATGCTGCTAATTCGGAGGCTGGTGTGATTTGTTTCAGAGCGATCGGAGAAAAGACTGATGGTCTGGGGAAATGTCCGAATTCCTTTCAGTAAGTGTTTTCAATCCGAACGGAAAACAGACCTTTGCTCTCTCGTCCACCGACGGATGGACGCTTTTCAGGAGCAAATAGAATTAACTAATTATCTTGTTATCAACTAATTATCAATGGATTAATTACGATTTCACGTGAAATGACCATCGATTGATTATGTTTTGTGATTATGATAACGGCGCTATAGAAGTCGTTAACTTAGATTAGAGATTTAGTTAGATATTGTACTATACTTGAACTAGAACTGTTCTTGGTAAACGAGCATTTTCGGTTGCTGGACCTAAATTCTGGAACTCTCTCCCTGTGTCTGTTCGTTCTGCTCAGTCACTTCTGTCATTTCGTTCTCATCTTAAAACTTACCTGTTTCAAATTGCTTATCCACCATAGGCTACCTCTCTGTCCTCTGGACTGACCTTCTGGATATTGACCTGATTGTGGCTTGGCTTTGGTGCGCCATCGGTTGATGCCTTGCGCATTAGACACCGGCGCATTAAAAGTTACTAATTACAGTATTATTATTATTATTATTATTATTATTATTATTATTATTATTATTATTATTATTATTATTATTATACTGCACTCGATTGTACTGTAGCCTGCTGTGTTGTATTGCATATAATTGTATTGTATAACATTGTATTTAATTGTAACTAACAAGTCGAATTACGAGATGATTTTCACGGTTTTTTAAAATTTGCAGCCGTGTCGCTGATTGTGATGGTCGCTCTTGCAGTCATCGCTGTTATCATCATTCTACTCATCAGCCTCCTCTGCGTCGAATGGTAAGGCAATGGACTGACAGGGTGTTGTTAAGGCGGAAAGCTACTATTATGGTCGCAGGATGGTCCAGGAGAGGACACTTTACTGGCGTGGTTAGCCTCATTGGTTAGCGCTTATGTCAAGGCGCCTCCCGGTCGTGGCTTATTTCAGAGATTTGAATCTCGGGCTAGCACGGTCCGTGCACGGGGACCTTAATTGGCGTGGTGCCCATTCAAACGGGCAGCGGTGGTGAAGGATCTCACCCGATTAATTCATTGAAAAATGAGCAGGGTCGAGGCCATACGGTCTCTATAAAAAACGTGTACATTTACATTTTACATCTTGCCTCCAAGCATGACCTAATTTTTGTGGTCATGCTGAATCATGTGCAAAATAAATAAATGAAAAAACGAAACTATTTCAGGCGGAAGGGCAGTCGGACACGGATACGTCGCCAGTCGAAGCCGCTCGCGAGCGACGAATGTCCCCCGGGGGGGTCGACCTCGGCTCAGCACCCACTGCATCGATCTCCATCTTCGAACCACAGCACCACCAGCCCCACGACGACCACCACCCCCACCAGCAAGACCATCCTACGGTCATCCCACTCGACGGGGCACCTCGACTCCCCCTCTCAGGGCAACACGACCCTTACTCGGGGGTCGGCGAAAGCCCCATCCGACCCCAGGGGCAGCGACAACCAGACGCCCCCGCGGACGAGCACCGATTACGTCAGGGAGATGTGGCCGATGGCTCCGGCGCCCCCCGGTAACCTCGGGGTCACGACCTTGTACGACAGTGGTCACGTGGACAGCTCCACTCTCTTCCAGTACGGCGACTCCGTGACCTCTGCGTCGGGGTCGCAGCAGAACGGGCGTGGCCGGTGCCAGAGCATGCTGGTCGGGGTGGATTCGGAGGACGATACCCATATCTATGAGACTCCCAAGTACCTGCGGAGAGAGAAGGCTGCAACGATGCGGATGAAGGGATTGGCGACGACGCAGTTCTACGACGACAAGGAACCAACGAAGCGCAACGATGCGGGACTCGTGCCGTCTTCGCGTTACGCTTCAAAGACTTTGCCCAGGGATGCCTCTGCCTCCGCCTCGGCTACGAACAGCAGCAAGCGCACATAATTAGAACTCTGTCTGTGTGTCTGTCTGTGTGTCTGTCTGTGTATCTGTCTGTGTGTCTGTCTGTGTGTCTGTCTGTCTGTCTGTCTGTCTGTCTGTCTGTCTGTCTGTCTCCTGATGTCCATCTGTTTTTGTCTCTCTTCCTTTCTCTGACTGTCGCTGGTTTAGCCCATTTTTATTCACACTCTTTGTCTCTGTGTCTGTCTCTTCCTCTGTTTCGCTCTTTCTATATCTGTGTCTGTCTCTTGGTGTCATTTCTACCTATCTTTGCTCGCCAGGACCAATGCTTTTGTCTTCTTTATGTAGGTCCAGGGGCAACTTAGATCGTGTTAAGTAAGGTCGACGTCAACGATCCTGGCAGCCATAAGAAATCGCAAAACACTCAGTACTACTCTCTAATAGCAGAATCTGAGATTTGAATCTCGGGCTAGCACAGTCCGTACACGGGAACCTTAAAGTGAAGGATCTCACCCGATTAATTCGTTGAAAAATGAGCAAGGTCGAGGCCATACGGTCGCTATAGAAAAACGTGTACATTTACATTTTATTATTAGTTCCTCAGTTTAACGACATCTTATGGCATCAAAGGCCGTTGACGTCGCCCCCTCCTTTAGCCAGGCTTGGGACTGGCACTGCCCTCAAACAAGGCAGTGGCGGAGTTACATTTTTTACTGTAAGGCTTTGACCAAAACTAAAGTTTAATCCAAGACACTCATAGCTGATTAGAGGTCAGCATGCTGGAATGTCAACTCAGGGGGGTCATAGGTCAGAGGTCATAGGTGAGTTTTCTGTTGACACTAGAGCAGACAACCTTCTGTCCGTTGTAGTCAACAGTTGGTCCGTTAGTCTGGTGATAGAAGAGTCAAAGAGATTAATGATTACTTTACCTTTATTTGTTGTCGGATGTGATTCCGAATTATTGGCAGATTCCCGTAAGCCTGTAATGTAATCTCGGAATTTCGTGATGACGTAATATCTATGAATAGACCGTCACCGTTTCGTAATTGTCTAATGCTGTGTGGTTGTAAGGTTTTGTCTAGTCTGTGAAATACTGCAAGCTATGCGTTCAATTTGGCCACATTAATTTATTTACGTCTATAGCAGATCGCAGTTACATACAAATAAGTTTTACTTTCTATTAACATTTTGTCTAGCATACTATATATGGTCATGGGTCTTTTATACATACATGGTTTACAATATAGATATTTATACCGTAAAACTTGCTATAAATCCCCTGACATATATTTGTTTTTACCCTTTTAAAAGAGGCCGGCGTTTAATTAACGTGTCACTTTTACCCTAACTCTTGGATTTGTGGCGTAGGTCTTTCATTCAAAACTGAAAACACTCCTCTTCCACAAATCCTATCCTAATTCTTCCCCTTCCTCAATTCGAAACACCATTCACCATGGCCGTCTGACTCTCTGCCTGCCTGCCTGACTCTTGGATCTTGACCTGAAATGGAACCCATCCTACCTATCGATTTTGTTTTGACTGAGCGTCTCTGATTAACCTGGTTCCGGCGACTTCGCTTTCGTTGGGCGCTATAGAAGTCTCTAGCTTACTGCGTTTCTGTTTCCTTTTGCTAAGAATACCACTAATTGAAACACGAATGCATGTTTTTCTTGGTTTCATCTTTCATAGTCGTGTGATGCAATCGCAGCAAACGCGTTGGCCTAGTTAGCTACATCAGTAAGTGCGTGGGCCAAGGAAGACTCGGTGCGTGAGGATCCCAGGTTCGCGTCCCGGTCGTGGCTTATTTCAGAGATTTGAATCTGGGGCTAGTACGGTCCGTGCGCGGGGACCTTAAATGGCGTGTAGCGGTGGTGAAGGATCTCACCCGTGCGCGGGTGTAGGCCATATGGTCGCTATAGAAAAACGTGTACAATTTACAAATTTTACAACCTACACTGGCACCAGAATGAGACCCAGAGCTTTATATCGTTTTAACCCCCGACGTTTAAAAGAAGTATATATATATATACTATAAATACTATATAATATATATATATATATATTGGACTGGCAAGGTGCCAAATTCGCAAGCATTGTTTCGTGAGCGGTGGAGGTGTAGCGCCGGCAAGTCTTGTTGTCTCTCGTCAAAACCAATTGACTGAATGTTAACTCGAATCATGCGTCGGCCTGTAGTAGGCCTCCAAGTAGCAGGCCTATTACCAAGTGCTTGTTTTTATTAACCGTATCTGTGTAGTTGTATGTGCGAATGTACGTGTCTTTGTATCTGCGTTTGTTCGTGTTAAGTATATCGCTTTCTTGATTTATTGCCTTCATTTCGACGCCAGCAGTAAATGAGCTCATCCATATATCACGATTTTTACATTACGTCCGAGTTACACTGCATAGCACAACAGTAATGTGGCTGTACCCAGCGAATAACATGTACAGCTGCCTCTGCCGTATTACGGCGGTATATAAATCGTCTTATTATTTTAATTATAACTAATATGATAATAATAAATACTATAATTAGTAGCATAGTATTAGTAATAGTAGTAGTGGTAGTAGTGGTAATACCGGGTAGTAGCAGTGGTAGTAGTAGTAGCAGTACTAGTAATAGTAGTAGTGGTAGTAGTACTACTAGTAGTAGACCTTATCCAGGTCTGAGTAAATTTAAAGACTTCTATAGCGCCGTTATCGTAATGCGCAAGATAATCATCAATTGATGGGTTTTGAAATGAAATCACAGTACATATTCGTAATACTTTGAAGAAGTCCAATCGAAATTCAGATTAGGTGACGAAGGCGCATCGCAGTTTCACAGTCCATCACATTCCGCGCCGTAGAATAACATTCTTGCATACGACGTGACATCACATTACATCACATGTCATAGCATCACATTCATCTGTCATAACATAGCGTTCTCGCATGCCATATGAAAACGTCACATTCCATCACGTACCGCATCACAGCACAACATTCTCACATGCTACATGACATAACACTGTATCACATATCATGTCTCATAGCGTACCATTTTATCACATAACACATCAAACGAATGATCACATAAACTACATCACGTGGTACCTCAACACATCTACACAATTCTGTCACATAAAACAATCACAATTCTTTTTTGTTTTGCTTAGGTATTTGTTCCTTTAGCTGTTTCGCTAAAAATCTCTTATGAGGTTCTCTTTTGCAGTAACTGTGCTGATTTTGTACCATTTCCATACGAATAAACATCTCAAAAAAATTAATAGAACATGTTAATGAACCTATTTATGCGCATCTCTGCAATTGGATAATTTATGTAGCGCCTTTTCCAGAGCCTCTCGAAAGCGCCCCCGGCGTACGTGGCTAACCCTAACCCTTGACTGACCTACACAGGTAAACGGTTACTGTGTCGATACAGTGTTCAATAAAGTACCAAGAGTACTTCAGAGCGACCATATTAATTCTATTTGTCCAATTATTATGGGCCTATAACGCATCTTATAAAGAGCAAACATCAGATCGGCTTCGGACAGAAAATTTGCATAATATATTCAAGGTGTTGAATAAATTTATGGCCTTATAACAATAATGTACATAACAGCCTAGACAACGCAGTCTATTGGCTTAATTACACTTGGCGAACAAAGTCCATACACACAGTGGATGCATCAAGCAAGCGCAGGTTTATGGCAAGTTTCTTAAAGGCGTTTCTTAATCATGAGTTTCTTAATCCCGACAATCATTATCACATAATCCGGATCAAAATCCATATATATAAAGCCAGATATCAACAAAAATCCTTCACGTAAGCATAAACAGCTCAGCGACAAAGATGTACACCGCCATAATATTTTACAAGCTTACCATTTAAATGGAAGTGCACTAGTGCGAAGCAGAACGAGATTAAAGCTAATTAGTCCAATAAACAAGTAATACTTAACCGATAAACTAATTTTAACTTAACGATTTCCGGCTGGGAGTGCAAATAAAAAGAACTCGAGTAACATTAATGTTTTGCATCTAATTTATTGGATAGCGATGAGGAATTGCGAGAGCAAAGATTAAAGGAGGGAGGAAAGACAGATCGCCCAATCCAAACACAGAAAACTGGGTCAGGCCCGATGCATGCTGGATCCACAGTAAACTGGAAGTTATATAAACCAATCGTTACATTTGAAGAGAACCAAACAGGGAGTGGTACCACTGTAATGTCACCTATGAGAGGTTTAAAAGCCGCTGTATAAATATATAGGTACATTTTAAGATACAACGCCAAATCACAATCACCGCTGCTTAGGCGACCCAGTTTCCTTCTGTCAACCAATCAGTCAACGCTAACTGCGACCCAGATACCTGGTGCCAACCAATCACGGTTAAAGTCGACTACATGACCCAGTTTCCTGGTACCAACCATCACAGTTAAGGGTGACCAGCTGACCCAGTTCCGGCTGTTCTGTCTTACTCCCTCTATAATTTTTGTGTGAGCGACGCGTTATGGGTAGGATTGATCTGCCGTCTGGATGATGCCTCGTTCCCACTGATCTATCAGGGTCAATCGACGGGACTCCCTCCTACTTCCGCCTTGGCCATCTGGCGGTTGTTGATGCCGATCATATCCGCAGTCGACGCTGTCTAACCCGTCTCTGATTGGCTGAGGCGGGTACTGACCAGCCTCTTTCTGGGAGGCAGAGTTTGGCGCATGCGCGTTGTTCCTGCTGTCATCTTCCGGTTCCGGTTGGTGAGGAAATTCCGAGGTCACGTGGTATCTGCGCTGTTCCCTGCAGTTAACATTGAAATTATAATAAGTTTAAATATTGCAATTTAAATTAACATAATCAAGAAGACAGCTGGACTGTATCCTCTGACCGCTCCTTTCTAAACGACGCGTGACCACTCCTCCAATTTGAGGTATATTGATGATACGATTCATGTAATACATAGACTTTACCTTACTTTACCTAACCTGACCTTTTCATACGTTACCATACCATACCTCACCTCTTCGCCTCACCTTCTCGTCTTAACCTTTACCTATCCACTGTCCAGCTCCCCACGGTTAACCTTGACTTACCATGCCCTGCCGCACCATACCATCACATACCAATCCTCTTATCTCAGTCAAATTCTACTCGGTTCACTTACTTAACCTCACCTCATCTCACTCTTGACCCGACCTGACCTGACCTAATCTGTATTTCGTATTTAATTGAATAATTAATCTGCTCTCTGTACAAGGAATGTATTCGGACATCACCTGAGTTCCAATTCTCTTTTCTTGCTCTCTGCTATCTCTTCCTCGATCCGGTGTTCGGCGGCTGTGAGAAGGATTTTGCGAACGTCGTCCATTGTGTAGGAGTTTGGAGATTTCGTGTTTGCCTTGGATCTCTTTCCGACTCTTTCCTCGTTTCCAGTAGGTTCCAGGTGCTTCCCAGACTTCGTAGTGTTGGAGGTCCTGTCGAGCTGTGTGTTCAGGGTGTTCTTACCTCCATCTACTTGGTCAGTTCGCACTTCCACGCGGATTGGATTTAGATGTACCTTCGGGGCCATTTCCTTCACGGCGACTCCTTTCGAGGACATTCCTTTCGTAGCTATTTCTTTCGAGGCCATTTCTATCAAGGCCATTTCTTTAGAGGACAGTTCTTTCTTCTCCGCCGATCTTCTCCTGGACTGATCTCGAAGTTCCTCTTTCTCTGGCGAGATCAGTTCAACGTAGCGCACAGCCTCAGGCGTCCTCTGCTCAGACAAGACCTTGATCTTTCCTTCCTTCAGCAAGTCAATCTCTCTCTTCTTCTCCCGCTCCAGTTCGCACCGAAGGCGACTCTCGGCGAACTTCTGCATCGACAGTCCCAGGCTGGACGAAGGCAACGCCGAGGAACCTCCTTCGTCGACCTGGCGGGGCCTCACAACCTCGACTTCGATCTCCGGAGAACAGTTGCTGACCGAGAACAGAATCCCACGATCCAGGCGAAGGGCGTCCTCTCTCTCGCGATGGATTCGGATCTCCCTATCGATTGGGGTTTCGTTCTGGGGTACGTACGGGATCAGGACCTCGGACTGGATCCGGTCCACGTCCTCGAAGGGCTGCACCTTCGACGAGTTCCTGCGCTGGCCGGCTGAAGACTTCGACGACTGACCTCTCAAGGAAATCTCACCCCTCAGCGCAGTCTTGCCATACGGTGCCTCAGCCAAAGCATCTGGCAGACTGGGAAGACGTTCCTCCAACCCTAGGTTACCCGAGTCAACCACGTCCAGGTTCCCTTCAATCTCCCTCTTCTTCTCCCGCTCCAGTTCGCAGCGAAGGCGACTCTCGGCGAACTTCTGCATCGACAGTCCCATGCTGGACGAAGGCAACGCCGAGGAACCTCCTTCGTCGACCTGGCGGGGCCTCACAACCTTGACTTCGATCTCCGGAGAACAGTTGCTGACCGAGAACAGAATCCCACGATCCAGGCGAAGGGCGTCCTCTCTCTCGCGATGGATTCGGATCTCCCTATCGATTGGGGTTTCGTTCTGGGGTACGTACGGGATCAGGACCTCGGACTGGATCCGGTCCACGTCCTCGAAGGGCTGCACCTTCGACGAGTTCCTGCGCTGGCCGGCTGAAGACTTCGACGACTGACCTCTCAAGGAAATCTCACCCCTCAGCGCAGTCTTGCCATGCGGTGCCTCAGCCAAAGCATCTGGCAGACTGGGAAGACGTTCCTCCAACCCTAGGTTACCCGAGTCAACCACGTCCAGGTTCCCTTCCACATTTGGATACGTGTTATTATTAGACCCCGGCTGGTCCAGCTTTCCATCTTCCAGGTGTGCGTCGGACTGCGATCCTGTCCCATTCCAACGTCTCCACAATTCCTCTTCTCTTGCCGCCTGCTCTTGCAATTCCTGCAGAATTCGATTCGCGCCAGACCTGGTATTTTTGCTCGTCGTCAAACCTCCGCCGCAGGTGCTGGTGGTCATGGTGGTGCAGAAGACTTCGGGCGATGGCAGCACCAACATCGTCCGTTCGTCTACTACAACCTTCCCCTTCGGCTGGCCCACGTGATCGGGCACCACGTGATCGCATTGCTCGTGTTTGCCGCCATTTTGCTCAATGGAAGAGGGGGCCAGAATGTCCACTTTCATCAGAGCCGAGTCTTCCGGTGACGAAAATGTCTTACTCAAGCGTAAGTCATGCTCCGCTTCACGCTTCAGTTGTTCCCGAACCTCTCTCTCGACGACGGTCTCCCTGTGGGTCGAGACTTTTGTCTTCTCGATTTCGTGTTGCGCCTGAAAACGCACCAAGAGATTATCGACGTTACTGGTGAACTATGCAACGTGGACGGGGAGTTGTCCGGTTTTTTGGCATCACTGTTGTGTGTGCGCTTCATACCAAAAAAATCATTCGTCCCAAGGACTTCGCCTTTAAGGCTTAGTGTTTGATGGAGGCGTGCTATAAATGAACTATTATCTTACCTTGTTTACTTTATCCTAATCTGCACGTAATTTTCTTAATTATTAAAAATAGTTTTTAAATTACAACGTTCATCGTAATCGTTATTAAAAACTCGCGTCGCGTCTTTAGAGCGAAATAGAACAAGGTTAACGCAAATTTTTCTTATTATTAACGAATATTTGTAACGATTATAATTAACGAGTATTATTAACAATTATAATTAACGATTATTATTAACAAGTATTATTAACGAAGATTATTAACGATTATAATTTTAAAATATTTTTATTCGACAAACTAATTATTGGCTGATGATTTCCAGCCGAGATTAATTCTTTTCATAGGGACATACCTCAGGTGATGACAGCTCGTGTCCTCTTGACGTGTTCTTAATGTTCTGTGCTCGGCCTGCGTGGACTGGCATTGCATCTTGGCCGTTCTGATCATGTGTAGCCTCCACCGATGCTGACACTTCGAAGCCCTTGAACTTGGCGTTGACCACAGGCTGAGCAGGTTGAGGTGACGTTACCTTATAGATCGGCATGGTTCGTTGATTTCTCGTTACGGTTGACCGATTTCTCCTTTCTATACCGAGCCTTGTTACTCAGACTTTCTGAAATTACACAGCCGGAAGATTCTCGTTCTATACTTTAAAGTGTCTAGATGGCTAACTAACTTGTTGGGTCTCTCTCTATTCAAATTGTGATAGTTAAAGGTTCAATACATATTTAAAGAAAAAATCATTTACTAAATTCTGTTTCATGTAAAACTATTTTATTCGAATTTCTTCAGATGCCAAAAAGCAAAGTCGTTGGAACCCAGCTTATTTACATGGTCGCGGTAAAAAAAACCCGGCGAGGCATGTATGTCCAGGTTCGGTTCCAAGGGAGGTTGAAAGTCGGACGGCTACGGCCGATGGCGTTTGGAATTTGAATGATATGCAGAAGAGCGAGTCCGAAGATTTCTGAAGTTAGTACATAGTGGGCCGAAATTATGCAAAATTGTGAGAAATTATACGAAATTATGCAAAACTGTAACACATTTTCATAACTGTCACATATACTATGCATGCTCATTGCAAAAGCCTTTAAAAGCTTATTGTTATCAACACCCGTCATTGAAGGCACAATGTTAGATACGCAGTTAGCTTAACCTCTGCACATATTCTTATGAATCCCGCATAGAAATTAGCAAAGTCGAATCCAGTTCTTAAATTGGATGCTATCGCCGAGTTTGTCTAGTTTTTCTTCCACAGGAGTCATTATAAACATCCCGACTTCCAACCGTCCATAATCGTTTGAATCAATTGCCAAGAAACACTTCAGCTGAAAATTTGGTTCCGTCTTAGTTCACAACGCCTCAAATTCTGTTTTACTTATCTCTTCGCTTATTAAGTGCTTTAGATAAAAAATGAATTAATAAAAAGTTACTAAGAGAACCATATAAACGGGCAGTGAACGATAAAATAACGTCCTGCGATGCGCTGGCCACGACCTTGGGATTCGTCTGTTGCCGGCTCGAGGGTAGGAAATAAGCGCCTATCCTAAGTTCCCATTTGGGACATACTTGGGTGCTGCCTTTTAACTTACATGGAAGAGAAATGCCTCGGTGAACTAGAAGCATAAACCACATCCTACCTCCTTGAACAATACACCGACTCAACGCCTTTGCTAATTAGTAACTACACCAGAGCTAGTGTAGCAGTTCGTATATAAGCTCTGCGCAATCCCACCTTTGTCAACATACATTCCTGTCGCCACGCCTCTGTGGAGGCCCTACACTCAACAAGGATTACCTCACTAAACAAAATTTTACGTGCGTGCGTGCAAAATGCATACAAAGCTGAACTGAGTGTTTTAACTGAGCGCCTGTTAATTAGCTAAAAATGTAGAAAAATCGAGTTAACGATTACGATTACGATTACGATTACTCAACCCACCGTCTCTCTGATTAAGTGGATTCCTACGCGTTTTCTTGCTAAAGGTCGAAGCTGTTGACACGATATTAACTATTGCCAGCGCACGCAGGCATTCGTTCAAGCGCGAGGAAACATCACCCAAACATACAAAGTCATCACACATACGGCAAAGTGAAGCACAAATTTTCGTTCACAGTTTGTACGCCGGCTACAAGGTAAACCTCAAACCGTATATCAAAGTTTTGTACATCGACACACGTAGCTTAGAAGGTTAACAACGATGTTCAGATGTCATAAAAGCTTCACCCTCTAATTTGTTGACTTAACTGCGATCTGTCCGAGCAGGAAAAGCGCGCAACCTAGAAGCTTAAGGAGGCCGATATACAACTCTTTCTCGCTTGTTATACAACGCTATTGTCTTAAGAATTTCAAGTAGTCTTGCAATATGACGGGTGTGTGAAACCGTGCGATGTCTTGTGTAGGCCTAGAGCAGAGCCAGACCTACGCCTTAATAGGCCTATATAAATAAACACACGTACCTGAAGAGGAATTTACCACGAGCCCACGCTGAAACAAAGCAATTTCATGTATCCACGTACACCTTATAAACCTTCAGTATACAAGCATGCATTGCTCTGTATGCATGCATAATCAGTTGGCCTATTCAGATATGTTATCTGAACTGGCGCTATATCAACTGTGGTCAGTTATATAGGCTTTTAGAGGGCCAGTTTCTAGAGGGCTCGTATAGGCCTCCAGTTTGGCTGCCTAAATCTAGATAGAAACTGGACGGCTTCAGCGTTTCAAATAATTATGAGATTATGGAATTTTATGTTTGTATACAAGTATAATACACGCATACTGTACACTTGCAAGGTGTCTGGCCTTCCCTTGCCTTGCTTGGCCTTCCCTTGCCTTCCCTTGCCTTCCTTTGCCTTGCCTGGCCTTGCCTTCCTTTCCCTTGCCTTGCCTTCTTTTACTTTGCTTTCCTTTACTTTCCCTTCCTTTACTTTCCTTTACTTTCCCTTCCTTTACTTTACTTTACTTTCCTTTACTTTCCTTTACTTTCCCTTCCTTTCCCTTCCTTTACTTTCCCTTCCTTTACTTTACTTTACTTTCCTTTACTCTACCTTACCTTATGTAATATGAGATGTTGGAGAGTAGGAGTCGATTCTGTTGATGCAGAGACAACAAAACGTACCGTTGTTGAACAGTTTAACTGAATTTCCATCTCGGGAAATCTGAATAAGTCACGTGACATCCGCCAAAATACTCGGATTCAGATTATCCGTCGATTACGTTACATGTCATCCGAATAATTGTAATTGAAACCACATATTTATATGGCGCCTCTTCAAGAAAACAGAACAGGTGAATAGGTTGGTAATTCTATTCCTGCATTAAGCTGACGAATTCGTTGGAACCAGCAAGAGAAGGCCTGCCTGGACAGAGACATCTTAGATATCTGATGGCAGAATTCGAGCCAATCGCTAAAACAGTGATCGTCCTGGCTACAACAGTGTCTGCTATAACCAGACATGATGTTGAGAGTGTATGAGCAGGGGTGCGGAGTTGCAGACTTTGGCTTATCTGCGGATCTCCGGCTGAGTCGCTGCCAGGACTTTTTGTCTTGGCTCTACCTCGCGGTCACTCAGTTCGATCGATGGTACAGTCGCCAACTGGGTCCAATGTTCTTCTGCTCCTCCGTTCAACCGATGCTCTCTCTGGTCGGATGCTGGCCAAACTATCTTGGCTCCTTTCCCAACGATCAAACACGAAACTCCGCTAGACTTTCAGAAACACCAGTAAGAAGGTAAAGTAAGGTATGCGAAGGAAAATATGCCAAGGGAAGGTAAGCCAAAGGAATGTAAGGTAAGGTAAAGTAAGGCAAGCAAGGGAAGGAAAGGGAAGGCAAGGGAAGGAAAGGGAAGGCAAGGGAAGGAAAGGGAAGGCAAGGGAAGGAAAGGGAAGGCAAGGGAAGGAAAGGGAAGGCAAGGGAAGGAAAGGGAAGGCAAGGGAAGGAAAGGGAAGGCAAGGGAAGGAAAGGGAAGGCAAGGGAATTCATACATACATACATACATACATACATACATACATACATACATACATACATACATACATACATACATGCATGCATGCATGCATACATACATACATACATACACAAATAATTGTCCAGGAAAATGAGACTGATATAAAGACGCTATATAAATACCCATACATATATAGATCCTATATACTATGTATCAGCAGCAGGTGCTTCTAAGGTGTATTAGCCGCCTGTTGTGTTGACCAAGACATCAAAGTGACCGGAATTAAACCTCGTCTCTGTTATAGTCATTATACCAACAAGGAATTCGCCAGGATCAGTTGTGAGACGGTGGTACAGCAGGCGAAAGAGGAGGGTTTAGCTGAACTCGTGCCGGGAATTCAGAAGGAGAGGAGAACCTTAAAGCAGAGAGTGGCAGAGAGAGACACAGACAGACAGACATACAGACAAACACACACACATAGACACAGAGGCACACAGACACACAAACACACAGACAGGCAGACACACACAGACACACACAGATAAAGAGTGGGAAGAGAGTGGGTCAGAAAGAGAGATAAGCAGAGAGATAGATATGAAAAGAGACAGAGATAGAAACGGAAACAGAGACACAGTTACATCCACAGACGTCATTCAGCATCTGTAGCGACCTGGTCATTTATATAGCGCCTTTAAAGTACTCTTGCAGGCGATTCGTGCATGGATTCTCCTCATGGCTGGACTCCTAAATTAGCACTACCTCAAAGGACTGAAGGCCTATGGCATAGATGACTCACAAGGCAAAACAGGTGGTAGAGGAAGTGGCAGGCCAGGTGGCAGAACATCCAAGCAGTTGTCGAACTGCTGACCAGCCTAGTTGGACTTGAACGAACCTTCGGCTTAAGCGCAGACCATACTCTCATTCCAAACTAACCCATTAAATTGATACAATGATTCGTAACCGAATTAAAAATCGCCCTATACGTTTTTTGTGCTTGTAACCATGGGTGGGGGAGAAGCCGATGGAAAGGAGCGAAATGTTGGGTAATTATATTACATTACGTTGCTTTGCATTACATTACGAGTCCTGACAACCACATGCATTGCACCGGGACGCATGATGCCATTCTATATGCGAATGATGGTGATGATGATGATGATGATGATGATGATGATGATGATGATGATGATGATGATGATGATGATGATGATGATGATGATGATGAGTTCTCTGCCCGAAGGCCGGTCCATTGGCTTTTATGCCACCCGGGGTGGTGAGATGAGTGAGGTGGTTTCCCGTTGCCTTCCTCACAGACAATTGCGGGTGCGCAAACTTGTCCAAGGTCGCTACGCAGTGGCTTAAGGCAGATTCGAACCCGCGACCCTCCGGTTACGAGGCACAGACCACACCTATATGCGAATACAGATATGAATATTCATGAGTAGTGACGTCTGCTGTTGATTGGATGCTAGGGTCTATTCTAACGTAACTTCATTTTTGGCTACATGAATCTTAATATATTCTTAGAAATCAGTTTCTAAGAAGCAAAACTGTAATTTCATTTAGATGACATTATTTACGATGCATTCTTATTCCTTGGTCTCTAATCAACAGCAGTGACGTCATTGCTCATGAATATTCATGCCTGAATCCGTATACAGAATGTTTATATGCCGCCGAGACTCCAACCCCAGACAGAGCGACTGCCAATACCCTTGACGCTACAGCACCACTGAGGAAAACAGACCAGCCATCTAGTGGCAAGAAAACAGCGAACAAGTGTGTACCCCTCCTCGCCTCTGAGAGGCCTTCTAAAGGCGCTATAGCAATCTCCAGATACATGTTCGACAGGCGTAGGCAACACGCATTAACAGAGCTCTCGCGATAGCAACAATACGCGCTTACCTATTATCAGCCAGTTTGGACGCCGCGCCTTATCAGACGCCGTGTATTATTTACGGTAGCGATTGTCAAGTGTTAGAGATAGGATAAGTCACACGTGGCAGGATGCGGGAGGCAGTTTCGAACTAATGGATTCGTGCATTAGGCTGAGATGGAGTCAGTTCATGCTTACACCCTTAAGACTAATGTCTAGTTGTAGGAGACACTGCGTACCAAGAAATTAGTCTGTTTCTAGCAGACACTGCGTACCAAGAAATATTCTACCCGAATAATGGACACTGCTATTCATGTTGTGCCTCGTACCAGGAGATGTTGGGTTCTAGGTAGTAGATCCAAATCGCTTTGGAATTCGCTGCTCAGTGTTGTTCGCTCTGTCGGCCATTTAATACAATTAAGGACTAAACTGAAGACTTATCTCTTTCAACTTGCTTAATCAACGTAGCCTAACTTCTGGTTTCACTGACCTAAATAAACTCAATCTGGCTTCTCTGATGGATCATGAGTTTTTTCTATTACGATTTCTCTCGAAGACTGATGTCGTGGGCGTTATAATAGCAGCACAACAGAAGTCTTTAGATTAGATCAGATATACTGTGTCATTGTTATCATTATTCTGGTTGTTGTTGTTGTCATTGTTGTTATCATGGTAGTCGTTGTTATTGTTTTTGTTGTTGTTTCGGTCGGTGGTACGGTGCCTTCAAGCCGGATACTTCGCCCGATGAGGCGGCAGTTCCATCGTCGGTCTGACCTTAGGGCTCGGAAGTGGGAGTAGGCGGCAGGCTGAGAGGAACATGGGGAAGCTGGAGGATGTAAGAGAGGGAGATGGGTAGGGATGGAGGGGAGGATGGAAGAGGCGGTCTCCCTTTGTTCTTCTGAGGCGTCGATGGTTGGATGGTAGTTGGGATCCAAGGGGTCTGCATCCACGAAAGCCGGAATAGAATTAAGTGATTGGGATCAGTCGACAGCCACTGTAATCAGGTTCATATGGTCTCTGCCTGTCTGTCTGTCTGCCTGTCTGTCTGCCTGTCTGTCTGTCTGTGTGTCTGTGTGTAGGTGTGTGTGTCTGTCTGTGTGTCTGTCTGTGTGTAGGTGTGTGTCTGTCTGTGTGTATGTGTGTATGTGTGTGTAATCGTAATCGTAATCCAGAGATTTCTACAGCGCCCAACGAAAGCCACGTCACGGGAACCAGCTTATTCATGGGCGCTCAGTCAAATTAAATCGATAGGGAAAAAGAGTTCGGTTCCAGGTCAAGATCCAAAAGTCAGGCAGAGAGTCTGTTTGTGTCTGTCTGTTTATCTGTCACCCTGCCTGCCTGCCTGCCTCTTCTGTTTTGCTCGCTTCTCTTCTCTTCTATTCTCCCCTCCAAAAGAGGAAGACAGTGAAAGAAGGAAAGCTAAGAGGAGGAAATGAAAACGAGAGGAAAGAGGAGGATGAGGTAGAAGATGAGGAAGAGGAAACGGTAAGGATCGAATAGCAGGAGGTCGAAGAGAAGAAGATGAGGATGAAACGCCAGCGACGAAATACCCTGATGGGTTAATTGCTTGAAACTGTTTCGTCAACTGGAACTAATTTCTGGCGCGGAAGGAAGGGTCGAGCTTTAGTTTAATCCTTGGGCGGATGAAGACAGACAGAACGTACGGTCCTCGGCGCGTGACGCCCATAAGGGTTCCAAATATACTGTTTATTGAAAGAATCCGTCCAGAGGGAAGGTAAAGTTTGACAGGTACCCTACGTTTGCAACACATTTTCGACTGCAAGAGAGGGCTATGTTTATTGCGAGGTCCACGTGTTTGCAAGTTAAGAAAAGGCCAATCTAGAGTCCGTGATGTAAGCTATAGCAAGGTGTTGTAAAGTAAGGCAAGCCGAAGTAAGGTATAAGGTGAAGTGAGTACTTGTAATCGTAACTGTAATCTTCGGATTTCTTCAGAGCTCAAAAAATAAAGCCGTGGCAACCGCTTATTCATAGGCTTTTCTTAGTAAAAAAATCAGTGAGGCAATACTGGCGGGGTGAGAAAATTCAGGTCCAGTTCCAGTCAAGTTCCTAAGGTGGAGCAGATAGACAGGCAGATGGTAACTATTATTTCTGTATTTATTAATTTCCACTATCTAACGAATAAGCATCAATCGATGGCGCTTAGCAATTGTGTGTGAAGAACTTGCTCAACTTCCCCGCACCGTAACCGTCTCAGGGAGGGCTCGTACCCATATTCTCCGCGTTACAAGCCAAGCGCAGTATCCAGTGGGCTATCGTGCCATAACGTTCCCGTACTAATGATATCTCATGTTATGATATGAAATGATGTGTTGTGTAAACAAAATTGATGAGGCAAGCTCAGTTCGGAGTAAATATCCAAAGGTTAGACAGGTAGACAGGTAGAAGGTTAATGTGAATGATGGCCTATAGTTCTGGATATCTACCGCGAGTCTGTGTAACGTCGTTCGCTTCAGCGCAGTTCCTAATTGCTTGGCCCAAGGTTCCGACTTACCGAGCGCAATCCGTTCAGGCATCGTTTTAGCTTTGCCATCCGATAGCACGTATACCTTTGCACGTAGCCGAGAAACTTCGGCAGTTTGCTTCGCGTTACATTAACTACAAGTTTTCGCGGAGTTCGCAAGGATTCTGAAGCGGACATATGTGACACAGTCACGGAATTAGAAAACGTTTGCAAACGTCTGGGACTTTTATGACAAGAACTGCTATCAGCGTCTATGCAGTTATTTGTAGAAATAATGAATCGCAAATACATTTGGGAAAATAGTGTTGGAACTTGTTTGCTGTTCTGTATACGTGAAAAGGCCTGCTGTGAACGAGGATAGGCCTGTATGAGCCTATAAGGGCTATCGATTCCGCCTCGATTCCCAGGAGAACAGTATTCTAAGTGCGTCATTGTGTCGTGGACCCGCGTAGACCAAAACTGAGATGGACATACCGGCCTAAGCTGAACACGGGATTTTAACTGTTGCCGATAAACTGGTGAAAATGTCGAATTTCTTTGACATTCAGTTCTTCTGCCTGGTGCTGGCGCTCTATCATCTGGGCCTACAAGTTGTTGCGGGAAATAGGTGAGTATTTGGGGATTCATAGCTCATGCTGGTCTGCTTAATTCATTGGTTAAATCATACGTGAAGGCGCCTCTGTGTGCATATGAGGATGCCGGTTCGCTTACCGATTGTGGCTGCATTTCAGAGCCCTCCTATTTATTACTTCTCAGGCATTCCATTCAAACAGAAGCCCTTTTCAAGAAATCTTACCCTGATCCATCCAATTCGCCTCCGTTCCATTTCTCTGAGCCTAAACACAACCCACGGTAACAGCTCCTTTCTCCTCTTCACTCTGGTCTTCTGGAAACCAGACTGTTCTTCCCGTGGCATTTTTGGACATCAACTCTGACTTGACGCAGGGCTCGTAAATAAGCCAATGATGTATACTCTAAACTTTAAAGTAGCGCTTTAGTAATTCTCGAGATTACGAGTACGATTACAAGAGCACTTTTAGTAGCGTCAGACGAGTACTCTTCTTTCTTAAGAAGAAAAGCGGAAACCTCCGCAGAAGAACCCAAAGAACGTAGCCTTATATCAGTCACGATCTCGTTTCGAAGTGCCATTATAATACGCAGAGACGCCACGTGGACGCCTTTCCGATGTGACTGTTCGGGTCAGTTATATATCTTTTCGATTTCGGCTAAAGACAGCGATCATATAAAATTATCTACAAACTCTTTTATGTTTTTGAAGCGGATATTTGATCGTTGGCCCAGCCGTTTTCCGTGCAAACACCGAGGAAGTGTTAAGCGTCGCCATTTTGAAAGCGTCTGCACCGATTTTCGTCGAAGGTAAACTATACGGCAAGAAAGGAGAACTAGTGGCAACCACCAGCCAGGAAGTTTTCGGTAAGAATTCAGTCAGTTTTACGTTAAACAATTATGATTGTGTCAGCATTTATTTCATTTCTTAACACACTCCCTATCCAGGAGTTTAGCAAGGTGGTGCGAACGTTGAACCTACCACGCTTTGCATTTAGTCAGAAATTGTCGAAAAGTGAGAGTTATGTTCAATGCACAAAGAGAGTATTCATTATTACAGAAAACTGATGGGGAAGATTGAAAGTATAACCAGTTGTCATTGAAATAAAATATTTATAAGTATTTATAAGTAAATATAATCTTGGCTATTCAATGTCCTTAATTTTACAGGAAGAGGAACACTGAAGCTAAAGGTTAGTCAGCTTATTTTGTTTTCCTTATAATAAGTGTTTTAAGTTCAAAGCTCTGAAAATTAGAAATCTCGAAAGTAATGTATTATATTTTACAAAAATTAAATTCTTTACAAGATATTCTGCACAAACTTAAGATTAAATGACTTTTTCAGCTTTTATCAGCTTTTCCATTCTTTTAAGCAGTGGCAAAGTATTTTATTCACTTTTCACATCTTTTCATTTGGAAAAGCAGAATTTTAAATTATATTCTATCGTCTTTAAATAAACCTACGAGTGATCATTTTACATTTTTGTGTATAACTATTCAACTTAATGAAAACATCACTTTAAATCATTTAGATTCCAGCAGGTGTTAAGGGTCGTTGTACTTTAAAAGTTTGCGGAAACTGTGTCTCTCCGAAAGAAGGATCCTACACATTCTACAATTCGACCTACGTACAGGTTGAAGAAAAATCAACGTCTGTCTTTATTCAGACCGACAAGCCAGTCTATAAACCTGGACAGAAAGGCAAGAATTTCAAGTTGGCAAATGTTCTTGTGAACATGAAAGAAGACTTGTGTAGCGGCTCTTCCGAACCTCTGTATTTCGTAACTTTAGCAGTTCTCCTGAAACTTCAGTGTGTGCCAGTATAGCATGTTGTTTGTACATGCAACTCCAGGATATGATGTTTGGAATAAACAGAGGATCTGGGTCGTATTAATAATGCAATTAGGAAAAATATAACTATTTGAAGATTTGGGAGTCTACATCCGTTATCGCCTTAATTCCATCGATAGTTTGTGTTAGTGCTAAGAAAGTCATCATATAGATAATCAATCTTCGAAATAGTGTCAGCTTAGAGCAGAAACTGGTGTAGCTATGGAATCAACATATGCCGGTAAACATTAACCTCTCGTGTCAAGCATTTGGCTGCTGTTGCCTAAAGCCAGTTACTTGTTTATGGAAACAGGTCTGTTTGGCAACAGGGCTTAGTGCAGTACTTTGTTACTGGATAGTTGGCGAGTGTGCAATCTGGATACAGTAGCGTAAGCTGTTTCCCGGCTACTTCTAAGAGAGTACGAACCTGCGCTGCTTGAAGCACATAATTGCTTTGTCCCATAAGTTAATGCTTGTTATTTTACAGCAGGGCTGCATAGATAAATGTATATCGTCCAGTCAGTTCTTTGATGTCATTCAGTTCTAAACTTTTTCAAATTACTTACCCACCGTAGCCAGACTTCTGGTTTCTTTGATCTTCCGAATTCGACCCGGCTTCTCCAACGGATTATGATTTTGGATTGCGATTTTGACTTGAAGCGACCATTGACTGATGCCTTGAGCATTATGATACGGAGCTATAAGTCTTTAGAATAGATTAGATAAATGCTGGAATAATAAGGAAATAAGTTTAGGAGAGGTTGTTGTTTTCCTTATAAAATTTTGTCCGTTATTTCTTGTGTAGTTCTCATAAACTATATCACCGTTGGAGCAGACCTAAAGCCTGTTGACCAGAAGTTATTTGCTTACTTACTAGTAAGTATGTCAGCGATTTCATCGATTCAGTGATTTTCCTTTACTGTCTGAAAACATTTATTTTGTTTTAACTGTGTAATTCAGCAAGTAATTTCTAATGATGAACTGGATATATGTTTAACATTTGTAAACTGAATGATATAAGCTAAAAGAAATTAATTTTTAGGAATTTTATATTGTTTATTTGATATTCATTATATCTGTGTTGCACCGCTGTTTAACTTATAGCTGATGGTTTTAAGGAACTGACTTACACAAGGCTCCAACCCAGCACCACATTTGATGGTGCATAGATACTTTACTTTACTTTACTTCAAAGTGATTTTACTTTGATGGAGATCATTTAATGATACAAAGAAAGTGTGCATTATTGACTTGCACGATGTTGTTACTCAGCATCGCTGTTTAATGCACATATGATGATGTGAAGGCAGAGGTGTGCATTAATGACATGTGCATTATGACCCATACTCAGTAACGATGTGCTTTTGGACAGGATCCACAAGCGACAAGAGTGATCCAGTGGACCGGACTTGATCCTGTTTGCTGTGGTACGACACTACATCATTTATTTATCTTTCAACGATTGTTGTAGTTAGAAGCAAAGGAAAGGGCTCTGGGTTGGAACTTAATGGCTGGGGGAAAACACCCCAGTCTGAGTCTTACGTATTACACCTTGCTTATCTGTTTCTTCGGTTTTACAGTAGGTAGAGTTTGTCTTGGAGAAGCTCACGATAAGCTATCGTAATCGTAATCGTAAACTCCAATTTTCTAAACTGCTACTTAAAAGCTAAGCGCAACGCACCAGCTTATTCACGAGCTCTGCGTCAGTTCAGTGGGGTTGTCCAATGATGTCATGTCAAGAACCAAGTCCGGTTGCTAGAAGACCAGAGAGAGAAGGGGGAGAGGAGCTGTTAGGGTGGGTTGTGTTTATGCATTAAATGGGCAACACAAGTTTTTGCAGATTGCGCTTCTTTTTATTCACTGTCTGTTACCAAGATTGCATTTCCACTTAGTGTTGTAATTGTAGTTGTAATAATATATAGCCAAAGTGGCGTTCAAGGCCACTTAGGCGCCGCCACACTTTATCTGTCTTGTTCGTTAAGGAATAGTGAAGACGTCTTATCAGCTTTCCAGTCAGCCGCCACTTGGGACTTGGAATGTCGTCATTGAACATCAGGGGCAGACATACAACAGATCATTCGACGTCAGTAAATACGGTAAGTCTTTTAAAAAGCCATACTTTTCATTTTCGGCCCTTTACCCGCCCCTGTTAAGTCTGCTTTTAGACCATTCTTTTGACTTCTAATTTTGCAAAGGTTATTGACTTCTGCTATTCTCAGGCATTTCTGTAGATATATTTTAAAACCTCGTTCAACCTATTTTATGATCTTTTTGGTTTCATAAATACTTGTTATTGTTTATATCAAAAAGTGGGAAAAGACATTTCCAGTGGTTAGTGCTTTTTTCAGAATACGATTGTGAAAAATGAGATATAATGAAAATTATGTTTAATCATGATCTTATGCGTTTTCAGTGTTACCCAAGTTTGAGGTTACAATACACTCGCCGAGTTTCCTCACGGACTGGAATGGATGTGAAAGCATCCACATCGATGCAAGGTAAAAGTTATTTTGACAATAATTTATTTGCACTTCGATTAGACTTTAATCAGGCTTTACTTTGGCTTTATCTGTTTGTAACCAACTGCTCCTACACCGAAAGGAACTCCAGGGCACAAATTCTTTAGTGCAAGAGTTGTAGGCTTGTGGAATAGTTTGGATGACAGTAGTGTCTTAGTGGACATTACCACAGCTTTTAAGAAGAAGTTACGAAGGATTGGCTATTATGTATTATGCATTAATTTTCAATGATTCTAACGCAGGTTTCTAAACCTGTTAATCCTTGATATGTTATGGTGCATTATGTTAATTGTGATCAACCTGTGATAAACCATCAGATTAGACACTAGTCTATTGGTTAAGGTACAGAGATGTCAACCTAGTGGTCAATGGTTCGAATCCCTGCCTGGATAAAAAGGTATTTCAATCTTTCTGTGCAACAGCGTCCTCTAATGGACTCGTGTGTAAAATGATTACTGGGTACATTTATCGAAAAAACAAATGTGTAAGCACAAAATCAAAATTTCTAAAGCCCTTCTTAAAAGCTAAATGCAGGGTATTGGCTTATTCACGAACTTAGTCAAGTTCCACTTAAATTCCACTGGTGGGTGATCTGGTGGCTTTCAAATTGGTTGTTTTTAGATATACCTATGGAAAGCGTGTGAAAGGAAAACTGGAAGTGAAGATGCAGATCCTTGGCACTGACTACTACGAAGGAACAGACGGAGTGATTGTCACGAAATCTGCGCAGGTGATTATGTTCAGTAACCTTCTTATCATCCAAGGCATAATTCCTGGATCCCGATCTCGGGGAGACCCAAGATGACATGGATCGGTAACATCAAGTCTTGGGCTTAATTATCGTTCGACCAGTTATTACAGGAGACAAGGGACAGAAGCAGATGGCATAAAATTGTCCCTGGTGCAGCCAATCCTCGGCTCGAGAACGGTTGAAGACAAGACAAGACCTTACTTTTCTTAGTCTGGAATGCTTCAACTGCTTTGCACAAGATTACGTTACAACATGTTATAATGTAATGTAATAAGACATTTTTAGAGCACCGTTAGTACTTACAGAAGTACTCTGTACTTGCTGACAGGTCCGAATTGTCAATAATTATTTGTTAAAAATTTTCACTATGGTGTATTGCGTGTTATGATAAAAAGGAGCCTGTAGAAGTCATTAGATTTGATATGATTACATTTGATGATAATTGTAGTTTTTCAATCTGTGTGAGTTTATAGTTTTAATAAATCTGGTTTATTATTATCTAAATTTGTAAATTGAGATGTGAAATTAATTAATTTTGATGTCTTAGTTGTTTTCCAATTAAATCATCGTAAAACGTTGTGGATTGCAAGGTAAGGTCGACGTCGAGATGACAGCCATAAGCTGCTTCCCGCGACTTCTTTTTCATGGGGCGCTATAGAAATCTCGAACTTACGATTACGATTACGATTATGAAGCTGTTGTTAAAATATGGAAGCTACAACTACTGCCAAATTGTCTTGGCCTGATTTTATGAATCGTTTCTGACTTAGATCTCTGGAACATCATCTGTGACGATGTGTTGGAGCGAGCTCACCGAAGGAGTGGCACTTGACCATTTCCGTGGTCATCTCGATGTCCAGGCTGTGGTCACTACGGCAGACTGTGCAACCGTTTCCGTTAGCGACCGCAGCTGTTTAGTTAACCGACAACTGGTCGAGATTGAGTTCACGCAGGACACTCGCAGGTACTTCAAACCGGGATTGCCCTACAAGGGAAAGGTGAGAATAAAACAGAGGTGTATGTCTAGAGAAGAGTTCATTCTATCAGCATTTTTCATTGTTTTTAACAGTTCCATTGTTTGCTAATATCTTTTAAGGAATTTTTGCATCCATGATGTTCATCTTCTGCTTCTTTTGGACTGAAATGTATGTGTTGTATATATGTACATATGTTTGAATGTATGCATTTATGTATGTATATAAGTATGTATGTACGTATGTATATGTATGTATGTATGTATGCATGTATGCATGTATGTATTGGTGTATGTATGTACGGATGCATGTAATTGCAGTATTATTATGCATGTTCATGATACTTGCAGGTAACAGACCGCTGTTTCTGTACCTTTAAAAAGCACTGTGTGAATATACAACAGTGTGGTCTGCCTAACAGCTTAACGGGATTAAATTAAAATAAATTTATTACTGTTCTGATTTTTTAACTTTACAGGTTTCCGTTGTTTATCCGGATGGATCTCCAGCCGACAATGTTACCCTCCAGATTCGTTCGGACATAAATGGAAATGACCTTGCCATCCAGAATTACGTCTCACACGATGGCATTGTTCGGTTTGACATTCCATCTTTACCAGCCACTGCACAGTCTGTTTGGATCACTGTAAGCAAACTACGACAGTTGACCAGTTTACTTTTCACAAGGCACGGTGTGGTAATGGTATGGTAAACTTATTTCAGAGATTTAAATCTCGGGCCAGTACGGTCCCTGCACGGGGACCTTAAATGGCGTGGCGCCCATTCAAACGGGCAGTTATGGTGAAGGATTTCCCCCGATTAATTCATTGATACACGAGCAAGGTCGTGGCCATACTGCCGCTATAGAAAACGTGTACATTTACATTATATTACCAATAATTTTATCCATTACCTCTGCAATACCTACGTTAAGTGCAGCAAATTTTCATTGTTGCAAGTGTAAGTTCTGGTGCCTCTGCAGGCATCAGATCTCTCATTGCATCGAGCACTTATTAGTAGTTTTACCTTTTACACTCGTCAACAGTTTTGGATAGAACTGACAGTGGTGCTTCTAGGTAACGGTGGTCAAGGTAGGCGACACGGTGGCGGATGATCACAGTCTGCCAATCTACCTGTCAGTCACCAGTTGGTACTCGCCGAGCTACTGCCACCTACTTGTCGACTCGCAACAGACTGAGACACTGAACGTGAGTAGCTGCCGGAAGAGTTGGATGTTTGTTGTATGTTGTTTCAATGATTTGCTGTTGTCAAGTTCGTTCTTCGGCAAAATATCCTTCAAATGTAGGGCCATCACACTGACAGCGGTTGTTGATAGAAGACTGTAGTATATCGTAATCGTAACCCCCAGATTTCTACAGCGCCCAACGAAGGTCACGTCACGGGGTCTTGCGTATTCACAGGCGCCCAGTCAAAACTAAATCTATAGGCAAAAATGGTTCGGTTTCGGGTCAAGGTCCAAGAGGCAGGCAGAGAGACAGCGTGGCAACTATGGGGGGGGGGTGATGTTTGAGATTGGAGGGGTAAGAGAGATAGGAAGATAAAGGGGAGTATATTTGCAAAAACATCTTGCATGCTTATTCTGTAGCACAGTGTAACTGTGACTGACTCTCCTCACAAAATGAGTCGTATGTCGCAAGCATTTTTAACCTAATGCTAAAATGCCTTTACCGATCAGGTCTTGACTGTGACCTGAGTAGTAACTGGGTTCATGTTTTCGTTGAAGGTCGGTGAGGAAGCGAAGTTCAAGGTCCATTCCACGTGTCCGTGCAATTTTTCAATGTATTACGAGGTCGTGTCGAGGGGCAACATTGTGCATTCTGGGGTGCACGTTGCTCGTCACGTGACGAAAAGGTCGTCGAGGTCAAAGATCAGATTCCTTTCCAAAGAACAGGGGCAAGGTAACGGACTCTTTCGTATGCTGCAGAATCTGACAGAGAAAGAGGCAGGTCTTTCAGATTTAGTGAACCAACAGAACGATTTGATTTTGGACTGTTATTATTAGACATGTGTTTTTTGTCGTGACCACCTCACCTTAACTAGTCCATACCGGAAACTTCTATAGCGCCGCTATTGTAATGCACAAGGTATCTATCTTCTAAGCAAAATCCGTTGGACAGAGCCATTCTTCCTCTTCCCCTTATCTATCCTGCAGATCCAATTCCAAACACCACCCACCGTAGCCGTCTGCCTGCCTCTTGAATCTAGACCTGGAACCTAAGTCACAGGAACCAGCTTATTCACCGGCGCTCAGTCAAAACAAAATCGATAGGCAAAAATGGTTCGGTTGCATGTCAAGATCCAAGAGTCGGGCAGGCAGGCAGTACTATTACCTACTACCGCATTGCTTAAAGTGGATGGTGATGCGTAATTTGTTCCATTTCTGGGAATTTCTGACGTATCTTTTTTCAATTAATGGATTTACGATAGGTAACGTATGTTTTTCTTCTGCATAAGAGATTGGCAGGAGCGGCAGTCGAACGTGGAGTTTGTCAATCAGGTTTCCGATCACACATGATATGGCGCCAACTAGCAAACTGATTGTGTACTATGTTCGACCAAATTCTGAAGCCGTGGCAGATACAGTCCAGTTCCGTGTTAAGACAGAATTTAAGAATAAGGTAAGTATACAGAGTCAATGTAGAGTTTGTTTAATCAAGATGTGTTTTTTTTCCTATTCTGTATTTGATGTGATGAATTTTAAAACTATTTTTGGTTTAATTAAAATGAGTTTTTACCATAGGTAGGATGGAACAAAAAAAAATAGTTTGTGGAAAGCTGGCCTCTGATAAATCAGGGCTTGTGCCAGGTTTGAAGGCTACCTGCAAAGCTGCTTCTGGAGGCGGTGGTCAGAAGTTGTTTACTAAACTTGAGGCTGGTGTTGCTGGTCATCACAAATGTCAGCTGCTGCTGCTGCTGCTGCTGCTGCTACTAACTCTGAACTGCATCATGTGATTCCAGATGTCCCTTGAGTTACTTCGTCGGGAAGTGCGACCAGGAGGTTCCGCTTCAGTGAGGATTCGCTCAGAGTCTGGATCTTGCGTTTGCATTGGCGCCGTTGATAAGAGCGTTCATCTGCTGAAGCCCAGTCATCGTCTTTCGACGAAGCAGGTAGTCATAATAACTATTGTAATTGTAAGTGTAGTCATTACTTGTAATTGTCATTGTTGAAATTGTAAGCATTGTATTTTGTCAGTGCTAAGCTCGGACAGCAAAGTCGGTTTAGTGAGTTTGTTGATGCAAAGATCATGCTGAGCTAAAATCAATAACATTTCTATTCTAATCTAATTCGAACTTATATAGCGCCACCATATTGCAAAGACATCAATCGATGGTTGCTTGTAATGAGACCAGTGTCAAAATTTATTGCCAGCCTGGTTGAGATCTAACAGGAAATTTTCTACGGTCTTAAGAACCTTGCAAAAGCGCTAATACATGGCTAATACATGGCTATCTAATACATGGTAATACATGGCTAATACATGGCTAATACATGGCTAATACATGGCTATCTAATACATGGTAATACATGGCTAATACATGGCTAATACATGGCTAATACATGGCTATCTAATACATGGTAATACATGGCTAATACATGGTTATCTAACAGAACTGAAAAGATGCAAATTAACGCGGATTGAACATTTCTCTATGGGAAAAGTAATTCATCCTATGAGGTTTTTAACTGACCACCCACTTTTTATTATATAGTTAGTCTATTCAATTAATTTTTCAGGTATTTGAAGAAATGGAACGTTATGACAGCAGTCTGAATGAAGTAGATGATCAAAGTGCGTTGTTTCGGTCTGGGTTTCGGAAACGGCGCTCATTCTACGACTCTTGGATGATGTTTGAGACCAGGGATTCATACTTTGCTTTTGAGGTAAGAAGAGGTGTCTCTGCTCTTTCGTAAGGATTGAATAGAAACGCTTGCTTTTGGAAGAAATTGTGCATTTTCCCTATCATGTTTCCTCCGCTTATCTACCCTGCAGATCCATTTCCAAACAGCACTCACCGTAGCCGTCTGACTGTCTGCCTGCTTGACTCTTGGATCTTGACCTGGAATCGAACTCTTCTTGCCTGTTGATTTTGTTTTGACTGTGAATAAGCCGATTCCCACGAATTAGCTTTCGTTGGGTGCTTTAGAAATCTCTAGCTTACAACTACGATTTTTCAGTTAGAAAGACTTTTTTCTTACACTCTTGAAGATGACATTCGCTCCAACAATTGTTTGAGTATTTCGTGTTTTCAGCATAATTAAAGTTGAATAGAGTTTATTCAAATATTGTTAACTCAAACTTTGCGATGTACGATGTCAATTAGGCCCACTTGTCGCCTGTTTGCATTGTTTGAAGGAGGCAGGGCTTATGGTGATGACGGACAGCGTACGGATGCACTTCCAACAGGACTTCAGCCATCTGTCCAATCCGTCGTTTTATAATCCACACTTTGGTAAGCCTATGCTGAACAAGTAACAAGAGGCCAGTGTGCTGTCGAACTTGGTTTGTTCATTGACCCGGTGCGGCTTTTGTGTGACGCTTAGAAATTTTGGAGGTTTACATTACAGTACAGTACTTACACTCAACGCGAAAAATAATCCGGAGCAGAGGTGCTTCTGGCCCCCAGTTTTCATCCTAACAAATTAAATTTAGATGTGCCTAAATGAGCTTTGGCTAAAAACATTGGTAGCCTGCTGGGAAAGAAAGAGTTAATGCCAAAGAAGTTACAGTTTTTGACAGAAGTTGTGAAGCTATGGTTTAATAAACAATGTACATCAAAAGAGTGGTTACATTGCTAGCAAAGATCATACAGCGAAGAGAGATGCTTGTTATGATGAGCTGTAATCATGAGGCCAGCAGCTAACCATTATGGACCATTTCTTTTCATTTACTGTTGGATATAACTGCTCAGCTTCGGACACCGGGCCTTTGGAACTCGTCCTCTGTCGGATGAAGGAGGCTACAGATTGAACTGAGGACCACCCTGCCCTTCCATCGCATAGTATTTTGAAAGTGTGACCAATTTGTACTGGTAAATTTTTGTAGTGTCTTTTTGTTTCCCTTGTAATTGTAATTTGAGATTTATAAAGCGCCTCTTAGAGGATAAACTCAACAGAGGTGCTTCTGACCCGAAAAAGTAAACTCACTGCTGAACAGTACAATCTTCAGGCGCCTGCGGAATACTAAGTGGGGGAGAGAAAGGAGCTCAAGTCGCAATTCTCGAGGGAGATGATTCCAGCAAATGGGACCAACGTGCTTGCCTGTGATTAGTTTTTTAATGCAAAGCACTATATGAATTTTCCAATACAATTCAATTATCTTGTGCAAAAATGATCGTATAACAAATAACAGCACAGACAACTTGCAGATTATCCTCAGGTTGCTGCTCTTACAACTTCACAACGGACAACAAAGCAACGCAATGATGCAACCAATCACAAGCGAACTTTCTTCCCGGAAACCTGGATCTGGACATGCTTTAATTCGAGGTATGCAGTTCTGCCAACTACAAGACTTGGGCCAGACTTAAGCCTCTTTAAATCATCCGTTACTGGAAGCAGGTGTCTGTATTTGTTTAGGCGATATTGAACTTTTTGCATGCGCAAGATCAACAGATCTGGATAAGGTGCAAGACAGTTATGGGCAAACAAATTGTCCAAAATATATGTATGTAAGTACTACATGTGTATGTATATGTGTGTTTATGTTTGACCGCCTTGTGAACAGCAGCTTTATGAGCCTAAGAAAAGACGCTACTATATAACTGTACTATTACATTACATGATTTTACACTTAATGTTTAGCGAAATCAGTTCCGACGAGACCTTGAGCTTCACTGCTCCGGACGCGATAACCAGTTGGATGTTCGAGGGACTCAGCCTGTCGTCGACACATGGACTGGTGGTCCTGGATCCTCCAGTGCTTCTGACTACGCTAAAACGCTTCTTTGTTGACCTCACTCTGCCCTATTCGGTCATCCGTAACGAACAAGCTCATATTCCTGTCGTCATTCACAACTACCTGTCGACTTGTGTCAAGGTAAGAGCGAGGTGTCGACTTGTGTCAAGGTAAGAGCGAGGTGTCGGCTTGTGTCAAGGTAAGAGCGAGGTGTCGGCTTGTGTCAAGGTAAGAGCGAGTGTCGGCTTGTGTCAAGGTAAGAGCGAGTGTCGGCTTGTGTCAAGGTAAGAGCGAGTGTCGGCTTGTGTCAAGGTAAGAGCGAGGTGTTTCTCGTCAGTGTAGCAAAGTGGTGGGACTACTTTTTCATTTGGTACTTGCCTACAGATGACATTGAGCTGTTGTCTTGTTTTAGGTGGAACTTGTCATCAGTGTTTCCCCTGGAGTAACTGTGGCTTCGTCCCCAGAAAATCAGCGATTTTGTCTTGGATCCGATGAGACAGAAACACTCGACTATGTTCTCATCTTTGCTCTTCTCGGTCAACACAATGTCTCTGGTAGTTTAACAATTGATCAGTATTTCCCTTTTCATTTATTAATTGCTTTTCACATTCGCATAAGATCAGTAAATCTTAATCTAAAGTGTGAAACAGATGTGTGCGATCAACTTCAGCTCCTTTCTCTACCCCTCTAAGTGTTCCGTAGGCGCCTGAAGACTGTACTGTTTAACAGTGATTTTACTCCTACGGGTCGGAAGCACCTCTGTTGAGTTTAACCTCTAAGAAGCGCTTTATAAATCTCAAATTACAATTACAACTTGTCCATGGTTGTTACATGGATTCCATTAAGCAGGCGAACTCGCAATCGTTGGATTACAGACTTGAATCAACCATTGTGCGTCCGTGCTGCCGCTCTCTCAAGTCTTGCATTTCTTCAGTTAGATGACCTTATTTTTCTTAATACCCCTTACTCTCTTTCAGTCGGCTTATCCCTATTCGCTGTTTCTCTCTTTTTCCAATGAAGTGACTGTGAGAAATTTGACGCAAGCTTGGCTTTCGTACACATACAGTTGATATATTTTGCAAAAGAAAAGAGTGCGTTAAAAGTTTCCACATTAGGCTAAAACTGTTGAGGTTGCATTGAATTAGATTGACTTCTAGTATCATTTATACATTTATTAAGCACCATTATCTAGTGACTAAGCGTCAGTCGATGGCGATAACCAATTGCAAGTGAAGGACTTGCTCAAGGTTTCTACACAGTAACCGTCTAAGGGAGGAGGCTTGAACCCGTACTGTCGGCGTTATTATTATTATTATTATTATTATTATTATTATTACTAACAAATCTTCTACCGTGCCATACTTTTATTCCTAGTTAACTCAGATCTTGCCGCATTCGTGTTCTTATAAAATTGCTGCAATAAATGTGGTGGTGATGGTGATGACAATGACTATGATGATGATGATAATGATGATGGTAATAATGATTAAGGTGATGATATAGTACTACGGATTATAATAACGTTTCAATGCAATTTTAGTGGAGGCAAGAGCATATGCTGATAGCGGCTGCTGCGCTGGATCCATTACAAGTGATGCGGAAGAGGATGCTCTGTTGATGCCATTCGACTCGGACTTCGTTCAGCATCCAGTGCTCGTTGAGGCTGAAGGCATCCCTCGCTACTACTCTCGCTCCATCTTCTTCTGCCCCCGAGGTCGGTCAGCTACAACCATCATAGCATTGAGTGTTTATTTAGATTAATTTATTAATTATTAATTAGCAACTGCTACAGCGCCGGTGTATAATGCACAAGGCGTCAACCACTGCTTCTCCAAAATCAAGCCGCAGTCAGGTCAATACTTAGAAAATCAGTCAACTGAGACAGAGAGGCGGTCTGTGATGGATAAGAATACTCAAAAAGATAAGACTTAGTTGCAACAGAAATGACATGAGAGACTGAGCAGAACGAACAGAGTTCCAACGTTTAGGTTCTGCGTAGCTGCACTGTTATACGGGCATGGTCAGCTAAATTCGAGGCAGATGTGAGCGAACATCTTGTCAAGACCACTACGCTGAACAAATCGCTGCTACGCTGATCATTTACAGTTGACTTGCAAAGTAGTATTTAGACTTGTCATGAAATATTTATTGTGGACTAATCATGGTGTATCATTTACAGTTGACTTATTATTAAAATTTCCAATTATTATTGTTATCAAACTTTACAGTTGACTTGTCACATAGCATTTACATTGTATACCAGTTGACAACACTCTAATTGATTCTTATAAAGGCGATATACATATATGTATGTATGTATGTATGTATGTATCACTAAACTTGTATAGCGCCTTTTAAGTACCTCACTTGCTTATAGCATACAGTGAACCCTTCTTGCATATCGATTTTGTTTTGACTGAGTGCTTGTGAATAAGCAGGTTCCCGCGACCTAACTTTCATTTTGTGCTGTAGAAATCTCGAGTTCACAATTACGATAACGATTAGGCCTATACATTATAATTGATCTTTGCTTAAGCGTATCAATATTCTTACAATGATTTACGCTAGGGTCTGGAAATACATTACGTGATGATTACGAATGTTCGTAATATACAGAGCGGATCTATCTGAGTACGCCAAATAAATACGACTTACAATACGTCCAGATATCGGAGGAGTGGCGTAACGTAACGTTTTCCGTCCGTGCATCGAACGACGTCCATCTGTCGTTTTCTCTTCTCCCTGAAGACAACGAAGATACGTACGAGATCGTCATCGGTGGCTACCAGAACACACACTCGTGGATTTCCAGAGGTTAGCGTGATGGGCAGGTTACGGCTGCTGTCTTGTCTGTTTCTTCTGGGGGGGGAGGGGTGGCGCGCTAGTCTGGACTGCGAATAGGCTGGTTCCCCCGACGTGGCTTTCGTTGGGCGTTGTAGAAATCTCGGAATTACGATTACGATTACGACTGTCAACCTAAAGTCGGGTTCAGTTCTCCGCCATGTTTAGAAATTTCTGCTCCACGTGTGTCTCCTGGCGAAATTAGCTATAAAATGAGTGCAAGGACAGTACACTGTTTGTGGGAAGACCAGGCGACGATGGAAAGGACAGGGAACCAGTCCTCATGTACCGAAGCTAAACCCTTACTGGTCTTGTTAGGTATACATTGGTTAACGCTAACATCAACGCACCTCTGTGGGTGACGATGACGGATGCTTTTTTCCGATTCCCACTCTAGTACGAGGATGTCCAGTATAAGGATGTTAATGGTTAGGGTTAGTGTTAGGGTTAGTGTTAAGGTTAGGGTTAGTGTTAGGGTTAGTCTTAGGGTTAGGATAGATACAGTAGGAATGGGAAATACGCCGCTAAACCCTATTCTTAACTCTCACGTTTACCATTGACATCCTCCTGCAAGCGTGGGAAAAAGAAAGACGCATCCCGGATCGAGTCCCGGTAGTGGCTTATTTCAGATATTTAAATCTCGGGCTAGCACGGTTCGTGCACGAGGACCTTGAATGACTTCGCGCTCATTCAAACGGGCAGCGGTGGTGAGGGATCTCACCCGATTATTTCATTGAAAAATGAGCAGCTTTAGAGGTCATACGGTCGCTATAGAAAAACGCTTACATTTACTTTTACATATCGAGTTTACGATCTCCTGTGCTGCCACTCTGGTGTGGAGTAAGGGACTGCTCATCTTATGAGCTGGTTTGAACCATATGGTTTGGTTGTTTGCGAGATGCCTGGTTGGCATGATAGCCACACTTGGCCTATTCTAAATAACTGGATAACCGCTTGATTGATTGTGCTCCTTTGTAGGGAAAAAGTTGGCTATCGTCAAAAGTCAAGATATTTTAGCGGGTGATAAGTTCCGAAGTTTCTGGGTGCGTTGGGATGTCAGTCAAATCAAGGTTAGTTCATAAAGGTAAAAATACCTGGTCAGTGGACAAAAATTAATCTTTCTTGTAATTCTTTCTAGAATATAAGTGTGGATTTTTAAGGCCAAGATCAACATATTGAATACTGTGAAGCTTTAGTGAAAGCTACTGTACATACTTGAGTTGAAGGCTTGGATCAGTCTGACAAAGGTTGTATTTAAGATCAATGTAACTGATATTTAGGAGAAATATATTAAAGAATTTCCTTTGGGACAACATGGTAATGAATTTATGTTAATATAATGAGGAATATATTTAGAATTGACGATATATGTTTGTGACTCAATATGATTAATAGTTTTGAGTCATTATGGTAGCAAAGATATTTAGGATTAGGGTGGTATTGAATATGCAGTATTTACGATTACCATGATAACGAGTTTATTTAGGAACGCTATGACAACAGATGTATCTAATAGTAAAACGATAAAATATTAATGATCGATGTGATAACGAATTCATTAAGGTAACCAGTGTATGTTTTGGTGTTTGTGTGTCCAAATTGCAGCTGGGATTTGGTGAGGCGATTTCAAATGGAACGATGATCTTATCACTGACAGTGGACGACGTTCCTCATGTGAAATACGTTGGATTTTCCACTGGATGGGGCTCAACTGGAGACTTCAGACTCTGGACTAAGCAAGGTTTCGTTTCAATGGCTGTTGTGCTTGTTTTCGCTGTCTGTTCCTGTGCTTCTCTCTGGCTTTTTGTCTGTCTGGCTGCCTATCTTTCTCTTGCTGCCTGTGTCTCGCCATCTTGTGCGTGTGAATATCTGTATCAAAGTTTTAATGTGGTGTCTTTTTGGAATTTTTCGTAAACACTGCATACATGATTTCCTCGAATCTGATCCAGTGATGAAGCTCACTCGTCGCTTTCGAACTTGTGAACCTGATTTGTTGAGCGACTTGAATAAGCTGAACAACTGCAAGATTTTACATTAATTCTAATGCTGCTGTTTTACTGTCATGGACATTGGTGCCCTACAGAGAAGGCAAGAACTGTTAATGAAAATGTTTTGTTCCACAGATGTTCTTGGTTCTGAGTTTGGCGATGTGCTTCATCTCAGCTTACCAAACAGCTTCGTCAAGGGTTCAGAGAAGGCAACAGTTTCTGTGATTAGTAAGTAAGAGCAGCTGATGATTTAGGTGGTTCCTCTTCCACAAATCCCACCCTGATTCTTCCTCTTCTCCTTATCTCATTTTCCGGTTCAATTCCAAACACCATCCACCTATAGCCGTCTGCCTGCCTGGCCCTTGAATCATGAATTGGAACCGAATCTAACCCTTCCTGCCTACCAATTTTGTTTTGACTGAGCGCCTGTGAATAAGCTTGTTCCCAAGACTTAGCTTCCGTTGGGCGCTGTAGAAATCTCGAGTTTACGATTACCATATGTATGTATGCGTGCTGCATGGTTCACGGACCGATCTAGAGGAAGCCGGTCCGCCATAGGCCCCCCATGGGGTCCGGCTCCCTCTCTGTCTGCCCGTGAACCAAAGATGAATGTGTGTTTAACAGGTGACCTGCTTGGACCAGCGTTGACCAACGCCGAGCAGCTGCTGAGGTTGCCGTCCGGATGCGGGGAACAGAACATGATACGTTTCTCGCCAAGCGTCTACGTTCTTCGTTACCTCAGAGACACCAATCAGATGACGCCTGACGTCCTGGAAAAGGCTATCGATCTGCTGACACAAGGTCTCCAAAGAACTGTTCTGCTATCTTGGACTTCTTATGAATAATCGTAATCGTAATCCCAAGATTTCTACAGCGCCCAACGAAAGCCACCTTATGGGGCCAGCTTATTCACGGGCGCTCAGTCAAAACAAATCGATAGGCAAAAGGGGTTCGGTTCCAGGTCAAGATCCAAAAGTCAGGCAGAGAGACAGCGTGGCAGCTACGATGGGTGATGTTTGGTATTAGAGCAGAGAGAGAGAGAGAGAGAGAGAGAGAGAGAGAGAGAGAGAGAGAGAGAGAGAGAGATAATAGGAAGCAGGGGTGTCAGGATATGATGAATAGTTGCATATATAAATATATATTTTATGATCCTGTTTATTGTTTGAGGTTAATTTGGTGTTGCTGGGTTTGGAGTTCCTTGAACAGGTGATATACTGAGGTCCGATAATATTGCATTTTATTACATTTCATGTTATCTTTCAATACATACAGAACACCACATTTCTATTGAGCCACTAACACCAGCAGCACCAACAGCACTTTCATCCCTGCTTTTGTCTGACTGTTGTCGTTTCGTTAAATGAACTTTTACTTATCTTCCAATTGCTTTTGGCCCGAAGCCCTTTACTCTTACCTTGGAATTGTGAACTTGACTTAGACTCATGAATTTCACTTACTGCTTTCACCGATATTGGTGGATTTCCTTTAGGATATCAGACGCAACTGACCTACCGCAGAGTGGACGGTTCTTACAGCGCATTTGGAGATAAGGATTCATCTGGCAATCTCTGGCAAGCATTTCTCCTCTTTATCATTCCATGTATCCTTCAGCTCATCCATCCATCCAACCATCCATCATGTGTCCATTTATTAGTCTAATCTCTAATCCAGTGACTTTCAATAGCGTCGTTGTCATAACGCACAAGGGGTCAATCGATGGTGGCTTCAAGCAGAACCGTAGTAACAAATCGTTATCCTTAGGAGAAGCCCGGTCGAAATCAAATAGGTCAGAGAAACCAGAAGTCAGGCCAGGGTGGATAAATAAGTTATGATTGCAAGCAGACGCGCCTTAAGGTTTGATTCGAATGACATCAGAGAACTGGCAGAAAGCACAGAATTGGGCAGAGCTTTGAACCAACCACAAATCGATATATTCATCAAAATATCCATCCATTCATCCATCCATCCATCCATCCAGCAGTTAGTCATTTAAGATTTTCCTTTATCTCGATGCCTGCAGGCTGACAGCCTTCGTCCTGAAGTCATTCAGTCAGGCAAAAACTTTCATCTACGTCGATGAGCTGGAAATGGAGAGGACTGCGTCTTGGCTTCTGTCTCAGCAGAGACCCGATGGAGCCTTCTCACCCGTTGGCAGGCTCATCAACAAAGTCATCCAGGTGGCTATAGATTTAGTTCACCATTTTCATTTACGTCATTGAACATGAGGTAACATAGCACAGGGTGGGGTAACACAAAGTAACAAAACATTACATAACAGTAAGCTTGTCTTGTCTTGTCTTGTCTTCAACCGTCCTGGAGCCGAGGATTGGCTGCACCACGGACAACTTTGTGCCATCTGCTTCTGTCCCTTGTCTCCTGTAATAACTGGTCGAACGATAATTCAGACCATGACTTGATGTTATCCATCCATGTCATCTCGGGTCTTCATCGAGCTCCGGATCCAGGAATCTAGAACAGAAGGCAACGTAACATAAATTAACTTAATAGAGGTTATAAACATAATTATTCATTTTAATGTTAATTCGTTAAAAATTTCCAGTATTTTGACATGTGATTGTCCTGTATGACTGGGCATTTGTGCTGAGAAACGATTGATTGGTTTGCTGGAGGGTGAATTCTCGTTTTGTTTTATTCTGGAATATTCTGATTATTCTCTAGGGTGGAACCAACGGAGTGATTTCTCTCACAGCTTATGTCACTACAGCCCTGATTGAAGTTGAAAAAAAGGCAAGCGACTGAGTTTCACTGTAATGCAAGGCACTTAACATAGTGCCTTTAAAGTACCAGTCGAAAGCGCTAATGTTACCGAGCTTTGATATAGCACCTGTTAGAGCCAGTCAAGTTCAAATGCTGTTGTTTGGCCAGTTTTCTTATGTCCTTTGCAAATATCCCGTAAGTCGAATTTCTGTGGATGGCCTCTTACCCCTCAATTATGGAACCCTGTGTTATAACGCTATCGTAAACACTTCGAGGTTTCAGCTCCAACTGCATCATAAAACCACTGGCGGTTTCTTGTAGCGTGAGAATTTCTTATGCTATGGCAGTTTCCTGTTCTGTTGTGCAATCTACCTACGATGATCAACCGGATACTGGGTTGTCACTTTGGCCATAAAGATCTATCAAATTCCACGACCACAGTTTTGGGTAGCTTCAGTGACGCCATGTTTTAACTATACAATCACCTGACCCGACCTGATTGTCTTGGCCTTAACCTTGCCTTATCTTAACCTCCCTAATCTTGATAAATATCTGACTGAAAGTGCGGATGAAGAACGTGTGAATGTCTAAATATAGGTTGAAAGAGCTTCGCTGATGAAGGCTCGGTTGTTTTTGGAGAATCAGTTGAGTCGACTGAACGATCCCTACGCTTCCGCCATCGTTTCTTATGCCTTGACTCGCCTCAGGAGTCCTTTTGCCTCAGCCGCTGTTCGTCATTTAAGCAACATGGCCATCATACAAGGTTGACAATAATAATAATAATAATAATAATAATAATAATAATAATAATAATAATAATAATAATAATAATTATAATCGTCATTATCGTCGTCGTCATCATCATCATCTGCGGCATGCTCCTCTCTGGAGCGTTGCCGTTTCCATAACGTGTAGCCAGCCGTCTCTATTCTGTGCTCGTCTCCACTGTTCTTGCCCATGTATGGCGACTGGTCTCTTCCGGTCTCTTATCTAATCTCATTACAAAGTGAACAGTAACACGTAAATCTAATCTAATCTCGCTGCTAATTGGGCAGTGCTGTCCATTCTAATCATCTCGTTGCTAAGTGGGCAGTGCTGTCCATTCTAATCCACTGATAACCCATCTCATTGCAAGATAGAGTTACATTTTCTCTGATCTCTCTAGTCAGAGGATTTCTATAGCGCCGTTATCATAATGCACAAGGCGTCATTTGATGGTTGCTTCAAGTTAAACCAAAGTCCGTAATTATTTTATATCGGAGTAAGTCCTTCTAAAACAGGAGACTGGAAGGATTGCTACAGTGGATTGTATAATCTGTGCTGTACTGTTATCTTGCTATTCTGGACATCGGGTATACTAGGGGATAGATTTTTTGGTACCGGGATGTTCTAGTTTATTCACATCCAATTTCTTGATTTCTGTGTAGCTATTGTCTAATGCCCTTGACACTGATTCTGTTTTGTTTTGTTGGAGGTTATGAAAATATAGTCTGGTTTCTTTTTATAGATGGACTGATGTTCTGGAAAAACTATGGACTTGAACGAATGAGGGACCTTGAATTTGACATGAACTCTCGACAGACAGGTTGATGAGACTCTAGAAATTTTTAGCCAAGATGCAACTCAGTGACTGCAATTCTTTTGAAATTTCACTTCATTTGAAATTTCACTTCATTTGAAATTTAACTTCAATTGAAATTTCAATAAGACACAAAATGCTGAAAATTAGGCCTCAAATCATTTGTGGATTTTAATTTTCAGTTTTGAATGTCTTTATCGTGAATTGATTGTATCTTCTATTTATGAATTTATTTTATTTTTATTTTTAATAATAATAATAATAATAATAAAAATAAAGAGTTATTTTTATTATTATGAGTTGAGATGGTTGTCTTCTTGTTACCTAAGATGTGTTCATTTCTTTCAATACAGCCACTTCGGCTGACATTGAAACAGCTGGTTATGGTCTGCTTACGTACGTCGCTCGAGAAGACTTGGCCTCCGCGTTGCCTGTTGTAAAATGGCTATCGATGCAGAGAAATTCATTCGGCGGATTTTCCTCGACACAGGTAAGTGACTGTGAGCCTTTCATTGATCGATTTGTCCGAGAGATACGTATCCCTGATACGTGAAACACGGTAGCCATTTGGATAGAGTGCTGGGCTTGTAACTCAGAGAACACCAGTTTCAACCTCCCCTGAGACGGCTACTCTTTACGGACCTTGGACAAGTACTTCACTTGCAGTTGCGCAGAGCCATTGATTGATGCGTATTCATTAGATATTGTCTACCTGTCAGACTTTTGGGTTTAGACTTGGAACCGAATCTAACCAAAGCTTCCTCTCCGATTTTGTTTTTGCATAGGCGCTATGTTAAAAAAGTTGGTTTCCACAAAGTAGTCTTTTATGATTACAGTTACTTCATCAAGATGATTTTTATGGCAACAGAAATCTGTATTACTATGATTGTTCGATGCAAAGGATTTGGTAAAACAGCTTTCGTGCATTGTGTTTTCTTTCCCAGGATACTTGTGTGGCATTGTATGCCTTGTCGGAGTATGCCTCACGCGTATTCAGCGGATCTGTTAACCTCACCGTTCATCTCGCTTCAGTGAACATGGACATCCAAGAGACGATAGGCATCACTGAAGACACAAGCAAAGTCTTGAAGCGGATCACTGTACCAACCGTTCCTACAACAGTGTTTGTCAGCGCTGAGGGTGAAGGATGTGCCCTGCTTCAGGTTGGCATGCTTTGTTTGCGGATTTAGAATTATTTTTAAATTAATGTTAGTATTGTGTTGAAATAAATTATTTTAATTACATTTAAGTATCCCATATCCCACAAGTGAGACGTAGGGGAGGCGCTCATCTCCTTTTCATGGCCTTTGAGCCGGCAATGGACGAATCCCAAGGTTCGGGACATGGGGTCAGTGCATCGCAGAACTTGCCGTTTACTTCCCAGACTAATCCTCTACCAAATGATGCTGCTTGATGACAGAGGCATTCTTGTTACATTTAAGTACAGATAAAATAAATAGGCAAAGTAAAAGCGACCTTGTCCGTAGTAAATTGTTGTGACATTGCTCACAATTACAACGTGATTAATGCTTCAACGGAACTTGCCGTTTACTTCCCAGACTAATCCTCTACCAAATGATGCTGCTTGATGACAGAGGCATTCTTGTTACATTTAAGTACAGATAAAATAAATAGGCAAAGTAAAAGCGACCTTGTCCGTAGTAAATTGTTGTGACATTGCTCACAATTACAACGTGATTAATGCTTCAACGGAACTTGCCGTTTACTTCCCAGACTAATCCTCTACCAAATGATGCTGCTTGATGACAGAGGCATTCTTGTTACATTTAAGTACAGATAAAATAAATAGGCAAAGTAAAAGCGACCTTGTCCGCAGTAAATTGTTGTGACATTGCTCACAATTACAACGTGATTAATGCTTCAACGGAACTTGCCGTTTACTTCCCAGACTAATCCTCTACCAAATGATGCTGCTTGATGACAGAGGCTTTCTTGTTACATTTAAGTACAGATAAAATAAATAGGCAAAGTAAAAGCGACCTTGTCCGTAGTAAATTGTTGTGACATTGCTCACAATTACAACGTGATTAATGCTTCAACGGAACTTGCCGTTTACTTCCCAGACTAATCCTCTACCAAATGATGCTGCTTGATGACAGAGGCATTCTTGTTACATTTAAGTACAGATAAAATAAATAGGCAAAGTAAAAGCGACCTTGTCCGCAGTAAATTGTTGTGACATTGCTCACAATTACAACGTGATTAATGCTTCAACGGAACTTGCCGTTTACTTCCCAGACTAATCCTCTACCAAATGATGCTGCTTGATGACAGAGGCATTCTTGTTACATTTAAGTACAGATAAAATAAATAGGCAAAGTAAAAGCGACCTTGTCCGTAGTAAATTGTTGTGACATTGCTCACAATTACAACGTGATTAATGCTTCAACGGAACTTGCCGTTTACTTCCCAGACTAATCCTCTACCAAATGATGCTGCTTGATGACAGAGGCATTCTTGTTACATTTAAGTACAGATAAAATAAATAGGCAAAGTAAAAGCGACCTTGTCCGTAGTAAATTGTTGTGTGCATCGCAGAACTTGCCGTTTACTTCCCAGACTAATCCTCTACCAAATGATGCTGCTTGATGACAGAGGCATTCTTGTTACATTTAAGTACAGATAAAATAAATAGGCAAAGTAAAAGCGACCTTGTCCGTAGTAAATTGTTGTGACATTGCTCACAATTACAACGTGATTAATGCTTCAACGCAACTTGGTAATGCCTGTAACAGGTTGATATGAGTTACAACGTCCCCGATCCCAGCGACAAGCCGTCTTTTAGTCTAATCGTGAAGATCACCAGGCAAGATTCGGACGATTTGCCAAACCGAAAGAGTGAAACTCTACAGCCAGTTGAAGAAAATGAAGCTACAGGCGATAGTACAGGATTGTCATTCGCCAATGAAAACAGCCGAAAAGCCTACAAAGATGTTGCTATCACTCTCCAGATTTGTACTCGGTTTGTAGCCATTTTTGTTTCAACTACATCAGCTCATGTCTACTTGAAGTGCTCTCGGTGTCTCTATCTACTCTTATCTCTAGTCTGGAAACTTCTGTTATACGGTTATCATAACGCACTAGGCACCAGTCAATGATATCTGTATATGCTACACTCTGATCATTGCCTTCAGAACATTGCATTCAGTGTGTGCTTTGTATGTGTTCTGCTGCATTTATTATTTTTTATATCTATAGTTTTGTGCTTATTGTTTTGTATCTGTATCCATTGTTTGTGGGGCACTGTAGCGGACTGGATAGAGCGCTCGGCTTGTAACGCGGAGAGTACGGGTTCGAGCCTCCTTCCCGAGACGGTTGCTGTGTAGGGACTAGGAAACGTTCCTTCACTCACAACTGCTCAACGCTATCGATATATAATTGCGCTTAATAAATGCAGAAATAATGATAATTTATATCTAGCTTTTATCAGTTGTTTTTGTATCTGGTGTTTTGAAACTGTTTTCTTGAATCAGGTGGTTGCATCCTGGCAGTTCAAACATGGCAGTTCTTGAAGTTTCTCTGCCATCTGGTTTTGTTGTTCAGTCGGAGTCGATCGAGTTCCTCGTGAAGTCTGGACTCATAAAGCGATCGGAAATCAAAGGACGAGTCGTGCTTCTCTACTTCGATGAAGTAATTTCTTAATTTAGATTTTACAGGAAAACGTTTAGTCTCTTTAAGCTACTATGCTCAAGATGCAGCCGCGGATATGAAGTGCAGCAAAGTATTTTTCGGACAGTAGGAGGGCATATGGGCTATGCCCTGCAATCTTTCTATTCACGAGGTACAGTCAATGTAGGCCTACGAGTATTCATTTGAAAGCCGAGTTTTCTAGAAAGCATTAGTGGATAAGACATTTTGAACCTCTTTCTGTCCCTGCAGCGATTTGAAACTCCAACCGCTAGGTTGAAAGCCCAACATTCTTACCACGTGATTCTGGCACAACTGTAATTAGTAGATGAATCAGAAAACATGAAGATAGATTGGACTAATAAATGAATCAATCTTTAGATTCGTAAGAGAGTGTGCATAGCTGAGTGCCTTGCTTACTTGCTGATCGTTTTGCTATTTTTTACTGACAGATACGATCCTCGTGTAACACCTGCGTTGATCTTGAAGCGACTAGAGATCATTTGATTGGACTGACTCGTCCTGTTCCAGTCAGAATCTATGACTACTACGAGCCAAGTATTTGTCTGTTTAGTTCTTGTTTTGAATAATTCATATATCCTGTGCACGTTCTTTGAATTAGATAGAAAGAAACTGAAGCTATAAGATCATCACTGGAAATGAGCCAGTGCAGTGCAGTGGGAGAGAAGTCCTTTGAATTAACACCGAACAAGGCAACTCAAGGCCACCAACGTAAATCATTTGAGAAACCGAGAGGAACTTTAGGGCAGAAATTCTTCAGCGCAAGAGTCGTAGACTTGTGGAATGGTTTGGGTGATAGAACTGTCTCAGTGGAAACTATCAGCGATTTTGAGAGAAAGCTAGGAAGGATTCGCTGTTGAGCATTCCAATTAATTTACAGTGGTTCTAACTCCCTGTATGTATAAATACATATACTATACGATATATATCTACCTATACCATGCGTAGGAAAGCAGATGGATTACTTACTTATTTACTCAGTGTAAATGTATTCTGAACCATTACAACCCATGTTATCTTATGCTGTGTTATGTTGTGACTTATGTTTGATCTTACTGTTTGTTGCACTAAGGCAAAAAGTCCGAAAATCGGGCAACTCTGGTTGATAAATAACCCTGTGCTGAAATATGGCAATATCTTGTTTTTTGAGGAATACTAAGGGTTAAGGTGAACACGACATCGAATTTGACTTCAAAGGCCCTGGTAGCCACGAGATGTTGTTAAACACTGGATACTACTATTTTCCTTAATTTGTTTTTTCTTAGAATTTACTGGGTTTAAATATTTTCAGTCTACGAAACCAGCATTCTATACGGAATGGACGACGTCGTGGAGTTGGTGCAGGACATCTGTCCCTCTGGGTCACCCTGTCCCCAAAATACCCCCAGTGACGACAATATCTCAATTGGTGGTATATATCTTTCAATTTGCACGGTCACTTAAGAGTGAGTTCATCTGATTCTATTTATTGTAAGTAAGTAAGTAGCGCATTTGTTAACACCCCATCTTGATTGATCAGTTGATTGCAATGTCTTACAGAGGAGGCTCTGGGTATGTGCTGTGTAAATATCCTTAATGTTTTCGTCTAACATATTAACTAGTTTCTCTTTGAAGCCACTTTTGTTTGTTACCTCATGTATTACGATAATGGCGCTATAGAAGTCTTTAGATCAAATTGGACCATCAGTCTTCGTCTGTTACAATGTATGTATCAAAGCAACTGTCTAGCATCTTTTAAGGAATCTCACAAAGATGCAAAGATGTTGCTTTAGAAGCTACATATAGATTGGCTCATCGATTTGATATTTTTATGTATAACTATAGCGGTGCTATAGAAGTCCCCAGGTTTCATAATTACGTTGATTCTTTTGGTGTAGGATTTGCGGCAGATTTCAACGCAGATCTGACAGAGACGTGTTCGTGTCATCGTGACTGCCCGCTGTTGGGGCCAACCGTCTGTGGTTCAGATGGTAACATCCATCGCAGCTGGTGCCAGATGGAGGTAGAGGCTTGCCTGCAGCAGAAGCACCTTGACGTGGTGCCAATGAACAGGTGCCATTCAGGTCAGCACATCTTTCATAATCGTAAGCGTGAAATTTTTAAAGCGCTACATTAAAGCTAAGCGCAGGGCACCAGCTTATTCAAGAGCGTCGCTTCGAGGCAGTGGGGTTGTTCAAAGATGCCGTGTCGAGAACCATCTTTGTTAAACGACAGCAGTAGCCCTTCTTTTTCAGTGAGGTAGATCAGTTCTGAACATTTGTGGGAAACATCTTCAACGGGAGTCGTTTTAATGACAGGCGTCGGATAACGGTTTTGATCGTTGGCAACAAGTGTATGTTGTCTAAGGTGACGATTTCAGTTTTTGGGACTTTCGGCATGCTATGTCATTTCTTGCTAAAAGTACAGTGTTCCAGGCAGCCGGGTATTGTCCAATCTAATGACTTTCTGGTTCTTGTCTCATCTGCACAAGCTCTCGCTCTTTAGTTGGCACTAAGCATAGCAGAATTTCTAAAATGTTGGTTCACCGAGTCCGTAAGCTAATGTGCCATTAATACACCTCTTCCACTCTGATTGTTCCAGATGAAGACGAGATTGATTCTAACGAGGTTTTGGAAGATGTAACACATCGTGAACCAACTTCTCCGGTTCGTGAGTCGAGTTTAGATCAGTTCCTGTTCGTCACCCTATCCCCACAATTGGATGAAGATGACACCTTCCCTATCGGAGGGGAAAAAACTCAGACAGCTCCGGGGACACTTGAGGAGCACTCTTCAAAGTTCCTGCAGGATTCAGAAGATATGGAAGTCTCAGAAAGTCTCACCGATGCCGAGACTCGACTTTTTACAGAAGCTGCTGGTGGAGATAGGGAAGATGGAGATAGGGAAGATCCCAAGGCTACCATGGAAATGCCAGAAATCAGGCCAAACACACATGATGCTGAATTACCAGCTTCTGTTTATCCTTATCAAGACTTTACCAATTTTTCATTAACAGATCCTGATTACCGGGGCAGCCCTTCTGTTGGAAATATTTCGGAAGAGCCATTTTCTGACGATCTGTCAAAGACCATGAACAATGCCAACACAGAGCCAACTCATGACGCCGGCCTGCCACTGACATTTGCAACACTATCGGTTAGTCAGACGGAGGAGTTTCACAAATTACTGGTTCCAGACCCTGATGACAGTGTGACGTCTAGGGGTGCACTGTCGAGTGATAATGCCCTTGTAGATAGTCATACACCTGGAGGTTCCAAACGCAAAGGAACCGGTGATAAAGACGAAAATGACGATGAATATTATGACGGCTTAAAAACAGGAGACGAGAACAATCTCGACAAAGATCGATTCCATCAGAAGGTCTCTAAGGAACCCACGATCCATCCGATAGTCGATCTTGATGTTGTTAACAGCGAAGAATTGCCAGAGGAAGGTAAAGAAATTCCATATCATGCTGCAGATGAAACGCAAGAGCAAATGGACACCGATTCTGATATAAATCGTGCGCAAACATCTAAATCGATCCATCAGGATCGCCAGCCAACATTATCCACACTTGAAGAAAAGTCTTCATCAGTGTCCTCGGGTCATGACCTCAGGTCCGCGGAGCCGGAAATCACGGATGTTACCATTAAACGTCTGGCTTCACCGAAACCATTTGAGAGGGCAATTGCAGAAGTAGATCTCACGGTGGACGAGATGTCGCAGAATGAAAATTTCGAAGTTTCTCACTCAGATGAGTACCAAAAACACGACAGAACTGACTGGAATTATACCAGCGAACAGCTTACAACTGTGTTGCCAATGCAGAGCGAAGGGATCACCCTTGATGAGAAACAAACTCGATTATTTGCAACTCACTCACGAATGGAGGCAGATGTGGAGAACAGATTGGATATTACTTCGAGCCAGCTTAATGCAGAAAATCAGAACATTAGCAATTTTTCAAAAGACAATGCCGATTATGAGACAATGTTTGTGGCGGAATCTGTGAATTCTTCCAGCTCATATCATACCGAAAACACGCACACTGCTTTTGAAGACAGACAGAGCAGTTGGCAGGGTGACAGCGATCCTCCAGAAAATCTGGCAAAAGAACTGGATATGACTACAAAACCAAGTGATCCAGAAAATCTGGCAGATGATCTGGATATGACTGCAAAACCAAGAGAAATTTTATTTTCAGCACCAATAAACGATGAAGCAAGGAACATCGCACCTGAAACGCTTTCAATGGAAAAAGAGGTCCACGAATCAGTCTATTTTGAACCAGTGAAACACTCTTCTGAAAAAGAAGACAGTCCCGAATCTGTTCTTGCACAGCAGATGAGCTCATCTGCTGAAAAAGAAGTTACTCAACAACTAGATGTTCACGCCGACAGCAAAACACCAAAAACGCCTGATATGCGGTTATCCACTGAGCAGACAGAAACGGCAAAACTGGCAGGACAGACGAAAAAAGACAAAGAACAGAATTCGGCTTTCTCGAAAGAAAACAGTCTGCGTGAAAACGAAGTAACCACCACTGACGCTCGTACATTTGGTAATAATAGCGGTAGAGATGAAGAAGAGATGCATTTGGCTACGACTGTTAGGCAGAGTGAAACCCTGCTTACTAGGCTTAATTCGACGACGGAAAACACTGGAATGAACGGCACACATACATCTGAAAGAGGTTCATTTTTGACCAATCAAACTGACCACAAGCAACAACAGAATTTCTCCGAGATGACACAGAATCCGTCAGATTTGCCAAATGGACAAAGACAATCCCTCGACCCTGAGTGGCCTGCATCACAGATCCAGCCAATCAGTGGGTCCTCAGAAGCAGGACAGCAAATCAAAAGCACAGCAAAACTTGAGGCTTTGGTCACGATCCCTGAAGATTATCGACAACACCCGATAGCAACTAACGATCAAAACTACCCGACAGAACAGACTCTGGAAGATGCCGAGATGGCAGACGTTAATTCAGTCCGTTCAGACTTGACTACAGAATCATCTTTGGATACAACTGTTGAATCTCTTGATAATGAAAATGTAAACAGACCAACGGAAACCATTTTGCCTTGGTTTGGTAAAGCAGATACAGTTGAGATTAATGCCGAAGCTGATCACTCAAGAAGCAACGGAGCGCAAGGTACGTTACCCGTTTCGGCCGCGATCGATGTAGTCCTAACCGGAAATGAACAAGAAGTGACTCATCAAGAAGACAGAACCAAACTGTCTGGAATTTTAAGGGATCATTCAGCTACTGTCAAAGTAAGCAGAATACATTTTTAAAGCTTCAGCCTGTTTTGGCTTTTGTGCATTTTTCATTTTGAGTCAATTGGAAATAGTTTGAGGAAACGCAGTGAACTTGGAAACTAATATTAACTAGTAGCTAGTGTTAGAGATGATGGCCTTAGTAGTAATGATACCGATGAACATAGTAACAGTGACACTGGTGTAATCTAATGTAAAATTACAGTAATGTATATGGAAATTTAGGGATGGGTGGGCCAATTCTGGCATGATGTGGGTGGTTCCCATTATAAGTCCATGAGCAGGTAGTTTAAACTCAGTCTCATAGTAACCGATGAATTGCACGGGTGACAGGAAAGGTAGAAAAAGGAAGAAAGAATTTTGCAAAGAAAACAATTTTAGTCTCTGGAGGCCATGATAGATTGTACTTATATATCACAGCCTTTTGTTCTGATCGATTAGTATGGTGATATTTATTTCTCCAACAGTTTATGATTTTTGACTGCAATTTTGACTTGAAGCGACCATCGACTGATGCCTTGGGCATTATGATAAAAGCGCTATAGAAATCTTTAGATTAGATTAGACTAGATTTATGGATGTGATTAAACGATCTGTTGTCTTCTGTAGGATAATTTAGACAGCTAAAAGCTGTGGCCTGTTTTATATGGTTCTAGGTGCCTTCTTATATCACGAGGTATGGAGGTAGTGACCAAGAGAGAAGCAGCATCGACACCATGTCTGACGACAAATGAATCCATCTTACCACACTTTCCCACTTTCTCGAAACTACCTGGAAACGTTTTCAGTAAGATTAATATCCAAGGTTTATAGACAGATCTAGCAGACACGTCACCTTTTACGTATTTATGACAGAAACTGAGGAATTACACACAACTTGATTACTTACTCTTTTAGGTACACTGAAAATTCTTTACTGTGTTATCATGTTTGAAGTCATATCAAATAACGTGTTATTATAATCATATATTAATGAGATATTTATAACGTGCAAATTTTTATGGGTACCTGGAAAAAGATAAATCTGCAATTGTTTTCGAAATGAGATTATAGAGAATGGTCCTGCCACACTAGTAAATATAAATGTAAACGTTTTTCTATAGCGACCGTACGGCCTCGGCTCTGCTCATTTTAAAATGAATTAATCGGGTGAGATCCTTCACCACCTCTGTCAGTTTGAATGGGACCCACGCCATTCAAGGTCCTCGTGTACGGACCATGCTAGCCCGGTTCGTGCGCGAAGACCTAGGGAGTTCCATAGATGTTGACAAATGCGCAAAGGGGCACAGAAACCAAACTAGGTTATAACTAGGTTCAGTTACAATGAGGTCATCTTGTAAACCTGGTTTGGATTTGGGTTTCGTGACCCTTTTGTGTCGGAATTCAGTTTCTAGTGAGACGTGTTATAAAGACGTTCTATTGCATTATTCTACTAGAGTCGGTGACGTGACTTTCCGTTATCTGCCAAACATTAAAGTCCATTTCTCTGTTAATACGTTAGCGTGCTAGATTTGGGTGATGGTGTCTAACCTAATCGAAGCTAGACACTTTTGTAGCGCCATTGTAGGGACGCACAAGGTACCAGTCAACATCAGTTCTGAGTAAGATCAGAGGGAGGTGAAACTGCTGGGTCAGTCCAGTCAGAGCTATCCACGAAGACAGGAAATAGTGGAATGAAGGGAATTATTTTCTTCAAGAAAAGCAATTTGAATTTTTACAGCTGTTTTTTTAAAGAAACACTATATGAATTAATGAACGGAGCTGTAGCCATGGCACAGTCTGCTCTTCTTCGATCTTGAATCTCGTCATCTGATTTTGAAACCTTTGGACTGCGTCTCATGTGTTTGTTTCGAGGGCTTGAAAAGATCCCGGCTGATAATTGCTTAATTAAAGGCTAAGCTGAAACCCAATTACAAACATTTATTATAAATACCTGATTTTATTGTTAACATATAAATTGCCTGATAACAATATTTATTTTACTGAATTGTATGTAATAAAACGGCATGTAACAAGGCAGTAGTAATCTATTATCACGAAAATCGTAGCAACAGCCACAAAAATAATCTCTTTGCATTGCTAATCACATTAATAACATTTATGTTAGGCTTGCAAAAGAAACACTGAAAAATGGGTGAATGTAACTTTCCTACACATACCTTCAACCACATTTTCGTGTTTCTATAGAGGCCTAATTGTCAGCATTTTTAGTAGGTCTAGTCAAAATTATATTTCCTGCATATACTGTAAACCTAAACAGCAGTCTTTCATGAGGATTTATCCTCTTCAAATCCAATTCCAAAGCCAGCAAGAGTCCTCCGTGGAACCTCCCTTAGATGCTACCTTTGACCGCCATATCAAGTGCTAAGTAGGCCTACGTGATGTTCTAATTCGTGTTACAATAAGGTTCCGATGTAGTTTTATATAGGCCTATTATCAAACGTCTGTTCTGTATCAGAAAGTAATAATTAAACACAAATATAGCATTAAAAATTTACCAAATGAATTGAGCATCAAATGGTGCTCTGAAGAAGCATTGCTTGCAATTTTCATTTTTCATCTCGGTAAACACGATTTAAAAATTTAAAAGCTAAGTTTTCACAATTTAAAAAAATACTTATCGATTACATGTGACACTGCTTTAACGAAACTAAAAAATAAACGCAGTACAAGCACTGAAATCGCCTGTCTTTTTTGGACATTTCCTCTGCACTGCTATTGGGTAAAGGTAAATTGCACCCTGCTCGTGACGCTGTGAATTGGATCCTGTTTATGAGGGAGATATGGAATGTGTTTCTCTCTGCGAATGTGTTTCTGTCTCGGATGAATCTGTTTCTGTCTGACGAATGTGTCGAAAAGAAAAACAATAAGTCCTTCTAGAACAAAACAGTTTGACGCGTTACATCCATAAAAGCTAAAATAGTATACAACTGAAATCTCCGAAGAAACGTTAGCGTTATTTAACCGAGATGCGATTTATCACAAAATTAACAATTTACACGGTCGCCTAGAGTGTAAAGCCCTACACACTTTTTAAGAACAGTTTCATCTGCCTAGCAATCAGTTGAAATCCTGGCCGGTCTTCACTCCTGTAAAAAATTTAACAAATTAAACATAGTTAATAGATCATAATTTAAATCCTAGCAATATTCTTATACCGTGTTTATCTATCTACCTCGTCCATCTTATTTTTCTTAACACCACTTTGGCCTGTGCATCTTATTCATAAGCAAACCATGCAAATTATGCATTTCATGTCTGTTCACATGCATACATACATACTGACGCAGAAGATGTGTTTTAAGCTAGCAGATCATATAACGATATAAGTCATGGTGACGTACTTGTAAATATTTTGAAAATGCGAAATATTCTTGCAGTTAAGAAATGAAGACTTACTTCCTCTGCCAGCATCTGAGTATGAGATCGTAAATTTTCTGCGGACATTTCTCTGGCTTATCCAATCGCTCTTCGTTGTCTATCATGGCAACGATTTGATTGCCTTTCATGCCCTTCAAAGAAAAGAAGTACACGGCCATGTGTACCTTTGACTATGCATGTAATTTAGTCATAGCCCAAATTGCAAATACATCCTAATCCTTTATCCTAATCCTTTATCCTTAGAATGAACTCGATCATGAATTAGTGCAACTTTATCCACGCCCTTAGTCTAAGCCATGATGCACAAGCAATTTTAAAAAGCAAAAGTTTGCTACGAAAATGAATTATAAATGGAAATCTGAAGCATAAATCGTGACAGATTCGTCAAATGCTCATTATTTAATGCAGAGTAAGCGGGTTCCAATCTTGTTTGCTATAGTGAAGCCCTTAAAACGCGCTATTTAAGTTCTTGGATAGATAGATAGATAGATATATAGATAGATAGATAGATAGATATATAGATAGATAGATAGATAGATAGATAGATAGATAGATACATACATACATATATACATACATACATACAACTGCTGCGCATACATAACTCTTAGTTCTTGGGCCGACTTTTGACTGTAAAGCACCCTAGAAGTAGCTGCTACTTACGATGCTATATAAATTGTCGTCATTACATTACATTACATCACCTAATGCCCTTAAATGATAAGTCTGAAGTTCTTACATTATACTGTGATGCTAATAAATGTGAGTAGAGATTAGAACAGAAAAATCAGACCCTGTATGGTTTGGCTCCATATGACATGGCTTCCCATAGTGTAACCCCGTAGCTCCACACGTCAGATTTAGAGTCGAACTTGCAGAAGTAGATGCATTCCGGAGCATACCACTTCAAGGGCCATTTGCCGGCCTCTTTAGCCTTCATTCACAAAAACAACAACTTTTCTTCAGAGCATTTTGTAATATTTTCTGTTGAATCGATGCTGCAAGTATTTGCTCTGCACTATAAAAACCCGTCAGATGTAACAAGAATGCCCCAGATGACAGCAAAATTGTTCATCTTGTTTATTAAGATTTGGATACATAAAACTTCAAATACACCAGAAGCAAACAACACTGGGAATCAGCATACAAAAGTCATTCAGAAAACATCTGTCAGCTTTTCTTTAAACATGCCCACAGCTGAAACACATTTAGTATTTTATAGATACCTTATAATATTGATCTCCAATGCCAAGAGCTCTGCTCATGCCAAAGTCGCTGATTTTGGCAAGATGTTCATCGGCCAGTAAGACGTTCCTGGCCGCAAGATCTCGATGGACAAAGTTGTGACTCTCCAGGTAGGCCATTCCTTGTGCAACCTGCTGCATCAGTTCTGTGATATTATGAACGGTAGTCCTGCCGATTAAAAAACAACACAAGTCATAAAATATTCGTGTAAATGTTCTTGTAACTGCATAGTTGAATTCAAGGAAAAACTTATTAATTTGGCAGCAAAAGCCATGTTAATTAATCACATATATTACCCTTCTGCTTTAAGAACCGGGCGTCGTTGATATAGGCAAACTGAAAAAACTTCTCTTCCACAAACCTATCCTGGTTCTTACTCTTCTCCTTAGCTCACTTTCTGGTTCAATTCCAAACATAACACCGTAGCGGTCTGACTTTCAGTCTGCCTGACTCTTGGATCTTGACCTGGAACCGAACTCTTCCTGCCTATCGATTTGTTTTCCTTTAGTGGCGGTGAATAAGCTGGTTTTCGCGACTTAGCTTTCTTTGGACGCTGTAAAAATCTCGAGATTACCAAATCGATTACGTTTACAATTATTACTTACATAGGAAACCTCTTGAGATGCTTATTGAGAGGCCCCAGAGGAGCCAGTTCGAGCACCAGCATGATGCTGTCTGCTCGACACACGCCAATCATCCGCACAATAAAAGGATTATCGAGACTGGCCATCAACCGAGCTTCTGCCATCATCTCTTCCTAAACAATAAGATAAGAATAACAATGCAAACTGCTATTATCAGGTGGTAATTAGATGCCCTACATCAGACAAGTGTTTTGTTTTGTGCCTGCTAATAAGTTCGTTCCTGCAACTTATATTTTCTTTGGGCGCTGTAGAAATCTCGAGATTACGATTAAGGTGACCAAAAAACTAGGCTTTTCATATACATATATACTGTGTACACACACATAGGCCTCCATATTTATATATGTCATATATATATATATATATATATATATATATATCTATTGGATCTTGACCTGGAACCGAATCTGACCTTACCCGAATATCTGTTTTGCTTTGACCAACCGTGCGTGCGTGTGTGCATGTGTGGGGGGGGGGGTGCAGAGGTGGAAGTGGGTGGGCGTGTGTGGCGGTAATTGGCTCATTTGCATACCTGTGGGTAGTTTTAAGCGTACCTCGGCAGATGACATGTCGGCTTGTTTCAGTGTTTTAACGGCAACCGGAATGATTCTGTTTTTGTGTTGGTACTCGCCCAACATTACGGATCCAAAATTACCGCCGCCGAGTTCCTGCTTCAGAACAAGGTTCCTTCGGTTCAGGTTGAACACATCGTCCGTTCTTGGCAGAGTACCGGTAACTTTCGTTATGTCGTGAGAATTGTAGGGTAGCGGCGCAACTGTGTCACACGAAAAAAAGTGTTTTTAGTTTCTCTTTCACGTAACGCAATATTGTAATTGTAATTTGAGATTTATAAAGCGCCTCTTAGAGGATAAACTCAACAGAGGTGCTTCAGACCCGAAAAAGTAAAATCACTGTTGAACAGTACAGTCTTCAGGCGCCTGCGGAACACTGAGAGGGGGAGAGAAAGGAGTTCAGGCCGCAATTCTCGAGGGAGACGATTCCAGCAAGTGGGACTAACGTAGGCAAAGCCGCAGCGGTTCACATTTGAGGGACAAACAGGAGATCTTGAGTGGCCGAGCGAAGGGTGCTACGGCCCGGCAACGAGGAGACCAGGGTGGAGAAGTGAATGCAACAGCCCATAGTACATGCCCATACTGGATGTCACTGAACATCGGTTCAAGTAAAAGTGTTCAGATGAAAACTGTGGAGTTACTATCAGGCTAATTTGTAAAATCTCCACAATTTCTCAGCGCCACACAAAAGCCGCATCAAAGAGACCAGTTTTCGCTGGCGTTATATCAAATCAAGTCGGCAAGAGCCAGGTTATTTTGTCAGTTTGGGTGCCGGGTCAGAATCCGAGGTGCTGAAGCCGGGAAGGACAGCATGGCGCTACGGTGGAAATCGATAATGATGGCAGGCTTATCTATTTAGTGCATCACAACTGCGTGGCGGAGCTGCAATAATGCGCCCTAATCTTCTTTCACATATTTGTAATCGAATTTACACGAACAGCACAGACATCTTGAAGCTTAAGTGAGATAGTTGCTACTGTCAGAAAACCCTTTTGGATTTGGCACTCCTACCATACAAAATAAAAACAGCTGCCCTTGCTATTATGCTGATCCGGGAAAGAACTGTTAACGCTGCGGTTCTGGGAAACCGATTCCCGGATGGTGATCACATCAAACTGGAAGATTTTCTTTGTTCGTTTCTTTATTTAGTCTCTGGTCTGAAATCTAGTCTAGTTATTTATTGTTTTTAGTCTCTGGTCTGAAAATAGCAACTCTCACCGTCAATTACATCAGGAGGTTCTTCAAAGTCGCCTTCTATCACGTCTTGAGAAATTCCCACTTCAGGAACCTTTTGATTTAAAGAATCGAAATAAATGTTGAAATATTGTATTTTATTCTTTAAATTCATATAGCGCCTGTGAAAATGACTCAATGCGCCCGCTATGATAGCCCGAAGGGAACAGACCTCTTTGAATTAACACTGAACAAGGCGACTCGAGGCCAAAATCGATAGGCAAAAGGGGTTCGGTTCCAGGTCAAAATCCAGAAGTCAGGCAGAAAGACAGTGTGGCGGTTACGGTGGGTGATGTTTGGGATTGGAGCGGAAAGAGAGATACGACGAGGAAGAGGAGTCAAAATAGAATCTGCGATAAAGAAGTGCTTGAATTTGTTATTCCGATGTAAAAGTACTCAAGGAAAACCTACCGGCGCTCCGTAAATTGCTGCGTAGATTGGATTGATGTGTGTACCAGTGAACTCTGTAATTTCAACAAACAGTAATCGTAATCGTAAACTCGAAATTTCTAAAGCGCTACTTAAAAGCCAAGCGCATGGCAGCTGCTTATTTACGAGAGCTGCGTCAAGTCAATGGGGTTGCCTAAAGATCCCATTTCAAGAACCAAGTCCGGTTGCCAAAAGACAAAAGACCAGAGAGAGAGAGCGAGAGCGAGAGAGACAGAGACAGAGAAGGAGAGAAGAGCTGTTGAAATGGGTTTTGTTTAAATATCTTTCACACACTATGTAAGCGTATCGTAATCGAAAACCCAAGATATCTACAGCGCCAAAAGAAGGCTAATGCGGAATCCAGCTTATCCAGAAGCGCTTAGTCAAGGCAAAATCCATAGGCGGATAGGTATATGTACCGACATATTCTGTGAATTTGTCCCAAGAAACATTCTCTTCGTTAGTCAAGACTTGCTTGTTTAAATTAACTGGGCAGCCATGCTCACAGCGCTTTTGAGAGGTTCTTAAAATGCGCTATATAAAAGATTAGATACATACATACATAGATAAAGAACATGTTGGAATAATAAGTGGTAACTTTGAAGGAAGGGGATATAGGCTGCTATTTGTGGAAAGCACAGCAGAACAGTTTAGCGAATAGACTTACTTCGTTCTATCTTCACGTAATCTCCTCGTCCGACTGGCCTCGTTAATTTACATAGCAGACCATCGCTTTTGTTGTAGTAATGAGCAATCATCTACAATTAAGTTAATTAAGTTACTTATTGTAGGCCTAATTAAGGAAGATACATGAACTTATTGGGTATTCAGGCCTACTCGTGCGTTGCAAAGCATACAATTCAAGCTGGGTTTTCGACTTCCTTCCTTTAAAACTTCCAAAACAACGGGAGAGAATCAAACGATCGTAAATTTTTGCTCCAAATTACAGTCTGAAGCCCAAATTTTATCGCACTTTTAAGAATTTATGAAAGGCATTTTCCACGCATATTTTATGCGCTTCTCTGCTTATTATTTATTTCTGCGTATTATTAAGCGCCGCTATCTAACGACTATGCATCAACCGATGGCGTTGAGCAATTGTGAGTGAAGGACTTGCCCAAGGTCCTTCCACAGTAACCGTTTCAGAGGAGGCTCGAACCCGTACTCCACGTGTTACAAGCCAAGCGCACTATCCAATCGGCTACCGTGACCTACATTCAAGCCGAGCGCTCTGACCAATCGGCTACCGTGACCTACAAAAGCCGAGCGCTCTGACCAATCGGCTACCGTGACCGACAAAAGCCGGGCGCTCTAACCAATCGGCTACCGTGACCTACAAAATCCAAGTGCACTATCCAATCGGCTACCTTGTTCCTATGTTGTACGCGGGCATAATTGCCAAACTCACTCACGTCCATCAGATTATCGAATGTTGGCCCATCTTCAATTGCGAAAGTTTCCCCATTTGAGGTTTTATGCCGGCTGATAATGTAGTGTTTCGTGGCATTCTGGAAACTCAGACTTAAGGCAAATGAGCCCTTCTCTTTCTCACGAACCCTGAAAAACAACACGCTACAGTCAGTTTGTTGGGGCAAAATTTTAATTAATGCAAATAAAAATGTATAGGGCCTACCGTTTTATATTTCACATTCGTATGAGCGAAGTACTGGTGAGTCAGCACAACGAAGTTCCTACGCTGCAGACTGACATTGAATTTTATTGTAGGTAAGGTAACTGCACATTTATTACACACTTCTATCAAGAATATAGTCCACGGATTTCGCAAATATTTAGATAGCCATTCGGAAATCGGACAACTTTACGTAAGGCCGATAACCCTACGTGTCTTGATAGCTGCAATTTCATACGATTCAAGACAGGAAGCACAGACGCCTATATAGATAAAAGGCAAATGTGTATTGTGTGTTGGGCAGTGGGTGAGCCAGCCACCGTGTCACTCCGGCTACCGTGTTCTTTGGCAATTTCTTGATCTGGTGCTATGTCAACGCCTACTGCAATACATTACATTGTTCTATTATTATATCACAGGCTCCTAGTTGCTATTTTTTCTCACAGGAATTTTCCATCTTGATGACCGTCTTCGTTAATCCGCTGTTCCGCTTGTTCACGGGAGATGGACGAATGAAACCATCGCTGTTCCTTGTGTAGCGCCTGGGATACTGCTTCGACAAGCTTATGTCGCTGCGGCCCAAGGGCATTTTCCAGCTTTTTTCCCTGGTAAAATCATGAAACCGAATAAACTCATATATATATATATCAACACTGCGCAATCTTTTCCAATCCATCGTTTATCTGCAATCCCAACATTTCACATTTCAACCTTCTTTCAGCTTCATAATAATCGATCAGGAATTCTGACCTTCAACGCATTTGCGTCTTTATCTTTTTAATGCCTTGACCCGTCTAGAATTCCAATCTTCAACGTCTTTCAGTCAGTTTTACACACTTCCTGCCCAGCCCAGGAGCCAACAATTTCCTTCCAAGCCAACAGTTACATGTACTAATATGTGGCCGTCCATGAAAAATCCTTACAAACAGAAAAGCATATTTGGGGGAACGCCCTCATGGGGCAAGTGGGCGTAAAATGGGTAAAAATAAGTTCTTTGGACATTTATTTTAATTGTTGTGTTAGCTATTCAAACTATAAGCCATTATGTAGAATTTCACTGTCTATTTAGTTTTATTTCAGTTTTATTATGATACCCTGCAAAAAAATGAATTAAACATAATCCTTGGTGCCCTAATTTGAAGTCGTGTACATCGACTATAATTATTCTGCAAATGATCAGATGGTGTAACTATTATCTTAACGAGTATTTGATGGAGGTTTCATTGAAAACAGCCTCAGAGGCTTATGAATACACTCCAATTTACTATTCTCATAAATATTTGCGACCCCTCCACACAGCGACTTAGGCCGAATCATAGTAATGTTAAACTTTAACTCACGATTTCCCAGAAGTATCCACAATGACACTTATATCTTTAAAATATTGTAACTTTTTTACTATTTGTAAAATAAAAATATGAGGTTTTCACATAATTATTCAGCACTTCCTGCCCAATCCAATACATTATCAAATTCAGTTTTTTCCAACTTTGTGAGGGTTTTTCATGAACGGCCACATATATTGATAAAGACAATGCACCAATCAACAGCAAAACTAGTGAATAATTAAAGATAAAGTAAATTGTAAAATAGTATCACTAATGATATTAATATTAATCATAACATTATTGGTATTAGCTAACTATCGAAATCAATTATGGCAGGGCCAAGTTTTCCACATATCTCACTTAAAAACATGTAATACCTTGAGCTTTCTGTTTTCCACGGCTTCCTCCACCAGTATCTGCTCCAGCTCCAACATCGTAACTCCAGGCCAGGCCATTGGAACCACTCCATTGGGACGGGCACAAGGAATCTTAGGCTTCGTAAGGAATCCATCCAGGTACTGAGAATGGTGCTTGATCAGCTCAACCGGACCTGGAAACTTTCTTCCATCTGGGATCATCACCTGCCCATCTGGCTGCCGTTCAATGCAGTAATGATGAATTCTGAAATATTCCAAATAAAATCTGCGAGTGCAAAGATTCTTGCATCAATAATAAAAATGTTTCTGGCAAACAAATGAATTACAACTAACCATAGGGCCTATAGTAGACCTGAGTATTCAATCTAAATCTTAAAGGATCATCATTCAAACTTAAATTCAAATTAAATGATTATAGCTCTGCAGTGGTGAAGCCAGCGGTTGAGAAGGGGAAATTTATAAAGCTTAAATTGTACGATGAAAATTTTGGACGATCTTTAGACTTTCAGTAGCGAAATAGGCCTATATACTTTCATATCCCGATGTCCTTAATATTTGAGAAACGTTTTTAATCCTCAAGACTTCTGGAGCCGGTTTCAAGGCTTCAAGTCACAAAAAATTCCTACGACCGACGTTCTAGATTATTCACCTCTTTCGACCATTATTCCAATATAGGTTTCTCCGGTTCTTTAACCTGGAGCTCAATATCACTGACAACTTCTTGAACAATAAATAGATAAATATCTCCACACATCAGCTCAAATGACCATTTTGCAATCGTGAGAAATCGTACATGATGGAAAATAATAACGTGAAATTCTACCAACAAAGACTATGTAAATTCTCTGACAGGACACCTTGCTATTATTTTCACTGGAGAACTTCACACACAATAATACACTACACTATACCACAGACTACACTGAGTGTGTACCTGTTATTGTGACATATGGAAAGGGCATAATTTCCAGCCGCGGAAACGTTTTCTCGCAGTAGATAGAGTCCTTCTCTGAACCCATTGTTCGTCAGAATTGCTTCCGCCTCATCCCGGGAAATCCTCCCGTAGAAGTAGGGAACAGCGCTTGCACGAGCACCTTCCACCGCCATTTCTTATCCACAAATCCGAGTTCTGCAATTCTGGTCAGTCTCTGCAGTCAACATCAACTTTCTCACTTGTTTGCTTGTTTCTATCTTTTCTTAACACAAATTTAAACTTCTCACTTAATAATAAAAGTGCAGCTGCAAATTCTAATAAAATTGAAAAGTTATTGACCAAAATCATCAGAAGTGAAAAAATCAGGCCTACATAAGCAGTTATCACTAAGCGTACTGGTTAATCATAGAACTGAAGGGATGTAATCATCTGGCTGGAAAGAACAGTACGAAAACTTGATACAGTAAGGAGCCCGAAGTACAGTGAGGTACACTATTCATAAAGCCTTAAGATGTACGAGAGCTGTCATAGCAGTTACTACGTACGTCGCCTTCTAACACCTGTGACCTGAGTTCAAAGCCAAGGTCCCCATTGTGAAATAGACACATAACATTACGACAATGTATGTCTGTTCTAATTGTACTTCAGTGAGCTATACCTCTTGGACGGTGGCCACTAAAACTGTTGACGAATACAACCACTTTTGATCAAGTACTTAAAATTACGCTTAGCTTTTCTTTCTCTTAAGTACTTTGGACCAGTAACAATGCCGGTAGCAGAACAGCGTCGTTTTTTATTGAGACGGTTAGCATACTGTGTAGAGACCTTGAGCAAGTCCTTCACTCACATTTGCTCAGCGCCATCGACTGATGCTTAGTGGCGCTTAACACATGCAGAAATAATCGTAATCGTAATCTCGAGATTTCTACAGCGCCCAACGAAAGCTAAGTCGCGGGAACCAGCTTATTCACAGGCGCTCAGTCAAAACAAAATCGATAGGCAAAAGGGTTCGGTTCCAGATCAAAATCCAGAAGTCAGGCAGTCAGAAATAATAGTGTTGTAACCTAATATTCGGCAACAACAAATGTTGTGCATTTATGACATCGTATTTCCAATGCGTCAGCGAGAAAGGCAGCTATCACATGACATTATAGTTTCGGTTATGAACAATATTACGACAGAGAATCACGATAACGGGAGTAACAGCCATGACAATCCGTGGCAATATTTGTTCAGATACAGTCAACAATATAAGCATTGTCGTGGTCTTACACTTTTCAGGAACAGATTGTATAGACAAATAAAAGATTCCACTGGGTCCCGTGTACCTTAAATACTATAGGACATCACTAGATCACATCATTAGGGCACCTTCTTGATTCTTGATTATACCATTAGGGCACCATCTTAGTTACATCAATAGGGCACCTTCTTTGCTACACCAATAGGACACCTTTTTTACATCATTAGGGCACTTCACAATGTGTGAATATCTAGATATTTCTTTTTATAGGCCTAATTATATTGGCACTATATAAAATTTGCCCACACATGGCACTGACTTGTCTAAAATAATGAAAATGGAAGAGTCCTTTTTCTGACCTGATTATGTTTTATTTTCTTAAATACAGACTACCAACACGATACCAGTTATTGCAAGTACCCCTCGCCTGTTGTTCGAGCCCAGGTAGACTTCCTCTTTCCTAAACTATAGGCAAATGGGCTCAATGGTTAGCGAAAGTTGTTCAGTAAGGTAAACATCCGCCTCATTTATGGAGCTAAATGTAAACGTACATGGTTTTCTAAAGCGGCCGAATCCTGCTCGTTTTTCAGTTGGTCAGATAATCTGGCTGGCTCGAATCTTAGCATGTCAAACGCCATAACCACGGGCAAAGCGCGAGTGCAGTTGCCTTGACAGAAGTTACGCCTATGAAGATCAAAATACCGGGCGATAACTTACCTTCAAGGTTCAGTATTTGCTCTTACATGAGCCAACTTTAAAGATAAACTACTCCCTTGAACGACGGATATCTTAACGACGGAATCCAACACGTTTGATAAATCAGAAAAATTATGCGGACTCACGAAATGTTATAAATTGGGCAAACCCATGTAGAATACTGGCTGACCTAGTTGCAAACAGGTAGCGCAGGCCTACCCAATGTCTACGGCACAAAAGGCACACGGGCCGCGATCAAGCACGGACCCACCTTGATCTGTAGGCCCTCAAGATCGCTACACTTCCTGGTTCCCTGTATGCATAGAGAACGCAGAATCAGCGTAGGCTTGAGTCACTGGTAACAAATGAGCTAATTAGAAATATCAATTGCTGTCATCTAGTCAATTATAGTTAAGCAAGACCTTTCTTCTACTGGTGCAGTTAAAACTACTTTTGCGCCAGTCGTAACCATTGTTCCACCGACTTCAAAGCCACGTTAATTACTGTGTTGCTGACACCCCTCCGTTTGCATTTCACACCAGTATTCAGTGGCTTATCCTCCATGTCTTCCATCTTCTGGGGTCTCATGGACCTCAACTAAATCTGTCCAATGAATTGTGATTTTTAGAATGCAGTTCCTCTTATAAGCGACAATGCCTCGTGCATTGCGATAACGGCGCAACAGAAGTCAATAGATTAGATTAGATTGATTAGAATAGCAAAAACATTGCTTGTACAATACCTTGTATATTGCTGAATGTATAAAAGTGCTCAAGAACAATGTTTTATTACATTTGACTGAATAATATATTAAAGTGTTAATTGTATATAACAAGTCTGGAAAATTTCCAGACCCAATATTCTCATAAAAACCATAGCATCTGCCAAAATACCATTTTTCACATTGCCAATCACATTAACAATATTCAGTCTGGAGTGGCAATTAAAAGAAATGCATTTTCGACTTTCAAAAGGTGCTATATAAATATCCAGACATGTACACATATATGCACACATACATACAGACATCAAAAATATAAGTGCAACTTTTAAGCTCTTAACAATATTTACATGTTTGCTAGTGTAACTGTCTGTGTTAGGATTTTAAAAAATCATTATTTACTTCACCAAAACTTACAAGTAATAGCCTTTCTCTAGGCCTTGCACTGTTCATGCCAGCCTCAATAAGTACACTGGAACTTCCTCACAACGCTCCCTCTGGCAGCTATACCAAATACCACATTATAACGAGGCTGTGTTTTAAAACTGCCTGAAATTTGGGAGCCACGTCTCCAAATGCACAAGATTAGAATATGTATTATAATGTCGCCCATCATAAGGAGGCTCCAGTTCATTTTACTTAATTATCAAAACTCATATTTCCTTAACAAACATCAATAACATAAAACACTCAAAACAAAGCTTTAAGATCTGTCAGATGAACAAAGACTGGGATGAATGGATTAATTACTGCATCACCTAAAAATAAATAATGTTGGTAGCGATGGACTGTAAACATCTAAGCACCAGATACAATGGTTCATTGTTCTAAAGCATAAAGCTACTTACAACAGAAATACTGGAAATATGGTCTGCAAATACATTTTGGAATTCATCTTGTTCCAACAGCACAAAGCTGACAGTGGTGCTGCTAATATTCTCAATAACATTTCATAGTGTCTAGTGACGTTTAAAACTGCTGCATAACATTTCATAGTGTCTAGTGATGTTTAAAACTGCAGCACAACGTTACCCACAAATAAAAACTTCAATCAGTACAATACGGTTCATTCTGCTTGCAAAATCTTGCGAATTTCCTTATGACCTTGTATTTTTCCTCTGAAATTTGTAGTCTTTTATTACCTGGTGTCTTAATTACTACTTGATCTTTGGTGAACTGGAATCAATAAATACTAAACAATACAACTGAATTTAAAAATAATGAAAATGAAATTCATCAATGCAGATTTCATAAATAACAAACATATCCAAACTTCAAAGCAGCAAGTAAATAATTAAGCAGCTGTAATTTTATAATTGTAAATTTACAATTGTAATTTTATAATTGTAACTTGACATTTATAAAGCGCCACTTCAAGAATAGAATCATCTGGAGGTGCTCCAACCCAGACCAGTGAAACCCCTGTCGACTAAGACAAACTTCAAAAGTCAAGCTGTTGATCTGTTTAGATTCATTTTACCTCAATCTATTTGAAATGAAAATAAACTTCGCATTTCTATGCAACAACATAACACATACCATACTAATAATGAAAGTAATGTCTGGCAAAAGCAGAAATTAAAATGCCCTGAACATTCGTAGGCATTTTTAGCAATAAAGCTCATTAAACTGTGGCCAACACCAAGGCTGACAGTATACCCTTTAACTGTAAATCGGACAATTGGATCTCAGCCAAAAGTGTCGCATTATAAAACAAATGTGTTGTATTATCGAACACTCGACAGACAGAAGATCTAAATGCTGAAAAATGTTCTGACAATATCTGTTGTTGCTCCTGATTGACACGGCGGCCTGCAACATTAGTCGCAAAAAACTTAGGCGAAATACTGGTCACAATTTTGGTTTTCATTTCAATAAACATGATTTAAAATTTTACCAGCTATTTTCACAATTGCAAAAAATAAATTAGGCCTATATTTTCAATTACACATGACACAGCATGAAGTAAAGTAACAAAAGAAAAAAAAAGAAAACAGAAACTGCACAATTTTCCACCTTGTTTTCAAACCACCTTGACACAAGCAAATGGTATAAAAATTGTAAACAAGAACCTGATGCGCCAGGAACATGGAATGTTGGTAATAACCAGGGTGCAATTTGTGGCTGGTTGCAGAGGGTCAAAACCTATGAGCAGGATCAAATTGAACAAAGAAGATTAACCAACAGATGTTGCATCTGACAACGGACACCATGACTCGTGTCGGGCTCCAAGGAGGACTACTCAGTAGATGTTCTAACGATCTGCAGTTCACTGCCCAGTTCAGCGCATTCCGTCAGTTCTTTGATGTCATTCAGGTCTAAATTCAACACTCATCTGTTTCAACTTGCTCACTAACCGTAGCCCAACTTCTGGTTTCTCAGGAATTCGACCCAGCTTCTCCAATGGATTATGATTCTGATTATGACTTCACTAGAAGGGACCATAGACTAATGCCTTGGGCATCACGACAATGGCACAGATTAGATTATATGGGGAAAACGCGTGTCAACGGGGTAGCCTGAATCCGTGAATTACACCCTGCCTGAGATGCAGCGAAATGCATCCTGCAAATGACGAAGTTATGGAATGCACGAGCAAAAAACAACTGAATTTACACGATTAAAATCAAGACAAAACACTGATCCTGCTGGTTGTTAAGTGCCATCGTGACTGATCCTCTGTTGCCGTATGCATGACACGGTCCTTAGCACAAGACTGTGGTGTAATTCGTGACAGTATTTCACACTTGCTTTTGGCAGCATTCACCGTGTGCTTCCAATTACACCATCTGCTTCTGCCTCAGGTGATGCAAGTTTCACTCAAAAGATTGAAACAGCAGCAGATGATACTCATACCCCCCCGATGACTACAGCACTGCTAACTCTGGAAGAAATCGATTCACAAATGTTCCCTTCCCTGAAAGTGTAAGCACTGCCAAATAGCAGTGTATGGAATCCCATAGTTTCCTATGGGTTTCTGTAGCAGTGTGAATATCGTATTACATAAATGATCTCCCTGTAATACTGTACTATGGAACTGAAACACAGGATATGGGCATCATCACAACCGTGCAACTGATTTTATCAATGCAATAGCTGGATGAACTGCTGTTAACATATCAGCATGAAATTTGAGATTAACACCATCACGAACGGTCTGACACTTTGGTAAACATCTACGGTTCAATGTCTGTCTCAAAATCAAACCAGGAATATTGCCTATTCGGCTTAGTCTCGGCTAAAGTTCAGGCCCTTGTTTCTAACAACTGTGCCATGAAAACAATCACTGATGATCTCGAATAAAACTAGACTGTAGTTTGTAAAAAAGTCACACTAGAACATCCATCGCTGTTATAGTATCGAAAATGGTGTACAGTTAGATTCGCAGAAATTTAAACGTTGTTTAGCAAAGATCTGCAACGTTTCACAAACTTAACGCAACATTACAACCACACACACACACACATACTATAGGAATGCTTCCATCTGCCTAGCTATCTGCTGAAACGTTGGCCGGTCTTCACTCCTGTAAAACAATTCAAAATTAATCACTTTAAACACAGCTGAATGGATGATAATTAAATCTCACCAATATTCATACCCCTCATACATATAAACAATATTCATACACCTCATACATATAATCAATATTCATACGCCTCATACATATAATCAATATTCATACACCTTATACATATAATCAATACACACATCATACATATAATCAATATTCATACACCTCACACATATAATCAATACACACATCATACATATAATCAATATTCATACATATAATCAATAATCATAGATCTTACACATATTATCCCTATCTGCACATTCTTTATAAAACTGACCTTCTGGATATGACCTGACTGCAGTTTTGGCTTTGGTTCACCATTGGCTGATGTCATGTCATGTCATGTCAATTCGTCATCGTCGCGTCGCGACGGTTGACTACATGATGCCTTGTGCATTATACACCAGCACAATAGAATTTACTAATGACTTTATGAAACATGGATGGTGCAGAAGTCCAATAACATCTTACAGTAAAACACTGTGTGGCACTTGGCTAGATTTTAATTGTGTAAATTTATATATTAGTCTTTGGGGAACCACTCACCTATAGGTAAAGTTTCAATATAGCAGAATATACAAGGTAAGGATTTAATGTCCATCGTTCGAGTACTTTTGCAGACAAGAAATAGTAATAGTGAAAAAGTAAAGATAATAAATAAATATGTTAAGAATCGGAAACTTACTTTCTCTGCCAGCATTTGAGTATAAGGTCGTACATTGCCTGAGGGCATTTGTCTGGTTTGTCCAGGCGCCTTTCATTGTCAATCATCTCAACAATTTGAGCGCCTTTCATGCCCTTCAAAGAAAGAGCAATCAACATGTATGCAATGCAGGTTCTGTTTGTATCACAAGCATCCCTCAAACGGCAGACGGTAATAAAATGGCCTGAGATAAGGTACAGCATATTTCAAGACAATTAAAACACTCACAGAAGATTCATACAAGAAATTACATAAAAGACTGATACTATGTAGCGTTTCAAATGTCCCTGCGTCATTAGGTAAGTGCTCTAACCAACTGGTTAGAGTGACAAAATATTAAAGACTGGAGAATAGAACAGAAAAATCAGACCCTGTATGGCTTGGCTCCATATGACATGGCTTCCCATAGTGTAACCCCGTAGCTCCACACGTCAGATTTAGAGTCGAACTTGTAGAAGTAGATGCATTCTGGAGCATACCACTTCAAGGGCCATTTACCGGCCGCTTCTGCCTGCATTCACAAAAAACAACGCAACTTTTCTTCACAGCATTTAGTAATATTTCCTTCCGAATCGATGCTGCACGTTTTTGATCTACACTGCAAAAACCCGTCAGATGCAATAAAACTGTCCCAAATGACAGCAAAAGTTGTTTACATTGTTTATAAATATTTTGGAACATAAAACATCAAGAACACTGAAGGTAAACTAAATACTGGGAAGAGCATACAAAAGTCATTCAGAAAACATCTGTCAGCTTTTGTTCAAAAATTTCCCACTGCACTATTAATTTCTAAACACATGTCCAATCTTCTATACCTTATAATATTCATTTCCAATGCCAAGAGCTTTGCTCATGCCAAAGTCGCTGATTTTGGCAAGGTGCTCACTGGCCAGTAAGACGTTCCTGGCCGCAAGATCTCGATGGACAAAGTTGTGACTCTCCAGGTAGGCCATTCCTTGTGCAACTTGCTGCATCAGTTCTGTGATAGTCTGAACGGTAGTCCTGCCGATTAAAAAACAATACAAGCCATAAAAATTTGTGCAAATGCTCTTGCAACTTCTTCTTCCTCTTATCTCTCCTGCAGATTCAATTCCAACACCAGCAGACTGCCTGCCTGTGCCTGAATCTTGGACCTTGACCTGAAACCTAACCATTCTAACCTATCGCTTTCGTTTTGACTGAGCGCCTGTGAATACGCCGATTCCTACGACTTAGCTTTCATTGGGTGCTGTACAAATCTCGAGTTTACAATTACAATGTATTGAAACAATACATGCTTACTAACTTGGGACCAAAGTTTCCTTCAAACCAAGAATCATCTGAATTAGTCATACACTAGATTATATCACCCCGTCTTCATGAGAACCGTTGTTGATAAAGGCACATAATTTATGTGCAAGCAATTATGCTCTATCTTATCGCGTTATACATCTTAGTAATGGACAATAAAAACCCTGGACTTCATTATAGATATTTAAACATCATCTACATCCTTCTGTTCAATCTAGATCATCTGCTCCTCTACAATGACTTCATCTTCCTGAAACATCCTCCTTCAACTTCCTGTAACGGCCTCCTTAATCTTCCTGTAACATCCTCCTTAATCTTCCTGTCACATCCTCCTTACAATTACAATTAGGCACCTCTTTAAAATTATCTTCCTCCACAAGCACACATACTTTCTGACCCATCTCACTGGCTCTCCCAAAATGAAACTCTTGCCTGGCCTTTCAATTGAAACCAAAAGACATCTTTTGCAGGCTGTCCATGCATTGCTGTTTGCTGAGACAACATTTCGCTCTAAGCTGAAAAATTTCCTCATCCATTCCATCTGTTTCGTGTTGTTACACATCAGGGCGCACCTCAGAACAAGCGCAGGAAGGCACATCAAATTTAAGCTGTATTATATTGGGCTTAAGTAACCAAGGTACTACTTACATAGGAAACTTCTTGAGATGCTTATTGAGAGGCCCTAGAGGAGCCAGTTCGAGCACCAGCATGATGCTGTATTATATTGGGCTTAAGTAACCAAGGTACTACTTACATAGGAAACTTCTTGAGATGCTTATTGAGAGGCCCTAGAGGAGCCAGTTCGAGCACCAGCATGATGCTGTCTGCTCGACAGACGCCAATCATCCGCACAATAAAAGGATTATTGAGATTGGCCATCAACCGAGCTTCTCTCATCAGCTCCTCCTAAACAGAGTAACAAATATGGTAAATAAGTTTATTTACAATAATAATAAAAGCAATAATAATAAACAACACAATTTCATACTATCAGGCAGAGTTGGTAATTATACACCATACCTCATTTGATAATAAATTTCACTTGACTGAAAGTGGTATCCAAAAATAGCTAACCACTCAAAACCAGGAAGCAAAAACTATGCGAAAATATGCAGACAAACCCCAGTGTGTGTGTACATACAAGACTCACCTATTTAATCAGAAAAGGTGCTATAAATAGCCAGGTACAATAACATACATGTATCTAAACAATATAAACACTACACTAAATATATGCATGTACAAGCAGATATGCATATACATTTGTACCTAAACCCTCATATATATATATATGTATATATATATACATATATATATGAGAGTTTAAACTAAACCTAAGCCCTCATATGTATATGTGTGTGTATATATGTATATATATATACACACACATATATATATGAGGATCTAGGTACAAATGTATATGCAAATATATATATAAATATAAATGTATGGCAATATATTATATAACTGATACAAATCTGTCAGTTATACCAAAAGAAAACAGAAATTAACTTAGTTTCCAAAAAACAAATAAAGATGGTCAGTCAGTTGTTGAATTTCTGACCCTTGACAAAAACGGACCAAGCACCTTTCACTTTCCTTTCACTTTGGTGTTTCTAGCCGGTAAACTTTCCTACTTTCCATAAACTTTAAACGCCGTATAATTTTCTGAGCAAAACAGGCTGAGTAAAATCGACAAAATGAACGAGGAAGGGAATGAACTCGTGAGCCTCCTCCAGTGGGTTTTATCTGCTCATCAGCCCTCAGTCAGCGACAGCTGCACAGCTGATGTCTTGTACCCATGCATCAATGATTACACGTCACACCTTTGCATGCATCAGTCCACCATTTGAAACAACTGTATGCCTGTTCTGCTCCCACATATGCAACTTCAGAAACATTCACGGTTTAATTCTTCTCGAAGACACTAGCAAAATGTGCAATAAAAAATTGTGGCTGGATTCCATCCTCACAAATATTCGGAGTCTTTAGACCTAAAAAGCATACCCTTCTTTATCTGGTTTTCTTGCAACCGGACTTGGTTCTTGACATGGCATCGTTGGACAACCCCACTGACTTGACGCGGCACTCATGAATAAGCTGGTGCCCTGTGCTTAGCTTTTAAGTAACACTTTAGAAATTTCAATTTTACGGTGACAATTATTACCCGAGTTACGGTTACAGCTGTCAGTTAAGACATACCTCGGCAGTTGGCATGTCGGCTTGTTTCAGCATTTTAACGGCAACCGGAACAATCTTGTTCCTGTGTCGGTATTCGCCCAGTATCACGGATCCAAAATTGCCGCCACCAAGTTCTCTCGTCAGCTGAATGTCCCTTTTGTTCAGGTTGAACACGTCATCCGTTCGTGGAACAGATTCGTAAACTTTCGTTATTTCGTGAGCATCAAACGGTATCGGTGCAACTGTGTCACAAAAAACACACGCATACATTTTGCCTGTCCCATAACGCAAAGAACTTTATGTAAAAAGAAATTTATGGCACTACTTAAAAACATGTCCATTAGCCAAGGTGATAGCATTGGAAGGCTTATCGTAATCGTAAGCTTGAGATTTCTACAGCATCCAAAGAAAGCCAAGTTGCTGGAACCAGCTTATTCACAGGCGCTCAGTCAAAATCAATAGGCAGGAAAATAAAACAAAAGCTAAACAAAACTGTTGGCAGGAAAATCAAACAAAAATCAAATAAAATCGATAGGCAGGAAGGGTTTGGTTGCAGGTCAAAGTCCAAGAGTCAGGCAGGCAGATAATCAGAGCAGAAAGTGAGATAAGGGGAAGAGGAAGAATCAGGATAAAATTTGTGGAAGAGGAGCTCATGCTGGGTATTGCTAAGTGGCAGATGTAAAAAACCAATCTTAAAGATTTACCCTCTTTCAAACATTTTATGCAATTCCTAATCACGAACACATGTATGAATTTTACAAGGGATAAGCGCAATAGCTGTTGCTTTCTTAAATCCCTGCTTTGCCCTGATGTTAACACAAATCCAGTAAAGAATTGTTAGCACTCCAATTCTGTGCAACCGTTTCCAGATTATTGATCACATCAGCAGAAAACTTTGTTTACTTCTAGCAATTTCTTCCTTTGTTTAGCCTCGGCTCGGAAAATCAATACTCACCATCAACCACATCTGGAGGTTCGTCAAAATCGCCTTCTATAACTTCCCGAGAAATTCCCATTTCAGGAACCTTTGGATTTAAATATCAAACAAACAGATCAAGTATTGTATTAGTAATTATTTTATCACAACTCCGACTGAAAAACTACTCATAGGTACTTCTGCTGTGAGCTCTACAGAAATCTGCAAGTCTTACAACAGTGAACTAAGCCACTTTTGCCTTCAACATTTACAGCAGTCATAAGATTTTCAGTATTATACTTGAAAGTTTACAATTACCTGAACTCTAAATGAGGGTGTCATGGAAATGCAGTGTAACAATTACACTTATGAGCCACTAATTTTACAAGAGTCAAAATAGCGAATGAACATTTTTGGGATTTACAAAGTTTACATCCTAATGCAATTTTAGCTATTTTACGCACAGTAACAAATAAGCATAGTAATAAATATTATTTACAAGTGAAAGAACTTGAAAAGAAAACTTACTGGAGCTCCATAAATTGCTGCGTAAATTGGATTAATGTTTGTACCAGACAGAGCTGCAATGTAAATGAAACAGCATGACAGTAGTGTAAATTAATGCATGAAAGTCGATGAAATTAAAGGAATGAAGAACATGTTAGAATAAGTGAATAAAATTGAATTTGGAATATATAAATATATAAATATATAAATGGAAAGCATATCGCAACAAGTTCAGCGAATGACCTACTTACTTCGATTTTTCTTCACGTATCCTTTTGGTTGGACAGGCGTCATTAATTTACAGAGCAGACCGTCACTTTTATTATAGTAGTGAGCAACCATCTACAATTAAACAAATTATTTGTATTTAACAAAGAAGCACGAACTTATGCGGCATTTATTCATGCATGTATATATGTATCCAAAAACTTATATAGCACATTTTAAGAATCTCCCAAAGGTGTCATGGTATGACTATCTAGCAGTTCCAAAAACATGCATCTTAACATGCCTCCATCTCAAGTAGTAATCTGGTACTTGCCTCCCTTAAAACTTCTAAAAAGAAATGGCAAAAAATTAAGCATTCATAAGTTTTTTGCTCCAAATTAATTACACCCTTAACAATGACAGTATAACACATTTTATACACCGTTTAAAACTGGACACCAACTATGAACTCATAATTGCTTTAAATTTTTTTCCCAGCAAGCAAAGGTAGACTTCCAAATCTACAGAAATTCCATTCACACACACACACTGGGAATACATTAGAGACAGGCATCATGCGGGCATAATTTTCATCGTGTTACTTCACCTCAACCACTGACCAAGATAAACACCTAACAGGTTTAACTTCTGCAGCAAATTATCAAGCCCTTTAAAGAGTTGTCATATTTTGACCAAATTTTGGTTGTTTGATTCCCGACATCTTATGCCATCAAAGGCGTTTGACATCGACAGGAAATTTTTTTTTTAAGTTCGCACTATCAGGCATATTACAGCCTTCTAATTACACATCACCCATGAATTTATGAGCAGTTGGCAACCCTGCCTACCCCCTGACCTCTACAAATTGACAATAAATACCACCAAGCAAACTACTTTTCAACCATACAAACTGACAGAAAGCACTTACATGAGGTCCTTAAAAGGTGCTATATAGAGCGTCTAGATCCAAACATACACGCACACCAGAAATTCATTACGATGCTTTCTTTGGGAGCCGTATCAAGAATCTCCTACCAGCCTGACCCCCCACAGATCACTCACATCCATGAGGTTCTCAAACATCGGCCCATCTTCAATTGCGAGTTTATCTCCGCTTGACGTTTTGTGTCGACTGACTTTGTAATGTTTCGTGACTCCCTGGAAACTCAGACTGAGGGCAAACGATCCCTTCTCCTTTTCACGAACACTGAAAAAACAGCGCAGCTAAATTAACTACCGTTAACTGCTACCAGGTAGTTTGTTAAGGCAAAAGAACAAGTGAAATACAAAAAATACAAAGCAGCACTTGTTGTTAATTCCGTGTTATGCGGTCTTGGTAAACAACGTCAGCCACTGCTCGAGCTTCTAACTGACAAATACACGGTTCTGACATTTGCTATGCCATGGAAAATTTCTCATAACATGATTTATTATAACAAAACTCTTCAATTCGCAACATGTACACACCCTGCTACATGTTCATCGTGGCCCAAAATCTACTTTCTCTTCTGCCTTGCGAGTGCACCACAATTGTTCACCCTCCAATTTCATCTGCATCAAATCTGAAGAGGTTTTGTGTAGGTAGAGCAATCACCAACAGGAAAATGCATCTCTAAAGCTATCAGACTTAAATGGCAAGACGCCCATGAAAACAAATCGTAAGCATGTCCAGTATCGATTCCAGTTTTCCTCTGGACATGCGGCCCAATACTGGACTGTGTGGTTCCAAAGTGAATACCTTACATCCCTTATCATCAATTAAATTTAACACTCTGCCAATGATTGAAATTAAGTGAAAAGCAATCCAACATTTACGTGGCACTAATTCAAGAAAGGTCCTCATTGAGAAGCCCAGCATAATTGACAAGAAATATTATGACACTTTCTTTGAGAGGCATATCAAGAACCTCCTATACTGAGATCGTGTTAGGAGGTTAATTTCTTAGGCTGAACCAAATTTAGGGTACACATCCCCGACTGCATTGTATCAGAATTCGTGTCATAATGGAACACGTTATAAGGAGTTTCTGGTGTATAAAGAAAACTTGGGCAGTACATGTGGTGGATTATTATTAGCTGTCCATCACAGTTCTGCTGTACCATCAACTCACAGGAATTTTCCATCCATATGACCGGATGATCTGATAATCTTATCCGCTTGGTCACGGTTGATCGACGGATGGAACCACGGCTGTTCCTTGTGTAGCTTCTGGGCAACTGTTGCGATCAGCTTCTGTCTCTGTGGCCCAAGGGCGTTTTCCAGCTGGGATTTCTGGCAAAAACATAAAATCCGGAAAATCATAAAATATCCTAATATTAACCAAAGAATTTTCCTAATCTTTTCTGCTATATTATCTGTTTTGGAATATAACTGGCGCTATATAAATTAAGCTAATAAATAAATGAAAGCAGTGCTATAGCAATCCTACTTAAATCTTAACAATTGTAATTTGACACAAACACTGACACCATGAATAAGGACTGACGCAACAGTGGCTTGAACGTGCGATGTAACTGACAATACGGACAATCTTAAATTAGAATAAATAAATAAATAACAATACTAGTAATAACAACAACAGAGCAATAACAATAAAACATAATGATATGCTTAGAGTAAACTTTAAAATAATAACACTTTCATTATTATTATTAATAATTTAATAATATTAATGGTATTAACTCATCCTCATCAACGACAGTCTTCAAAGCAAGGTCTGATTTTGCAGAGATCTCTAAACATGTAATCCATGAGACCTCTAAATAGGTAATACCTGAGATCTCTAAATGTATATAGCACCTCAGACTTCTAAACAGGTAATACCAGACACCTCTAGATAGGTAATTACCTGTAGCCTTTTATTTTCCACGGCTTCCTCCACCAGTATCTGCTCCAGCTCCAACATCGTAACTCCAGGCCAGGCCATTGGAGCCACTCCATTGGGACGGGCACAAGGAAACCTAGGTTTTGTAAGGAATCCATCCAGGTACTGAGAATGGTGCTTGATCAGCTCAACTGGACCTGGAAACTTTCTTCCATCTGGGATCATCACCTGTCCATCTGGCTGCCGTTCGATGCAGTAATGATGAATTCTGAAATATTCCAAATAAATCTGCAAGTGCAAAGGTCCTAACTGAACAGAAAAATAATCCAAAAGTGCTACAAATGTGTCATTATACATACACAGATACATTTGCACATAGATACACAGATACAAACACACATCCATACATCCATAAACACACACATACATACATAATCGTAATCTCAAAATTTCTAAAGCGCTACTTAAAAGTTAAGCGTAAGGCACTAGCTTATTCACGAGCACTGCATCAAGCCATTGGGGATTTCCAAAGATGCCACGTGAAGAGCCAAGTCCGGTTGCCAGAAGACCAGAGAGAGAAGGGGCAGAGGAGCCGCTAGAGGGCGAGAGAAGCTGTACATACTTAGACACACATATACACACATGCATGCATGCATACATATACATCCATGCATACATACAATAATACATTACACTATACTGACAGTGTACCTGTTACTGTGACATATGGAGAGGGCATAATTTCCAGCCGTGGAAACGTTTTCTCGTAGAAGATAGAGTCCTTCCCTGCACCCACCGTTCGTCAGGATTGTTTCTGCCTCATCCCGGGAAATCCTCCCGTAGAAGTAGGAAACAGCGCTTGCACGAGCACCTTCCACCGCCATTTCTTATTCACAAATCCGAGTTCTAAAATCTAGTCAGTCGCTGCTGTCAACATCAGCTTTCCGAAGTGTTTGCTGGTTTCTACCTCTTCTGAACACAGAAGTTAAACTTCTTGTTCAATAATCAAAGCTTTCCAAATGCAATGGTAATTCCTAAAAATGAAATTGAAAATTATCAACAGGTTTTAAAATTATCTAACTCTAACCAAACATCTAATTCGAGAAAAGTCAACTCCAACTCAAACTTCAACTCAACACCCAATTCAAGAAAACTCAACTCTAACCAAACATTCGATTATAGAAAAACATTGAAAAGTTATCAAAAATTTTCAAAATCATCCAAATTCAACCATTAATCTCATAAACAATGCATTCATAAGATACATTTATGACTATGATAAACTGCTTAGCAGTACAACTGAACAGACTGATACAGACTGAACAGACACATATCAGTCCATATCGCAACATCCAAGGATGCAAGTCAAGAGATTACAGGTCAAAACAATCTTATAAGCTACGACAACACAGAAGTTAATCACACGGGCCACTCACATCACAATTTAAGGCACATATCTTCCAATACGATTACCCAGCGCAGCCTAGTTTCTGGTTTCTCTGACCTATCGGAATTTGACCTGGCTTATCCAATGGTTTATGACCCAAGTTCTGAAAATCTAGTCAGGGAATTCGGCTTTTTAATTTACTCAAATCTGGACATATGATTTATGATTTTTTGCTGTGATTTTGACTTGAAGTGACCATTGACTGAAGCCTTGGGCATTACGATAACGAAACCATAGAAGTCTTTAGATTAGATTAGATATAATACCCGTGCAACTGTGACCAGCAACACATTACAGGATATGAAAAATATCACAACAGACTTTGCCCCACTACAGGCAACGTGGGGCAATATTTGACAATCCATAACACTTACATTGCCAGATATTTTCTCACTAGGACATATCGTAATCGTAATCTCGAGATTTCTACAGCGCTCAACAAAAGCTAAGTCACGGGAACCAGCTTATTCACAGGCGCTCAGTCAAAACAAAATCGATAGGCAAAAGGGTCAAGACCCAGGAGTCAGGCACTCAGACAGTCGGACGGCTACGGTGGATGCTGTTTGAAATTGAACTGATTCTTTATAAAACTTTTCAAACTGTCTTACCCACTTTCCTATCTTTCACCACTGTGCAAACACCCAGGATGCCACAATAAATTTCACTTGATCAGGTGTAACTTATCTAAATTCATGTGTGATTTATGTAATTTGTACATAACTGGGTTATATCATTAGGGCACTTTCTTGATTCAATCAGAAGGACACCTTCTTAAAACATCATTAGGTCACCTTCTTAATTCTGCAGAAATCTTGACTTTACGACTACTGCAATTACATCATTAGGGCATGTGGATTTTTAATTTACTCAAAACGGCTCTATATAAATTCATCCCTCACATGACAAAGACTCGTCTTAACAACTATTTCCAGTAGTTCTAATTACTTGTTATTTCCTGGTGTATAGCCACATATGAAAATGCACTAACCAAAACCTTCAGAGTAAAATATCAGCTCTTCCAGCCAGCCAAATCTAAAAGATAAAATACTCCCTTGAACGACGGGTGTCTTACAGACGGGTATCTGCCCAAACCCCACAAATTTCACAGATAATTGCAATAAACGGACTGACAAAATATTAGACAGGCGGAAAAACTAGGAAACGCACTGACCTAGATTAGCCTGTCCGCCAGCCAGCGTACCCCAAAACGACGCGCAAACGACCCAACGGCCTAGCACGCCTATCCAAATAGGCCCTGAATACTTCCTGGTCCACCGTTGTTTGCGTGTAGAGTAAGTAACCAACTGGTACTCGAGATTTTATCCTGGTACAGAAACTAGATAGGCCGGTCGACAGGCAAAAAGGACAGACACATACATGCACACATACACACACAGACACAGGCGTTGGAAAAACACGAAACGGTTGACAATCATTAGTTTTCCATAATTGCCCGTATGATCGCGGCTCAGCTGCGTCCTCCGCGGACGACTGAGAGAAAAACCGAAAGCTGAGTAAAAGTGGATCGTAATCGTAACCTACAGCGCCCAACGAAAGCCCCGTCACGGGGACCAGCTTATTCACTGGCGCTCAGTCAAAACCAGATCGATAGGCAAAAGGAGTTCGGTGGAAAGATAAGCTTAGTAACTGTGCAGTTTCTGTCCCTATACGTGTGCACGTTTCTTTTCTATATTTAGTTCAATTAATATTCATTATTTAAGCATAATAAGCAAGACGCTACTTGTGGCGTTATTTTTAGACCAATGGATCAATCAAGAGTGGCCATACTAGCAAAAATTTATTATTAGTGTTATTATTTTCAATACTGTTATTTAATTTTTAAATTAAGTGGGAGAGAATTATTACTGTTTCACTTTATTTACATCCCAAGCATGTGATACAATTGTATATATGTAAACATATATACAGTACATATGTATAAGTGTATGCATATATATATATACATATATATATTTTTATATATATACCGATCAGTTTTGGGGTGGCATTGGTACAACTCAGCCCGGATGCAGTTTTTTAACAGATGGATCAAGCAACACAAGTCCATCGGTTTCCGAGACTTTCAAGTAAGTCAGTAAATAATCCTATATTTAGTACACAACAAAATTCTCTCTCAAGGAAATGTAACCACTATCGATAACAAAGGTCAATATCCACAGGCAATTTGTCAAGTTTATCGAAACATCAATTGGTTTGCCATACAATGTTTCTTTGTCCAAAATATATACCTTATGGCTAAAGACGACACTCGTATACGCATGCAAAGGGTTAGAAGGTTAAAGGTCATTCATTTAGGACGTCTGCAAGGACAGGGAGAGAGAGGTCACCCAAATATCGACGAGGGGGAGGGAGGGTTATGCTCAATGCGGACGTCATTCACGGACGATCCCTTACCATACTGGCCTGGATAGCTACATCGGTTAAAGCACACCTCAAAGCGCCTCTGTGCGTGAGGATGCCGGTTCGCATACCGATTGTGGCTTAAGAGATTTGAATCTCGGGGTAGCACGGTCCGTACACGGGGACTTTAACTGGTGTGACGTCCATTCAAACAGGTAGCGGCGGCGAAGGATCTCACCTGATTAATTCAATGAAAAATAAGCAGGGTCAAGGTCACATGGTCACTATAGAAGAAACGTGTAAGTAAGTAAGTAAGACATTTGTTAGTATGCCTATGTCCATCGGCTGAGCATTACACGATGCAGTCACTGGGTGGTAAACCATGGTCTATTTGCATAAGATGAGATAACAACTAGACAATCGATCTCTGAGTAATCTGGCCACAAGGAAGTGTCTAATAGTAGCAGCCATTAATTTCAGATGTCTGTTTGCACAGACCATTCTAAATGCCAGTGTATGCTATACAACCATTCAACAATATCACATCGCATTACCATTGTTTTACCATTTACCACATCACGTTACCCTCGTTTCATCAATGTATTTACCATTACATTTACATTTACAATACCCTCATTTCACCAATGTATTTACCATTACAATTACATTTACAACACCCTCATTTCACCAATGTATTTACCATTACATTTACAATACCCTCATTTCACCAATGTATTTACCATTACATTTACAATACCCTCATTTCACCAATGTATTTACCATTACATTTACAATACCCTCATTTCACCAATGTATTTACCATTACATTTACAATACCCTCATTTCACCAATGTATTTACCATTACATTGCCACCATTATCCTGCATTTCAGCAAATACTTAACATTAAAATAAGCCAAAAACGTTATGTAGGTCAAAACTTAAGTATTCTCTCGATCTGATCATACTCCTCAAGCATTTGTGTAACCATTGGGCAATTAAATTACCCTACCCTATCTGTCAAAGCAAAGCAAAGCAGGGTAACATTACGGCTGAAGGGGTCATAAGCAACTGACATCAAAAACACTTGAAACAGGTATCAGTCTCTCTCAAGGGGCAACCTCAACTGAGTGTAGCCATAAGTAAGCATGTTGTGTTGCCACACCCTTCTGCCTATGCAGCCCAAAACCACGTTGTTCCAGATCCTTTTCAACTGTTCTGGTCCACACAGCTCTACGTCTACCAAGTGGCCTCTTCCAACCGGTCCCTGGGGACTGCATTCACTGCTCCCCTTAGACCTCCCTTATGGTCCTCTTCACGTGGGGCCCGTTCTATGTGTCCGAAGAAATGCAGTCGACGTTCCTGGACGAGGCAGCAACTGGTACAGTAGCTGTCCTACCTCTGATCTCTGCATTGGTGATGTGGTCTGTATAGGAGATCTTGAGGATCCTTCTGAGGCACCACATCCCGAAGGCATCCCGCCAGTTAAAACCCTCAATTATTCCCTACAGCCCCACACCTATGATCGTATTATTCCTTCTGATGATAATTTAACACGTAAATGTTTTATTATTAGGATGTTGTATGCATATTAAGTTTTTCTTGTGTTCTTAAATACCTGTAACCGATGTGCGATTAATAAAGAATATACTTACTTACTTACTAATAAAGAATATACTTACTTACTTACTTACTTAGTCTTATTCGGGGCCTCCACGATTTGTCCATGCCTCACAGCCACAGAGCAGCACAGGTTCGGTGATATCACTAAATTCACGTCACAGGTGAAGATCAAGTAAGATAGGCACAAACAGATGAGTTTAAGTGCCCTGCATACAGAAGACTTTGCAACTCTGACAACGGAAGACGCAACATCGTCCGATGCATACAAACGCACATTACATGACAATCTAGTACAACATGCAGCAGGCTTTGCAACATCAAAAACATCATAATGATTTTTAATTTTTAGTTTTTAAATAATATACTTGTCCTTCTGATGTTACACTAATATTCGATTTGTTATCATGCAATGTAACTACCACACTACTGTGGAATCGTAAAGTAATGGAACAATGGTAAAGTAGGGATAATGTCATTACTGTTGCATGGTATTAGAGGCATTGGAAGACTGTTTAAGGGCCGTGTGAATTGTATTGGGGGATCCATCCCATGATACCACGTCCAGAGTAGTCTAAACCAGGGTGGGTAAAGGTCTCCCTAGCCCCGCAGATCGCACCCTGAAGTAATCTCTGCTTTAACACTTAATATATGTACATGTATCAAATGCACTAGATTTATCAAACGCCAAGTTCGCTAATTTCTGATCTAATCTTCCAAGTCTTACATATTTAACTCATCGCGGCACGCCCTTTGCGGAAAAAAGATCTTTTGCTGCACAAAAATAACAGAATTCTACTGCATTACTATGAAAACCAACAACGATTACAGGTGAAAGAAGAACTTACAACAGCGCGTGCAGAAAGCATACAGCATCCTTAAACCTGAGTAAAGCTTTTCACTTACCACAAGCACCTCGTCAAAGGCTTCGCATTGTCACGCACTGTGGTCTCGACGATTTAGACTTACTGCGGCAAAACTGAATCAAAACACGTCGGATCTAAGAGATATGGTGATAGTCCTTCCTCGTACTATTTAGCTCGTTTGGATTAATCACGATTTTACGCAATATTCGACTTAAATTCCCTCGGAATGTGCAACGCGATTGTCTACACAGCAGATATTTACATAAATACAAAGCTACGCTGAGGTCAAAATATACAGGTCGAGTCAAATTAAAATCAACGTTTCGTGGCCTACTTAAAATAAGTAAGTAAGTGATCCCATCGAAAGTGATTTAAAAGTGCTCGATTTCTTTCGCTTTTTGAGTAAACGTTGCCTTTTGTTACACAGCATTGTAGAGCTGAAAGTTTCGTTTTCTGTAGTTAGCCATTAACGCGTTATATGCATGCATACGTAAATATATGCATTTGATTGTGCGCCTGTGTAAGCAGGTTCTCGCTACTTGGCTTACGTTGAGCGCTATATAATCTCGAGCTTACGAAGACCCTGAGATCTTAGGCCTGATATCCACAAACGTTGTGCATAAACTTATACAAAAATCAGTCCCTTAATCCAACATTTATAGAGGCGGCTATTATGCAAATTCTGCTTCGGCCTTTCACTCAAAACTCAAAACATTCCTCTTTCACAGATCATATCCTGACACCCCTTCTTCCTCTTATCTCTCCTCTCCAACCCCAAACACCATCCCCCACGCTGTCTCTCCGTCTGACTTTTAGATCTTGACCTGGAACCGAACCCTTTTGTCTATTGATTTTGTTTTGACTGAGCACCTTTGAATAAGCTGGTCCCCGCGGCGCGGCTTTCGTTGGGCGCTGTAGAAATCTCGGAATTATTGCTACGATTATGCATGATCGTAATCGTAATCGTAATCGTAATCTCGAGATTTCTACAGCGCTCAACGAAAGCTAAGTCGCGGGAACCAGCTTATTCACAGGCGCTCAGTCAAAACAAAATCGATAGGCAAAAGGGTCAAGATCCAGGAGTCAGGCACTCAGACAGTCGGACGGCTACGGTGGATGCTGTTTGAAATTGAAGCGAGAAGAGAGATAAGGGGAAGAGGAAGAATCAGGATAAGATTTTTGGAAAAGAAGTGTTTTCAGTCTTGAGTGAAAGACTTGCGCAGAAACTGAAAGAGGTGAAGTGTTGGTGAGTTCGTATGATGGACCAGACAACTGTCGCAATTCTGGCGGGAGTTTATTCCAAAGGGGTGGGGCAGCTATGGCTATCGAGCGATTTCCAAATTTTAAGGATGAGGTGACGGGAGGGCGAAGAAGTGTTAGGACAGATGAGGAGCGGGTTGAACGGAGTGGTTGGATAGTAAATAATTGACGAAGATAGGAGGGTTGGGAGGATTGAAGTGTGTTGTAGGTGATAAGTATTAGCGTCTTCGTTTTCTTAGCCTCAGCAGAGTCAACACTTCTCTTGCCGGCTGATTCTCCCACCAAAGTACTCGTTGTGTAGAACACTGGCTGGAGGGCGCTAGTGGCACAAGAATTTAGAATTATCTTTATTTAGGTATCAACCTCTGGGTCTGAATTCACTAAAGTTTGGACATTGATGAGACTTGCTTCTGGTTTGCTTACAGCAATATAATAGAAGCTCTATCGACTTACATGCTTATTGTTTTAACCCTTTACAGCAGTACTTTGTTTGAAAGCAGGCTTCATTTAAAGTAGGGGGTCCAAAGTAGGTAATTTCTGCAAAGTCCTTTATGGATGACCCATAGGAGCGTTAGTGGAAAATAAAATCTTTAAATACCTTTCTGTCCTGGCAATCTGGTTTGACAATCAGCATGCTAAGAAAAACCTCTCAAAGGCATTCCGAAATAGGTGCTATATAAACTGTATAATACTCATTCCAAACATTAAATATTGTGATTGTTTTCATCAGCATTTGTGTTCGCAGTTCCTGTTCTTTTGTCAAAAGCTGACACCATCATATTACGGTCGGGTTTAAACTTACACAGTAAACTTACAAAGTAATTATAAACACCGTAACCTGTTTTCATTTATTAGAGTAAAGCAGAAGAACGTACAGAGAGAATTTTCAAGGTTTCCCTTTAGCTATTTAAAAAAACAGCTATCAGTCCTATGCAGTTTCCCACCACTCATTAACCCCGTCTCATTCCTCAATACGGTCAGAATTTCTGTTCAACGTTTACACACTTCTCACAAGTATCACAAGCTAAAGAAATCACGTTATATAGCAAGTCTTGTGCAGAACAGAAGATTCAAGACCAATAACTGAAAGTTAAAACATGTGATGTGCATGTTGATTTGTCACATAAGTTTCACGTAAGTAGAAATTATAAATTTTGATATTGAGAATTCATCAGCTGTATCACGAATGACTGTCTACACCGGTCTTGTACTCCAACAATTGCGGGTCTGAGTCAGCTGGGCGGGCAAGATGTTTGTAAACACTCGTGTCAGTCATCAAATAGTATAATTTGGTGGAGGCGTAAGCTAGGAAGAAACAGCAAGCCCTGCGATGCATTGCCCCATGTCCAAGACCTTGGGATTCGTCCAATGTCGGCTCAATGGCCAAAGCGAGGGAAATAAGTGCCTCCCCCGTGTTCCACTGTGGGATGTGGGGGCTTTGCTTCAACTGGCATCACTACCCAAACTGCGAGGTTTGCTAAAGCACCTCAGATACTGAAAAATAAATTCATAAGAAAAAACTAGCTAGATATAACATAGTTAGCAGATCATACGAGCATTTATGTGCTAAGAATACAATGAATGCATTTATACATAATTTTACTTTTTATTCATTAATTAGGCGCCACTATTAAAAGACTAAGCATCAATCGACGGTGCTGAGCAATTGTGAGTAAAGGACTTGCTCAAGGTCCTTACACAGTAACCAATTCAGCGAAGGAGGTTCAAACCCGTACTCTCCCCATACAAACCAAGCACTCTATCCAATCAGCTACCGTGCCCCATGATGTTCAGTTACTGAGGAATTTTTACAGCAGTCCAATCATATACAGCTCAGCAGCAGAATGCACCTGGAAAGTTTATAGTGCTATTCTAGGAGCCACTCAAAAGTGTGTTATGTTATTCTGTACCCAATTTTTAACCAGAGTAACTTAAATTCAAAACGTCCAAAAATTTTGAAACATAGTCCGATGATAAAACAATAAAAACAGTTTCTATAAAGACATTTCCCAGAATCTTCACACGATGAAAATTTTCAAAGAAGACACATAAAACCTTCAGTCTGCACTGATACACAAGAACTTCTTACAGATCAAACACAACTTATTCAAAACATTGCAGTAAGCCTGTACTCAATTAAAGTCCTTGATCAGAAGCGTTACAGAAGATTACAGCGACGGCAAAAGAAACCAAAAAAACACCTCATGCTCGTGTAGAGCCTATGTTAAAATCTAGGATTACGACTGTAGTCATCAATGACAGCAAACATGAATGTCTACCGGTCTACGCTGCTGCAACTATGGGATTAGTTGCACAAGCGATGCGTTCTATTGAAGAAAACCGCCCCGGTTCTAGTTCGGGGTGTAGGCAGGCGGGGCTGGGTTTGTTCCAGCTGGCATGGCAATCACTTCTTCGTATTTCGGAGGCAAAAGAACCTTTAATGAGAACAAAGAAAAACGTATCTGAAATGAATCGAATAACCGGCTCTGTGTTTGAACTTCAACCAAAATATCTCTTGATACCGGAATCTTTAAAGTCTGCTATTGAGAAAGACATGTAATAGATGTGTTCCCAATGATGTTTAACATCATGTTGTTTTGGGTAGACACAGCGCCTTTGATTAGTCGCTCCTGAAGCGGCTCTACATAATGTCCAACTATGCTTACAATATACTCTCTGTATTGCTAGACTACCCTGTCGCGTGTAAATAAATGGAACACTGTAATTCACTTTCTGAGCTATTGAGCGCTATATAAAGTATCCTGATACATACCTACACACACATACGATGCAATATAAATTCCCTAAATTTCTCAACGCCACATACAAGTTGCATCAGCTCTTATTCACTGGAGCTTAGTCAAACCAGGTGCACAGGTTGCCAAGGTGAATTTCAGCGGCAGGTCAGAATCACGGAGGATTTGGCCAGGAAGACAGCCAAGGGGGCAGCAATTACCATGGCAACAGCAGGACAGGACAGCTTGAAAAGCTCAGTGTTCATTCTGGTGTTACAGTGTGCCTATCTATGCATCATCAGATTGAACAATCATAACTAACAAAGTGTAATTACCTCAACGTCTTCAGAGCTGGTGATCATGTCGGAATCATACGACCTCAGGCCACTGCCCTGGCCAACGCTTCTGTCGGGCTGGTTCAGATACTTGTAGCAAGACCACACGATTCCCATCAGGTAAGCCTAAACAGATTCCCACAAAAAAATGCCTGGTATGCACGATTCCCATCAGGTATTCGTAATCGTAAACTCGAGATTTCTACAATGCCCAAGCTAAGTCGTGGGAACCAGCTAATTCACAGGTGCTCAGTTAAAACAAAATCGATAGGCAAGAAGGGTTCAATTTCAGGTCAAGATTCAAGAGTCAGGCAGGCAGGCAGGCATGCAGTCAGACGGCTACAGTGGGTGGTGTCTGGAATTGGATCTGCAGGACAGTTAATGGAAAGTAGAACCCTAAACCGATACCCATTAGGTAACCTCATTAAATTAGATTCCCACAAGGCTGGCATTATAAACAAGATAACCACTGAGTCAGCCTTTCAACCACAATTCCCACTACGAAGCTCAAAGTAATTCTTATCAGGCAAGACCGCCACACAGATTCCTATGACAAGTCTACCAAATTCTCAAACTAAACACAATTCCCACCTGACCACTTGTCGTCGAGTCCCATAAAAAAGATTTTCGCTGGGCAACCTAAAAGCATTTCTACAGCCAGTTTCACCTTTGAAAGATTATACCAACGTGCTTCTCCCTGGCTGCTGTAAGTTCTTGGCACTTACCTGCGCCACAAGAATCCCAACGGACAACAAAACCAGCATCAGCGTCAAGTAGTCTGAATCGATGCCCAGCAAATAATCCTTAAACGCTGACGGTGGCTAAAAAACACAAATTACAGTACAGGGCAGTTTATACCGCATCTCTTTAAATGATCCTCTCACAATCGTAATCATAATCTCGAAATTTCTAAAGTGCTGCTTGAAAGCTAAGCGCAGGGCCCCAGCTCATTCACGAGCACTGCGTCATATCAGTGGGATTGTCCAAAGACGCCATGTCAAGAATCAATCCAGTTGCCAGAAGACCAGAGACAGAAGGGGCAGAGAAGCTGTTAGGTTTGGTTGTTCAAGTGAACACACTTCAGCTCTTTGAAAAGGTAAACACGAAATATAATTTCTATGCAGTGCACATACAAATCACCTGGACTCTTCCTCCACATATGTACAGTTTCCCAGCTAACTGATCCTGTAACTGATCCTCTCTAGTTTGGTTCTTAAAAAACCTAGAAGAAGAAATATAAATATCAGATGTATACCAGGCCTGTGACAACGCGTTTGATGTAAGGAACATCCGACAGGTAGCTTACAACTGAGAGGCTCGTTAGGCAGAAGATGAACACCTGAAGGCCCATGAAAGGCATCATGTAGCCCGGTCGACCCTGCAACATTAACCAACGCCGACCTTCAGTACTGACCCAAGCACTTGGAAATATACTTAAGCAAATGTAAAGGTAAAGTACTTAAGTGGAAGTATCACAAATTTTACTTAAATAAAAGGAAAGATGCATTCTTCCTAACAATATTTTTAAAGTAAAAGTGAAAATACATACTAAAGTTCTTTGTAGCCGTTGGAATTGCTTGTTAATTGGTGGCCCAGATTAAGTGGGAATAACATTGTTGTCCAATCTGGGCCTGACATTTGTTTCCAAATATCCTGCTTACTTCATGTCAGCTATTTAAAAAACGTCACTCAGCACTAGAAATTTGTCACTATACAGATGACCCTCAGGTTTCCTTGCCTCTCCACATTAACAGCACATCTGAATCGAGCAAATGTCAGTACTGATGTTCAAAGCTAGCAGCTCAGAGAGCAAGGGCTTCACTTACTTTGACTGCCCCGTAGATCAACATCATAGTTACACCAATGCTACCACCAACAATCAGCGCAGCAGCCAACTTGTCATCTGGAAAAAAAACAGAAAACAGCTTCAAACCATTTAGGACCGCCACTGGAATATCATGTTGTAAATAATAAGACAATTTATATAGCGCCGTAACACAACCGAGGTAGAAGAAAAGGGTGCTCTACATTCAGGTGAGGGGCAAATATCATAAATTCACCTCAAAAGTGGGGTAGCGAGAAACAGATGATTCGTCAATCGTTAATAAAATCATTTAAGAGAAAAACAGAGCTCCCACAAAGCTGGTGGTGTTGACTTCCATAGATAAAAAAAGGGCACAGAAGCCAAGTGTCTTTAGCAATGGCAAAGCGTTAAATCTTGAACAGCACCATTTATTACTCAGCATGTTATCCGTGACTGCCATTTCTGAAGGCAACAAATCACTTCAACGTGCAGAATATGCCACTCCACTGATTCCTGCAAACACAGGCGCAAAAAACTTGTATCTACCCATGGAAGAATCTGCTACTGATAACAACACTTGCCATCGTCGACATTTTTCAGCTTCTTCATCAGCCCATTCCAGTCTGGTTCTGGTGTTCCTAGCAAGTCCGTTGTCTCTGGAACATCAACGAGACCAGGCAACGGACAACGCTCATAGGAGCTGCAACGCAGGACGAGGACGGCACTCAATGACACCAGGGCAACCTGAAGCAACTGAAAACACCCACCCAAACATTACTGAAACGTAACGTATGGTGAAATTTAAATATCACCTTTCAAGAGCAGGGCAGCAGAACACATATGTGTTATGATACATACACATATGTATGTATCTCAGCGTATAACGATAACTATTTAAGGGTAATGAAACACAGAAAGGCATAATTTATTGTGTTAGCACCCCAAATTATTTCATTGATATTCACGTTTGCTGCTCATCATCCATCAGAGATGCTTTGCCATCAGAATGCACTGAAGCATGAGCTCCTCAAGTGCAGCTGCTCTCTGACTGGGAACTTCTATCAGAAAACACCTCCATGACTTCCACTCGATCCCAACTAAAACCCAGTGTCCTTTATGGATGCAAAGAATTTGGGACACTAAAACGCTGCTGGTAAATCGCGGAAGTAATTTCGGAAGCAGATTCTTCAAGTGCCCACAAATCTGGGAATCACAGCATCCTGAGACGTTATATCGTGTATGGCGGGGTTCTCTAAATCGGTGGCGTTACATTACATTACACTACAGCATCCATTACATGTAAAACTAATTCAATGATTACTTTATGCGAAATAGCGCTTCATTAACCGAAACCACGCCCATATGTTAGTATTACTGCAATCAACTTTCGCATTCGCTCTACAGTTTAAAACAACATTAAAACTGCATTAGTACAAATTCTTCTACTGATTCGCCCACAGAAATAGTCCACTATTAAATTGTATATATCGGGGATTCAAGGTTTCGAGCAATTATGACTAAAAACTACGATCGTGACTGCGATTATTTACCAGCCACGAAATTCCGAAAACGACCGTGCCAGTGCGAACATGGCAGCACCAACAACACGAATACATGTTGGAATTCTCGAAGACAAATTTCCAGCGCATTTTCAGCTCAGTTTTTAGAATTTAATTCCCGACTGAAACGGGAAGAGAGCACAGTACAAAAACAAATTCACGGTAATTCCTCAATTCTACAGCTGACTCATAGATAGGTTTTATGGGATCGCTGGCTCTAGCTCAAACATATGTATTTACGGTCAGCGCCGCCTGGTGGCCACAAGTAGAATTAATTCGACTTAATCATACCATGATGATGATGATGATGATGATGATGATGATGATGATGATGATGATGATGATGATGATGATGATGATGATGATGACGACGACAGTGACGATGACGACGACTACGTCAACAACAAAATTTGCAAACTGCTTGCTTATTTTTGTGATTGCTTTACTGCCAGTCAATCAACTGAGGATGATATGATGACGACGACTACATCGGTCGTGGCTTATTTCAGAGATTTTAATTTCGGGCTAGTACGGTCCGTGCACGAAGACCTTAAATGGCGTGGCGCCCATTCAAACGGGCAGCGGTGGTGAAGGATCTCACCCGATAAATTCATTGAAAAATGAGCAGGGTCGAGGCCATGCGGTCGTTATATAAAACCTATACATTTACATTAACGACAATAGAAATAATAAATATTAATATTCATGTCTATGGTCACGAATCGTCTGAAATTCTCTATCCGATCCTTATTCCACACAGCACATCGCCTCTGGAATGATCTCCCAGCTTAATTCCACAAACTCTCCCTTCCTCCACCCCTCCTGTCGTTCATCCCACGGTATATGTCTCAAACCCCTCTATCTGTTACTCCTCAGGCTTTCCATTCAAAAGTAGACACCCTTTTGCAAGAAATTTTACTCTGACCTATCCAATCTCCCATCTTCCCATTTCTCTAAATCTTTACCATAGCAAATCCTCTACTATCTCCTTCCTTCCCTGGTCTTCTTGGCAACCGGACCTTGTCAAACGGAACCTGTACAAACTCCTTTTACTTGAAGCACCGCCACTGAATAAACCAGTACCTTTCTTTTATAAATTGGGCTTTTTAATTCTTATTTAGATTTGCTAGACGATACTGTTGGTCGCGTTTCTTTGTGCTATGTTGGCAAGGGGGGGGGGGGGCGAGTTATGACGAAGTGTAAGGCTCTATGTGCAGAGAGCCATAAAACTATTCGGCCAATGCCAATCTTCACCAGACAGACACGTTTAGTGGGACAACAGCACACCTCCATCAGCCAACTATGAGCCTTATATAAACGTGGCCATCAGGATCAGAATTGAAAACCACTAAATCAAAGCTCAGTGGATGTTGTCAACAAATTTGGTTGGTCTGCAGTTATGATTCTCTTTATCGGCAATACTTTCTGTAACGCAATTCAGACCCAGACTCCTGCAAATTTTCAGTACCACCAAAGACTTTCTCTGAAGAATGCCCGTGTCATGTGATCAAGTTTAGCAAGAGCATAAAATCTCTCATATACGCTTAGTCACTTCTCATCAGACAACACACTACCAGTGGCACCTCCAGGATTGCTTGCATCAGGGGCAAGAGCATTTCCAGAGGGACACCACATTCTGGCAGTCCACCGTGCTTGGGTCTAGTCTGAGGAGTGCCGGAATATAACCAAGAGGCACACGGGAGGGGCGAACCATCCATCCACACCTACAGCTAAATTCACCACTGCATACTACCATGATCAAGCAGAACTGTTTTCAATTGCTGACAGAATAGGGGAAAGAAGGGTCAACATCAATGGTCATAGGCCGACAACAAAACTTGGTAATTTTTTACGTGAGCAACACGTACATCAGAAACCTTCCCAAGGCCCTGCAGAAATCTCCAACTTTTACTTTAACTCGTGGCATTCGATGGATAGACGCGTCACAAACTGTTTGTCAGTGTGGTGGAATTTCAGGCCAGACATCAAATTCCTATTAGGACAAAAAGATATTCCAAGATTTCCATTGCACTAGCACCCTTAGCAAACTGAGCTCTAAAAGGAGTGCATCGACTACAATGTCGGTGGGAAACTCAGGAGCCCAGGGAGAGAGAGCACTGGCCATCTGCCCTTATATGCTGAGGCCAAGAAATCGAAGTCCTAACACTTGAAATCTATGGTTGCCTCTAGGATTAGCTTTAGCGACCACAGCTCTTCTTCTCTTGCACCAAATTGAATGCTAAGAACCAACAGCACATTAGAACATTTAAACAACAGTTAGAAAATCGCAGTTCTTATTCGGAAACAAATGTTTTCATGTTTGTACATGTTCATAACAAGCAATTTTAAACCAGACAAATTTTTAACACCCAGTTCGCCAAAGTCTTTTGCAAATGTTCACGCTTTAAGCACGGCTGCTGGAGGACTCTTCAGACTCATCTTCCATCAAATACAACCACTAAAACAAACAGCAGACAGCAAAATAAATATTAAGCAACTTAGCTGCAGTAAAATATACAAAAAGGCTTCCATTTTTCACAATAAGCAAGAAAAACATGTCACGGAATGTTGTCCTCGGCTGTTTAGGAATTCTAAACGACATTAGCATACACAGTGAAATTAAGCATTGACCATTTGCCCTCCACGGAATATCTCAATCCTTTGAGGATCAGTAAATGACTACAAAAGGAAGTTCAAAGGAAAGCCCCTCTGAATCTGGGGCCATTCTTCAAGGAGTGTAGATATGTGCATCACCTTTACCTTTACACAACAACAAACAGCCAAACAACCTGAGATTAAGGTTGATTTATAAAACCAGACCACTAAAACCAAGAGAGGCAGTCCACTTTTAAGATCAGAAAACAATGAGCTTTAAAAAGAACGAATTATAGGCAAATCTACTCTATAAAACAATGACATGGTGCAGTTTAAAATCCAGAAAAGAAGTTAGATAGTGCCTTGACTTAAACCTAAAAGATAAATGAATCATAAGACAAAGTATCAGTTATCACAAAATGAAACCTAAAAATGATAAGATGAGCATAGTTACTAATTACCAAAATTTTTTACGTACTTCTGCGTGAGCGCTTCTTGTACATAATCCGATATCCACACTCTCGACACCTGATGGCATCTCTCGCACGGATCTCACTTTCCATGTGACAGTCTACAACAGTTGTAATTTAATTTGTTTATTCAGGCATTAATCTGATTTGCACTTAGGAAATATCTGTACAGGTACAGCGCCCTTTTTTCGGCCTCAGCCGTACTATAAATCGTCTTTGTTGTTATTATTATTATTATTATGTTATGCAGTTGTTAATAAGTTATTTAGATAATGTCGGAAACGCCATCTCAAGGTTCAAAGCGTGATGGTAATGTTCCAGAGAGACAGATGTTTTTTCCTCTTTGAACAGCCATTTAAATCTTTATTATTATTATTATTAATTATTATTATCACAATTAGTGTGAAGAATGGAATCTGAAGTCCTCTGATGAAAAACAGCTCCAGCAATGTCCGCATGTAGTTTCAAGAGCTATTATCAATACTTTTATTTCTTTTAATATTTCATCTTGTGAAGTGCAATTTGTCATGAAATATTCTCTCGGGAATATTAACGTGTACGTCAGAAACTTACCCGATTGAATAATTTAAAATGCAATAAGTTTTTTGCAAACATGTCTTAATCTCTTTACTGGTTGATTACTTGCTTACTTACTTATTGGAGAATTGTTGTGTGGCGCTTGCAGCACTCTATTCTCGTCCAGTCTGGGCTACAATGTTGTTTATACCTGATAGGCCGCAGGAGGGCCAAAGCCGAATTTTACCATGATTACGCGAAACTAACCTGCACAAACGTAGACCATAGCTGGAGGTTTAGCAGTCGCTGTACTACTAGCTGCCTGATCTTTCTCCCTCGGATCCATAACCTACCAAGAAAACACAAGGACCTGAAAAACTGTGTTTGTGCCATTTTGGGAACCCTTACACAACAGGCTGGTGATTGCCTGGGCCGATAACTCCTCGTGCGTAGCATAAAATTCATTTTTACGAGCTAACTGACACTTAAAGTCAAACAATATCAGAAAACAGTGTTTCCCATGCTTGGGCCCATTGCAGCACCCTTAAATAGTCGATGAAAACAATCAGAGATCTTCCGGAGATTGATTTATTTAAGCATCTGCTCCATTGCGCAACCATAAATCCAAACCAACCCGTTATCGTCCGCATGCTTTCGAAAATTCCATTTAAAAAAATTAAAAACACATCGTACAAGTAATTATATAAGTACGCCAACCTTGAAATGTCACTATAGTAGGCTTTACCAAATAAATGGACAAATCGCCCACAGCAATATTTCAACGTCAATACAAAATATTTAATCACCAATAACCGAACGTTGCCTAAAAAACACTGGATGGTTTACGTTTTCCGTTTTTCTCATAAAAACGAGTAAGTAAGGAAGTAATCTCCGAATTTCTTCAGCGCCCAAATCATATGCCGAGGTTAATGAAATTGAAGCTGCAAATACTTAGCGCCTAAGTGATCAAAACGTTACATTAAGCCACGTTCGATAGTGTACAAAAACATACGTCTCGTATACACTTGTAGAGAGCCTATACCCACCTACAGCCGTACACTCCCTTACCAGGTTTGAACCTCTAGGATTTGCGCTATATAAATTTTACAGGAAAACAATTAAAATTACCACTGCTCTTTAAATTTCTAAAATCTTCCCAAAACACTTGTGCTTGAATTCTTAGCGTCCTCGACTGAATTTTGTCATACAATAATGGTGTTTTTAAAAGTTAGCAGATGAACGGACGTGAGAAACATTCAGTTACATTCGCTAGGTGGCAGATATGTTCCGTAATTGTCCACTGAAACAGCTTTCAATGATCTAAATGTAATCGCTAGATGGCGATGGTGAGAAATGAAATCCCCATAAAACACGACATCCGTTCTAAGTGAATTTTATGCTGAGAGTGCTTTTCACAAGCCAGTAATAAGATATGAGGAACTCAGCTCAATAGAAGACTTTCAAAATAGCGAACTGCGCTGATTTTAGACTATGGCACTGTTAAACATTAATAAACGTCGTTAAAACGATATTATTTTATTCTGCTCGTCTATAATTTTATATTGAATCAGTGACAGGCATAACGCCTTTTAACGACAGAGTGAGTCCCAAACTTTGGGATTGAAGCTGCAGGTGACTGCCTAAAATATTAGTCATCGTCGTAGTCGTCGTCGTCGTCATCAAACTGCGTTTGCTCCTTGGGTCCGCTGTCCTAGACCCCTTAATCTTCATCCGGGTATTGGAGCCTTTTGCGAAAAAATCGCAGGTAAACCAGATCTGCACAATTTCATTCTGAATGCTTCAAAATGTGTTGACTTCCCAGGGCTCGGCCTCTAACTCCGCTGGAGAGCTTACACGCTAACTCAGGCTCCCTATTCGTTAGGGGCTTCGGGCCTTCCGCAACCCTGTCCCAGACCCCGTCAGATTTCATCCACGTACCGGAACCCCGTGGTTAATAAAGTCGCGTACGTCACTGTATGTATCTAGTTTCCATTGTTTAACCAAATCCATGGTATGGATCTCAGGCCGCTGACGTATACCGATGACGTCAACGGTATACATACTGTTCGTACGTATGAAGTAAGTCTATTTCTGTTATATCGAAGACACACAGGTAGCATGGATTCACTGATACATTTGGTATAATCGTAATCGTAATCTCGAGATTTCTACAGCGCTCAACGAAAGCTAAGTCGGGGGAGCCAGCTTATTCACAGGCGCTCAGTCAGAACAAAATCGATAGGCAAAAGGGTTCGGTTCCAGATCAAGATCCAGAAGTCAGGCAGTCAGACAGTCGAACGGCTACGGTGGATGGTGTTTGAAACAGAAGCCAGAAGAGAGACCAGGAGAAGAGGAAGAATCAGGATAAGATTTCTGGAAACGGTAACGGTTGGCAGCCCCATTATTATAACTCCTAGATGCCGAATCTGACAAATCACGCTGGACTAAAGATTTTCATTTGACAAATACTAATAAATTATAGTTCTGTATTGCATGATAATTAAAATGTTATCAAGTTAGCAAAAGTGATGTGGTCGAAGTCTGATTACATATTTGTGCGATGTCGTTGTTTTTTTAACGGCAGCGGAAGTTTCTTGGCGAATTGATGGCCTCGTTTTCAGAACATGTTTAGTTTCAAACAGATACAAGCATTGGGTCTGATACGATTGTAATCTAGTTGGTAATCGTAATCCATACTATGATCGTAATCTCGAGATTTCTGCAGCACCCAAATAAAGCTAAGTCGTGGGATCCAGCTTATTCACAGGCGCTCAGACAAAACAAAATCGTTAGGCAGAAAGGGTTTGGTTTCAGGTGAATGAGTGTAACTGCACACGTTTTTTCTGTAGCCATCGTAGGTGTTCTCGAGTCAATTATTTTTCCATTTATTCGTGGCATTTTAGATATTCAGAATACCGTTTCGATGTCATGGTCAGACTAAGTGGCACTGCTGGGATTTTTGTTAATGTTATTTCACGATAGCATCTCCACTGGAGATGCTTACTTAACGAGGTGCAATTGAGTCGTTTCCTTGATGTTTAATGGATTCTTGAGCGATAGACATAGATGCCGTGTAGTTCTGTCTAGAAGAGGAAAAGTTACCATGTTTTCTAGATTTCCTGGCGTTTATTTATGCAAACGACCGCTGAATTAAAATGGACGGGGAAGATGTCCGGTTCGGACTGGGATGCGATGACTTTAACTCGCAGGAGTTGGAACCCGTCGAAGGCGGCCTCGGCGCCCTGATGCCGGAAGACGAGGAACACAGTCTCGGCTTTCACAGGGTCAACTCGGAGCTCATCGTGTATCGGCCCGTAAAGAAAAAGGCCAAGTTCGTCGGAAAATACATCATGGGAGACATGCTCGGTGAGGGGTCATACGGGAAGGTCAAGGAGTGCCTCGACTCGGAGACGCTTTGCAGGCGAGCTGTGAAAATCCTAAAGAAGAAAAAGCTTCGACGAATTCCAAACGGCGAAGCCAACGTTAAAAGGTGCGGTTAAGTGTGTCTTCTAATGGCCTAGCTTCTATCTTGTAAGTGTAATGTAACTAATTGCAAGATTTGTTTGATACTTCACAAGTTTTGAAATCTGGTTCCTACGGCAGGTGACAATTCCAGACACCACCCACCGTAGCCGTTTGACTGCCTGCTTCTTTGATCACAACTTGGAACCAAACCCTTCTTGCCTATCGATTTTGTTTTGACTGAGCGCTTGTGAATAAGCTGTTTCCCACGACTTAGCTTTCGTTGGGCGCTGTAGAAATCTCAAGTTTACAATTACAATTATGACTGACACACTTGCGCCAATAAATTATTTTTGATACTTAAAACGACAATTACAAACTTGTCACAAAAAAATGCAACCTTCAGTTTGCCACTGACAACACTAGACTCCAAAACCGATGCCTTTAAACATCTGAAAGGTGCTTAGACGTGGCTATCGTACGGATCCGAAACAGTGCAACGTAAGATGAAAACGCGAATATGCATGATTTGTTAACAGAGAAATAATCCTGCTGAAAAGACTTCATCATCGAAATGTCATCGAGCTGATTGACGTCCTTGAGAACGTGGAGAAGCAGAAGATGTACATGGTGATGGATTACTGTGTCGTCGGTCTACAGGAACTGCTTGAAGGTGCGCCGGGAAAAAGGTTTCCAATTTTCCAGGCAAACAAGTGAGATTCAGTTCGAGCCCATCATGTCTTCTGCTGTGTTTGACCTTTATCGTGGAGCAGTCTTCTGCTGCAAATCTGTTATGTTCTATTCGACTGTGTTAATAAAGTTTTCAAACTTCCTTAAAACACACAATCGGTTAGACAGCTGTGCATGGAGCACTTTTGTTAGGTGCTGTGTAAATGTACATTTATGTTGCGTTGCTTTTCTTCAAAGTGGTCTATTATTATTATTTTATTATTATTATTTAAAATTTATTACACGTGCAAGGTCAGTAAGTCTTCATCTGAGGCACGAAGCAATCGTGAATAAAGGACTTGCTTAAGGTCCCTGCACAGTAACCATATAGGGGGAGGCTTGAACCCGTAGTCTCCAAGTTACAAGCCAAGCGCTCTTTCCAATCAGCTGCCATGCCCCAATTGTCTGTTTACGTTACATTACGGTTGTCATAGTTTTGATTACTGATCATGTTTTGTTGTACTTTGCAGTTATTTCTGTCAGCTTATCGATGGCCTGGAATATCTTCACAGCCAGAATATTGTACATAAAGACATCAAACCTGGAAACCTGCTTCTGACGAATGATGAAACTCTTAAGATCACAGATCTGGGCGTTGCTGAGGCAAGATTCATTAAAGTATTTGTTCCTGTACGAATGGGAGTTCATTGTTGAGCAAGTCCTTGTTATTCAGTTGCATTTCTGATCAGCAACTTTCGCAGTATGTATGTATCGAAAAAACTTATATAGCACATTTTAACAGTTCCAAAAAGTGCTACTGATGCTTGATAAATTACAAGAAAATAATAATCATAATATTACTTTAAAAACTTAGCAACAAGTTCACGTTGCCTGTTTGAGTTTGGAAATAAATTCTGAGATGTTGATGGTATTCTGTTTCAAGGCATTGAATTTAGGAAGACTTGAATATTTTGTAAGGTATTCTTTCCTTTGCTTTCTGCTCAGAGTAGCATCTAAAAACATTCTGAGTCTTCTGGTTTTGTTTTTTAGGCTCTGGACGTGTTCGCTCTGAACGACATTTGTCGGACGAGCCAGGGGTCCCCCGCGTTCCAACCCCCAGAGATCGCCAACGGGGAGGACACGTTTGCGGGGTTCAAAGTGGACATCTGGTCTTCTGGTGTTACTCTGTAAGGACGCTTCTCTCTCTTACCTTCTGTAAGTCTGTTTATGATATGGTATGGTACGGTAACGTTTCCTTTCTGCTTCAATTCCACAATTCCAAAAACCATCCACCGTAGCCATCTGACTGCCTGCTTAACCTTTTCGTTTTGACCTGGAGCCGAACCCTTCTTGCCTGTCGATTTTGTTTTGACTGAGCGCCTGAGCTGGTTCCTGCAACTTAGCTTTAATTTGGTGCTGTAGAAATCTCGAGCTTATGATTACAATCTTGCTGTATTGTAATATCTGTGTATTGTAATATCTGTGTATTGTAATATCTGTGTATTGTAATATCTGTGTATTGTAGTATCTGTGTATTGTAGTATCTGTGTATTGTAGTATCTGTGTATTGTAATATCTGTGTATTGTAATATCTGTGTATTGTAATATCTGTGTATTGTAATATCTGTGTATTGTAATATCTGTGTATTGTAATATCTGTGTATTGTAGTATCTGTGTATTGTAATATCTGTGTATTGTAATATCTGTGTATTGTAATATCTGTGTATTGTAGTATCTGTGTATTGTAATATCTGTCTACACCTTTTTATGTATCACAAACCTTTACACATCTTTTGCTGTTTCAGCACGGTCCTTGGAGGCCATAAGTGTGAATGTGAGAGCAGTTTAATGTAAGATGAGCTTTCCTATTAGGTTTAAGACTTTTTGAGAGCTTTTTGTTGCCATCCCACACAAATGATGTGGCAGAGGAGTTGTAAATATTTGCTCAGATGCACTGTTGCGTGACGCTTTGATGAAGTTGAAGCGACTTTGTGGACGAGTGGAAAGGTTGGTTTGTTTTTGCAGGTACAACATAACTACTGGACTGTATCCATTTGAAGGCGACAATATCTATAAGCTGTTTGAAAACATTGGCAAGGGTGAATATGTGATACCAGATTGCATTGACAAGCTGCTCGCTGATCTTATCAGAGGTAGGAGCCGTGATCTGTTGGTCAGCGTTAATTATTTATTTATTTTATTTATTTATTTAGTTTTTGTGTTATCAGTTGGTACGTGGTTAGTTAGTAATTTATCTGGGTCAGTAGTGGATGCAGTTAAATTAGTTCTCAACTGGTTAAACTGATTGTAACTTGTCTAGAACGTGTGTAGATTTGAATTAGTTAGTTCTCAACCAGTTAAACTGATTGTAACTTGTCTTGTCTTGGCTAAAATTCAATCTTTTGTGGATTGCTTATCTTGGGATTGTTTATAAAAGACATTATCAACAAAATTACCCACTTTGGACCGCTTCCTCCCCATGTCAGCATTTTTCCACAGTTAACGTTACCCTCCTTGTCCCTCTTTGCAAATATGTGCATTCAAGCAGAGCACCAAGGCCTAGACTAGTCTACCCTGTTGATCTTGCAGGGCTAACTGTGGTACAGGTGGGGTACTTTGGGGTACTGCCACATCCTGCAAAGGTACTTAAGTTAGATCCAATGCAGCACAGACTGAAGTTGGTGCTTAAGGCACAGGTTGTACTGAAATAACAGTATGTACCAAATTTAGATGCAGACGTCTGCATTGTTCACAGACCCCTTCTCCCTTGTCCGCATTTGAGTGACCATTTTCTCCCCTCTCTTTGCAGACATCCTTTATGGACGACCCCCTTCCGTAGCCCCTCTTCTGGTCTCGAGGGCCTTGTGGATCTCAACTGCTGCTGCTGTTGCTGCCCAATGGATTGTTGTTTCTCAATGCAGGTTTTTGTTTAGAAGCAACAGATATCATCGATTGATTTCTTGTGCATTACAATAAAGTCCCTATAGAAATTTTCCAGATTAGATTAGATTAGATTGGACTGGTGGACTGTATTAACTACTTCCTTTTGGTCTGTTTTCTGCAGGTTTACTTCAGTACGAACCAAGCAAGAGGTTTACCATTCAGCAGATCAGAGCTCATGAGTAGGTCCTGCAATTATCACCCTTCAGTGCTCCTATGTTTGTGTGTATGTACGTACACATGTGCATATGTATGTATCTGGTTATTTATATAGCACCTTTGTTTAGAATGAGGTCGTGTGATCTGTTTTGGTAGTGGCACTCAACAGACAGTTGATATCTTACCGTACCTTACCTTACCTTATATTTCTATCTGACATCTGAAGAATAAGGAGTTCTCGTCCCCATTCTCTGCTATTAGATTTCGGAGATATTAACTGAATTAAAAAAGGAAGAAATTAATTGAATACCTTACATTACCTTATGGCAAGGCCTGTTGTCCAGCATAACAATCTGTATGGTGGCGCGCTGATTGCATAATCCGACAATTGCAGGTTTGAGTCTGACGTGCAGATTCTGCGTAATCAGTGTGGACACGTTGTGCTTACTTGTCTTACACCTCAGATTCAGACCTCACATGAGGTAATGTAAGCCATAATTTCTGCCAGATTTACTGTAATAAATGCAGTAAAAAGTAAGTAATAGAGCGTGGCATTACCTTAGCTTTCTGATTTGTTTTATCGACAGCTGGTTTAGGAAAAAGCACCCGCGCGTGCCTTCCGAGATCGTCCGTCTGCCTCCCCGCCCAGACGATGGTGACATCCTTCGGAGCATGACCGTGGTTCCCTACCTGGTTAATCTCCATCGAGTTCATGCTGCTTCGAGTGACGAGGAATACGAGGAGGAGGAACACTTGATTGCGGAAACAAGCCTCGAAGGTTACTGGTTTGATCTTACAGGAGTAGTGTAAGCTGTAATTTTGGCCGGTCTTCTTTTGTGATGACCCGGGCAAGTTGTTTGTGCACACCGTGCCTCTGTCACCAAGCTGTATAATTTGGTACTGGTGTCAGATGGGAAGTAAACGGCAAGTCCTGCGATGCACTGGCCCCGTGTCTAGGACCTTGGGATTTATCCATTACCGGCTCAAGGGCCTAGAGAAGGAGATGGGTGCCTCCCCAACGTCTCACTTGTGGAAGATGGGATATACTTTACTTTTACTTTCTTTTGCGTGGCAGTGGGTGAGAGAACTGGCTAACCACTCTTATAAGCTGATGCCAAGAAAATGATGTCGCTTACACTTCATGGCCACATTTGCCTCTCGATGTTGGCTTAAAGGACCAAACACGTTTCCAACAGACAACCGCGTCTCTATACACACATGCACACATACACACATGCACATATACAAATTCTAGATCCGGAAGGTGGATTTAATTGGCATATATATTCCCGACTGTTTTACATCAGAATTCATGTTATGATGGAGCGCGATGTACAGGGACTGCCTTGTAATTTTGTGCAGGTCATGAATCGCACGTGCCAGTCGCCAGCCACAGCGACCACGTCGGCACAGAGGCTTCATGTTCTGTGCAGTCACAGCGCAGGGGCAGTCGCGTGCGACGGTTCCAGCTGAACGCCTGCAAACAGTCCTGACGCCAGCATCCTGTGATAGTAGACCACCTGGCAACGGTTGTGCTGGGCGACTAGCGGAGCTATATAAATTGACTTTAAGCGCAGCTAAGGGAAACTGGCTGGAATCGTTTCTCGTACGTTTTGTTTTCGAATCGACGACTCGTTTTGGCTGTGTAAATATGCATGCAGACATGTACGTATGCACGAAAGTGCTATTTAAATTGCTTGTACAAAGGTCTTGTACATTTTGTAAATTAGTTTTATTACTAGTTTGAATATCTGTTTTGATTTGATGTTTTTCGACGACCAGAAGAGATTTTTTCTAGTATAATTTAATGTAGGAGATGGAAGTTGACGTAGTTTGGTAGTAAGTCTGTAGTTTTGATTTTTCGCTAGTAATGTGCCACACTCTATAACTCTGTCTTGGATCCACATCATTATAATCAGGCCATGTCAGAATGCGTAGAGCTTCCAGTTTGCATAGTGGAATGTATGGGGAGGAACAGCATAGTGGAATGTATGGGGGGAACAGCGTAGTGGAATGTATGGGGAGGAACAGCATAGTGGAATGTATGGGGAGGAACAGCATAGTGGAATGTATGGGGAGGAACAGCATAGTGGAATGTATGGGGGGGAACAGCATAGTGGAACGTATGCTTATTTCTTGTTACTCATCCCTTGAGCCGGTGACGGCCAAAACCCAAGATCCTGACGTGAAGCCTGTGCATTGCAGAATTTGCTGTTTACTTCCCAGATTGTGCCAGTACCAAATTCAGCTTGGTGAGGAAGAGCAACGTGTGCTCACACTACTTGCCAAGGGTCGTTACGCAGGAATCTGATCATCTGGCTGAAACTTGCAACTGCTTATCAGACCTAGCACGCTACCGACAGACCTCATATGATATAGTTGTGTTCTAAATTTTTGATCCATGTCCCTAGATATAATAGAAATAGTGCTATGACGAAGCGTTGTATATGGCGGTTTTGGTGAATTTGTTGAAGCCGATGTCTTGCAAATTGTTGCTCTTTTATGGGATTTTTTGTGGCCATTGTGTTGCCAGACTCGTTTTGAAACAATAAGACTCGACTGTTGTTTCTGAAGTATGTTTGGTGCCGTATGCTAACGCAAAAATCTAATTACTAATTTTAAATCAGATTTTGTTAATGGCATGCTGGCCATGGCGTCATAAGTTTGTCGTAAATCCAGTGTCATCCAAGTCATTTATAGATGAGTCCAATTTGACTTCAAAACTAACATGAATTGGTTTGGGCTTGAGGGGTGAAATATTTTGGCCAAGGCTTAGCACTTTTCAGTCCTCAGTGTAACAGAAATTATCATGTGGATGTGGAATCCATCCTTTACATCCAGGACCATTTAAGCGTACATTACGAGAACACGTTGATCAGAACCACGGGTATTCATCCATCGATATCCAAGTTTTTGTGTTACTGCAGGCACGTAATGATCTCAGTGCATTTTCTGAATGCAGCTCGACTTTCTGGATTGTATCTCATGAGGAATGGAGAGCTGCTTTACATGCTTGACAATGCAATGCGCTTCCAATCATCGAAAGCGTGAGAGGCTTGCAAGAAATGTAGTTTTGTTTTGTGTATCTTATTAAGGGTTCATCCACGCAGCTTTTATAGATTTTTTCGAGATATAAAAATTCAACAAATCGTCAGCAGTGAGCAAAGATTGGTTTATCTCATCCGATTGTTTTGACTGAGCGCCTGTGAATAAGCTGGTTCCCACGACTGAGCTTTCATTGGGCGCTGTAGAAATCTTGAGTTTACGATTACAATTACGCTGAAGGTTTGCCTGTGTTGACAGTTTTGGCGTGCTGCTTCGCTAAGTAGTGATGGTGATGGTGTGTTTCTAACACATTCAAGGGCATTGTTCTCTTAGCATGATTGTGATTTCAGACTTTTCTGCGACAATTGACGTGGAAGTGCTTATGTATCTTGCAGTGGGTGCATGATGATTTTGCCCGCTGTTCTTCCGAGGTATAGACATGCACTGCTGTGTTTTTGTTTTGTTGTTAAGAAAAACCGTTTTGCCAATTGGGAAACTCTTCTTCTAGCTCTCTAGGGTAGATCGAAGTGGGAGACAATCTGGCCATATGCCCCATTTGATTTTTGGGGCCATGCCTGTGAGTTCCCCAAACTGTAATATTGTAAAACTAAACTTGTACTATGAAAAAGTCAATATGAAACTGATAAATTTATAAAGGTAATAAAATACTGGGAAACTGAAGAAAAATATGTAAAAAAACTTTTAAAAAAGAGATAATGAATGTTGGAAGGTAACAAATTCAGAGTAACTTGAAAATGGTGATAAAAAACCTGGGAAGCTTTATAAAGGGTGTCGGACAGGATGATGAAAAGTTTCGGCTTACTCAGCCCACGAGAAGGTAAATTTGATGAAAACTATAGTTTCTTTTTTGGCCTCTCTTGTAAAGTTTTGCATCCACCTGTTTTCACTGTAAAATTCAAATTGTAATTGCACAGTTGTACAGCGTTTCCAGCTTGACAAGCCAGGGCCATGCTCATACAGAACGGTTTGCAATCACTGACAGAATGAGGGAAAATCAGACACCTGGGTAGCCAGAAAACAATTTGTCGAGCATTAGAATGGGTATTTTGTGCAAAGTCAGAGAATGCTTTAGGCCAGGTTTGGCATCTATTTATAAAAATCACGGTTTCATGCTGTAAATGTATATAAAATGGTGGTAATATTTCAAAATATGGGCCACTGTAATGTAATATAAGGCTTACGTAGAACTCCTTATAGTAGTAAAAGAACACCTGACAAACTGTAGAAAAGATTCTCATAATAGTTACTCTCTTGGGTCTCCGGTAAGAAATAAATAAACTCAAAGTCAAAATAAAGCGTTCTTATTAATAGATCCTTCTCGAATTAATAAAGTAAGATACCGTATTTCGTCGTCAAGCCGGATTAAGAACAGATGCTTTTGGATGTTTACGGTAGTCAAAAGGGCGGGGCTCCATTGCGCACGTGATCATTAACAATGGCGGATTCTGAACCATCGTCTGTAGTTAGTGCAGCAGCCGATGGAAATTCCGCGGATTTTAAAGACCCTCTAGGGGTGAAAGATCCTTTATCTAGCGCCCTCGATGAAGAATCGGACGAGTATGATTTCGAAGTATGGCCGATATTTTAATCGCTTCACTGATTTCTGTGTGCGTCGCCCAGAAGCGCTTCTAGGGAGCGCATTACTTATCGGATGTTTACTTAGCGCTAGAATAAATGAGCTGCATTTCTTAATGTGCTGCTCTGGCTTTTAGAAAAGGCGCAGCCTAGTTGATGCTGTCTCAGTATGAAACTCTGAGCATGAATAACTAAAAGTGAAAATTAGTGGAGTAGATCACAAGGTTGAGCTAATGCGGGGAGATTTGTTCAAGTGTAGACAGGAACCGCTCGACGAACTGACTGAACTAAAACCTCAAATATATAACCAAATACGTTACAGATGTTAAAAATTACTGATTATTATTAAATTCAGCGAGACCTGTTAAATGCAGTGCATTACTATGTAAATCACTCAAATATTTATTACAACAAGCGGAGACCAAACGATGTTCTGTGTCAGTCAGTGCTTCTTCTTAATTTTGATCCTTGCTTTTACCAGTACTGCCTATCACAGGTGAACATTTTCTCTAACTTTTTTCAGTGCTACCTATATTTATACATGTTCATAATATAATCAATCTGTTTGTATCTTTTGCTCTTTCTAGTACTACTTGTCACAGATTAGTCCCACGTCCACTCGAAATCTTGATCTGAGCAATGATCAGAATGGCGGCCAGTGTTCTTTTCGTTCGACGAGAAAAGCGGCCAACGACGAGTTGGACAGCGATGAACATGATCTGTTTGTCATTGTTGACAATCCGGAGAAGCACACGTCAACCATGGAGTCCTACATTACATTTAGAGTAACAACGAAGGTAGATGCACTTGACTTGTGCATTCAAAAGATAACATCATCCTAGTTGCGGAGTTCAAGCCTGCTGAGCACACACCGTGTAATTGCCATGGGCAAGTTGTTTATGCCCACACGTCTCTGTCACCAAGCAGTACAACTTGGTACCAGCATAAGCTGGGATGTTAATGGCAAGTCCTATGATGCGCTGGCCCCCTGTTGGTTCAAGGGCCAACAATTATTATTTATTACTATTTCTTCATTTATTAAGCAACACTCTAAGGACTTAGCATCAGTCAGTCGTGCTGAGCAGTTGTAAGTGAAGGATTTGCTCAGGGTCCCTACACAGTAGCCATCTTAGGGGAGGCTTGAACCCATACTATCCGCATTACAAGCAGATCGCTCTAACCATGACCCACAGATAGGATAAGGATTGGTGACAACAGTTTTGTTGGAAGCAACCATTGATTGATGCCTTGTGCATTATGATAACGATGATAACGTAGTCACAAGATTAAGTTTTAATCAAATATCAACCAAGAGGACTTTTTCTGTCCTGGTGGCAGAACGAACGAAGTTTTGTTTTTGAATCAGAACCAGTTCTGTAACTCGACGTGATTCCTCTCGGCCAATTCCTTCTGTGAATTGTTTTGTTATGTTTTTTATTCAAAGACAACTCGCAGTGAGTTTGACTCTCAAGAGTATCAAGTCAGAAGACGGTACAACGACTTCATCTGGTTAAGACAGCGACTTGAGGAGTCACATCCGACACATCTCGTCCCTGTAAGTATGTAATCGGTCGTATGCAGTCGCTGGTTTTAACGTATTGAGATACATATGCATATGGAATGCATGTATGTATGTATATATGTGTGTATGTATGTATGTCAGTAAACAGCTATTGTGTGGCATGGTGGTCTACTGGTAACACGTTTGGTCAATGATCATGCAGTTGCGTGTTCGACTTCATGTAATGACTCTGGGGAAGTTGTTTGCACACACTGTTGCCTCTGTCACCAAGCAATATAATTTGGTACCAGCATAAGCTGGGAAGCAAATGGCAAGTCCTGCGATGCACTAACCTGTGTCCAGGACATCAGGATTTGCCAATTGCCAGCTAAAGAGTCTAAAAAGAAAAGGAAACGAGAGCCTCCCCTACGTCTCACTTATGGGATATGGATATTTTATTTAAACAGCTATTCATTTCAATGAAATAATGCAGTTGTATGTTTTCATAATGTGTCTTTGTTTGTGTGTAGCTTTGATGTTAAATAATAACCTATTAATAGCTTTCATGTTAATTAATAACGTCTTTTGTTTGCTGCGTTGTTTAAGCCTCTTCCGGAGAAGCACAGTCTGAAGCGATTCGATCGTTTCAATCAAGAGTTCGTTAAAACGAGAATGGTGGCCTTGCAGAACTTCCTACAACGCATCGCTGATCACCCTGTGCTTTCCTTCAACAAACATTTCTACACATTCTTGACCGCCAAACAATGGGTAAAACCTGTTAGAACACCTGTTAGAATGTTCTAGTAATGATAAACCTACAGACAAGTTTTTACTGGAATGTTCTAATGATGCATAAGCCTGTAGCATCAAACACATTAAAATGTTCTGGAATGCTTTAGTTGTATAAGTCTGCAAGACGATTTTTAGAATGTTCTGACAATGTACAAACCGATTAGAACTCTTGTTAGAACATTTGTTTTGATGATGCATTAGCCCGTAAGAACACTTTCAAATGTTCTAACAACGTGGAAGCCTGTTAAAACCTTGTTAGAATGTTCAAGCAGTGCGCAAGATGGATTGTTACCCTTCATGGGAGATAGGAACAGTCTATACCAGGCAGAGACTGACTTAATTCAGCAGAAGAACTGAACAAAACCCAGAGGAGACTGATTACAGTTACTGCTAAACCTGCATTCAGAAATGCAACATTTGCACAATGGACCTCTGCCTTCTGTATGTATCTATGCATGTATGCATTTCTGCATGTATCTATCTATGCATGTGTATATGAATGTATCCAAACAGTAATTTAGCACATTTCAAGATCTTGACAAAGATACTGAATCTAACTGTTCTAAAAAGGTACGGTTTTTATATTATTCCAACTTTGCTGCAAAAATTACGAACTCTGAATCCTTGGCCCATAGTCCTCTAGAAGATCAAAGAGCCCGAAATGGCAAGCTGTAATCTGCTGTAACATTACATTACGTTGCATGTTACCTGATTTAGGAGTTCCAGTCAGCGAAGAAAGAAGGTGTGGGCATCATAACACGGCTTGCAGATTCGTTTCACAATATGAGCGCTTCGTTTATGATGAAAAATCGTTCGCCAGAGTTCAATGACATCACGACCTATGTTTATGCGTTTGGAGACAAGCTGAGCACAATGGAACGAATATCGCAAAGGATCGTTAAAGAGCAGTGTGGTAAGAATGTGCAAAATGTGTTCTTTAACTGAAGAATTATTTTGTTTCAGTATCCTTTAGATTCAGGAAGAGTTCACGATAGTCTAATGGTTAACACGCTGGGCTGTCAGTCAAGAGGTTGGGGTCAAATCCCCTCTAGGGCAGAATTTTTTTCCAAATTTCAGTTCCACTTGCATCCCCTAGCCAGCTCGGCTATAATTCGTACGCTGTCATGGGAAGATCAGGTGTTGAAGGAGACGGCTGGTCACCCGTACTTGTATGCCGAGGCTAAGAAAAATGAAGTCGCTTCATACCCATGGCTTCCTTAGGGCTAGCGTAAGGGACTGATCTTCTCTTCTTAAATTCAGTTTGAATTTAAAGATGAAATCAGAAAATTTTAATCTGCAAGAAAATGAGAAAATTGGAGGATAATTGGCATGCCAGGTGAATGTAGAAAGTCAATAATTCCTGGATTAAAACTGTCGAAAGTATTTACTATTCGTTATTATTGTTATCAGTCAGATATCTTGCTAATTTATGAATTCACCTCAAAAGTGCAGCATCACTTGAATACAGAATTGTGGATTCATTTTAAGAGACATTCTAAAATATTTTAGATTTATGATTTTTGATTTTTATGTGATGTTTATTTTAATATTTAATATTTTACGACACATGTTTAATATTTTAGATTTACTAGCAGAACTGAACGAGTGGGGGCCGATCTTCACCTTGTGGTCGAATTCGGAGGAGAAATTGGGTGGTGCGCTTTCTGCTTTGGCAAAATCGGTCGAGAAGTGTTACGTGGGCCTTCAGGAACTGGTCAGCGATTGGCCTCGGCCTGTCATTTAATTTATTTTATTTTTTTTAATTTTTTGTGACGATTGTTCTGATTATTTCTGCTGTTAAAACTACATTGAACAGCACTGTAGACTTTACAGCTTTCATTCAATCAGAGCATTTATATAGAGCCACTTCAAGAGGCTATATGTATAATTATATATAATATATATATAAAACGAGCATATATATATATAAATAACGAGCATATATAAATATATAAATAAATATATATATGCTCGTTATTCAGAGGCACTCGGATACATTAATATGTTCTGTTTCGTTTGTGTTTATTGGAGTTCAGTGTTCTAGTGGTTGGTATGTTGGACCATTGTCACAGAGGTTGGTGATTTGAATCCTCGCTAGCACCGGAAGATATTCAAGGACTTATGTCCCACTAGCACCTTCTTGTGAACTCGGTATAAAATGAGTACATGGGCCATACGCTGTCGGTGAGAAGAACAGGCAGTGAAGGAGAGGACTAGAGGCTGAGAAAACGAAGTTGGTAACACTTTGCAGTGCATGCCATACCCATGACTACCTCTCAGGGGTTGGCTTAATTAAGGCTCTGCTCTGCATCTTAAGTGTTTATTGGTAAAATTAACAACTAGATAAACATCTTGTTGTGTCGGTAGGGTGTTTATGTGTAGTTTTTCTCAAACTGCAGGTCGATTCAACCGAGGTTCACTTTGGCAATCCGGTTAAGGAGTACGTTCTTTACACGGAGGCCATCAAGGTGGGTTGGTTGTGAAATAATGTGTGTCCTTCTGTGATTTGAAGCTCTTATTCATATACACCAAAGACTTGTTATGAGACGCTTTGATATGAAATGAGTTCTGATATAGTGTGGTCGGAGAAATGGATCACAAATTGAGTTCAGTTATAGAAAGTGAACTTATTATAAAACTACCTTGTTGTGAAATAATGAATTATATTGGCAGTAATAATAATTATAACTATAATTAGAATTATGTAAAAATAATTATGACTGTTTTTTAGTGTGGTCTCGTTATAAGACGATTCTTGATTTGGCTTCAAAAGACAGTCTTATAAGGAGTTTCTGGTGTACTGTTATATTGATAGATTGAATTTCATGTTTGCTATCATAGCATTTTTGAGGACGTGAAATAATTACACTGCCATGCTGTTAATTTGAGCAACTGACAGTTACTAGCCATTTTGAGTGGCGAGTTAATGGATTGATTGCCTGTTTTAATGATTGTTTGATTGAGTTGATGGATAATCAATGATCAGTCAGTTAATGGTTGGGGTGTTTGATCTTATAATATTTCCTGATTTAATAGGCTGTTCTTAGAAAGCGTGATGCGATACAGATGGAATACGACATGACCCTGGAGGAACTGAATCGCAAGAAGGAGGAAAGAGAACAGGTCAGTGGAGGAAGGTCCTGTTACACGAGTTGCGTCTAAGGCTGTTATTGTACAGGTGCTCATCAAAGCCATTTCAGTTCAGTCTCCACTGAGGAACAGCTTACTTCAGGAACATTGTTTAACACACTGTTAATTATTGTCTGTCGCTTATCTACGGTGAGGTGTTCTTGTATCTGGTTATTTGTTTGGCAGCTTTCACGAACCCCTCAAAGAGCATTGGCAGTGATTAGATCAGATAGATTAGATTAGATTAACTAGTCCCTGTGTTTCAATTTAACCAAGTAGAATGAGTGGATAAGACAATGCAATAAGAAGAAAATGTACTGTAGTAGGTTTTCTGAATAAAATGATTTTATGTGCTTACAGATTTTGGCTTGTTAGATGATTTGTTTTTGTATTTCTTTTCCAACAGGTCAGCGATGATGTCGTCAAGGTACTGGCTTCCTTAATTATTATTACAATTATTATTAGATTTAATATTACATTTATTACTATTGTTGTTCTGTTCTTATAAAAATGCTTTTGTTGTCTCTATACTCCATGACTTTAATTTGTATACAAAGGAGCTTAACTGCTTAAATCTTGTAGAATAAGTGAAAAACTTCTACTGAGCCAAATGTCCCTTTGTTCCTGAGAGCCGTGTTTTAGAAACAGTTCACTATCAAATGTAAAGCTCTCTGTGTCATTCAGGAGCCATTCGATTACATGTTGTTCGCCTCTCAGTGTTAAAAATGTGTGCAAAGTTTTTCTGAGACTTCATTTAATAAAATCTAATGACAGGTTAAGTACGAATGCTTGAATTTTCGAAGATAAGAAATTTTAGTAATCTGCCACATTTATTGGTTCTGTAGGAAACTTTTGACAGTTTTGTAACTGTGTCTACCATAGTAACAGTTGTTGAATGATGTTTTTTATGTGTTTGTTAAGTATATAAGATAATTCGTGATTTTTCTTGTGCAACAAGGATATGGATGAGGTAGTATTTTCTGATTTTATTTTGTTTTTGACTTAACTGTCAAGTTTGTGATGACTGTATTTGCTGATTGTCGCATCTTCTGCATTGAGTTATTTGTTTAGTTTTGTCAAATCATGTGGTGTGTTGCATGAAAAATTGTAGGAATTCTCGGGGTGCAACGAGCTTAGGGAAACTGTTCATTTGTTCATTCATTTAGAAAATTTAATTGTTTTTGTGTTATATTTAGTTACTTTGTTGAATTTATGTGTTTCATAAAATATTTATTTCGTATTTATGATGTCTTTATTTTTATTAAGATTTTATTGGAGTTATTTACTTTTGAATATTTAGTTTTTTACTATTTAATTCATATTCTTTTCCAGTATTATTTTATGGTTGATGAGTTTAATATATGCATTTACCATCTAATATTGTATATTTATTCATATCTGTTAAAGTTATATTTAATTTATATAGCTCATTAAGGACCTAACAAGGGAACCGCAAACCTCACTGGGTGCTCCACCTATCTAACAGATCAGTGACACATTGTGGTCTTTAGCGTTGGATTAGACTTGTTTTGGCTTTTGTTTTCTGTAGCTGAGCAAACAGGTGGAACTTCTGAATGACAAGGTGACCTGCGCCAATGCTGACCTCAAGGCTGACCTTGAGAGATGGCACAAGAACAAGAGAAAAGATTTCCACAAGCTCTTTGTCGAGATGGCCGACCGGAAGATCTCCTACTATCAGAAGGTCTCCGTTTCAACCAAAATCAATCGTCCAGCGTTTATCTTATCTGAGAACGTCTGTAGCACCACTTTACTAATGCACAATGCGTCACCTGATACTCGCTTAAGAAGTAAAATCGATATGGATGCCAAAATATGGGGCAAGTCCAGTTGAAGCCCTGTTTCTGATCATTTATATAGCATCCTTAATGACGCTGTCATTGGGCCTGACATGGCTGGCTGATGGATCTGAAAGGTGGGCATGGAAGAATGAGGTTGCACCAAGGCTGACAGTTAGTCCACAAAGCTACATTACATTACGCTAAGCTATGTTAAATGAAGTTACATTCAACCAAGTTACATTAGACTAAGTTACGTCGGACTGACGTTAAACTAAGGTACTTTGGAACAAGTTACTTTAGACCAAGTTACTTTACTTTAGACCAAGTTACTTTAGACCAAGTTAATTTGGACCAAGTTAATTTGGACCAAGTTGAGTTACGTGATGCTAAGCTACGTTAGTTTCATTTGAGGAGTTTCTGTATTAATGTGTGTTTGTGCGAGCGTGCGTGTATTTTACCGAGTTAAGTCATATTAATTTACCAAGTTGCATTGGATGCTTGCAGTGTCTAGAGGCTTGGGAAGAAGCAATTCCGAAGATCCAAAAGTCAGACCTGGAGTTGGACGACACTCCGATTCCACCACCAGCACTGCAGATGCCCTCTTCGATCGATTAAGCCCTCGGAATGTGATCTTGCTGGAATGGTTCACTAAAACCAGCACTGAGCAGTTGGATGGCTCAGAGGAGCATGGCCTTTCCGGGCGAGTTCGCGAGTCACGCAATTCGAGTCTCTCTGACCCTTTGATGATAATTTAAAAGTCATTGTACACCTGCATACGTAGCTCTAGTAGCATGCTTTTGTTTAAATGTCTGACTGCAAAACTCCTGAAGACGTCGGCCAAGTCAAACTGAGTGGAGCTGAGCGTAAATCTTTTGAAACAGGAAGCCCCTTTATAAATATGAGTTTTTTATAGACACTACAGTCAACAAGTTGGGGTGTGTGAAAACGACTTGGCGGACTTCATGCAAACCGGCTATAAATAGAATTATGTATGTGTGTGTGTAGCAGTGTACATAGACACTTTATATAGCACCTTTTAAGTACCTCAAAACGTGCTGCCTGTGCTAGCCTAAGATGTATTAAAGAATTAAAAAGTTATCCGTAAGCAAAAATGCTGAGATAACTGGAAAAGTCGCCACTGGTGGGTTCTTGCACGCACTTAGAACCTGACCAGTGGAGATATTGGAACCAGTAGAGGTTACATTGTTAACCATTTGAAGCATTATGCTATTTGCAGATGAAATGGTGGTTTAACGCTTTGAGTTACGCAGTGATTATGATTTGAGTTGTTACTTAAGCTATGAAGTTCTTCGCTCGATAACCGATAAAGTTTGGTCTGATTCAGCACCTTGGTGGCGTTTCCCTTTTTACTGTGCGCTACATAAATCTCTAGCTATAAAGTGAACAGTGCATATTTGAGTTCTAGAAGTTGGGTTTCTGGTAGTTTGGGGTCGATGAATAACGTGCTTTGCCAGAAATTTCAGGTTCTAAGATGGAAATGTTGAGCCATTCTTGATGCTGTGATAGATTGATTTTGGGTGGATGGATGGCTGGATGGACGGATGGTTGGAGGGATGGATTGATCGATGGATAGTTGGATAGATGCATTGATGGATGGTCTTGCATAATGACTAGGAGATCTGATTTTGACAATTATCTTCCCCGTCATGCCAATATATATTTGCACGTTTTACGTATTTTTCTAGATATTTAACCACATTTACTTTGTGCGTAACTTTTTTCGTCGATTGTTTCTTTACGTTCTTGCCAATAGTTGTAGCTTCTTGGTCTTTGCTAATCAACTGCCACCGATCGATGCAACACTTATCAGAGAAGAATTTGAGGTTCTCCTGTTTATTTCCTGCTTCATTTGTTGGTGCCTCGATGGCGTCTTTGTCTTTCCATATGAGTTGTAGTGTTTGTTTCTTACACTTGGTTTTGAACCCGGGCAGCGGCAGCATTCCCACTTGGCTACGTCAAAACCTTTTTTGGTGCTACATGGGTTAATTGATTGAATAAGTGCAAGGTTCACTCTCGGAGTCCATGCTACATCTTGCGTGTGTGTGAGCGTGTGTGTATAGTTTATTGCATTTCCATTGTCCCATGGAGTCATTGATATATATATGTGTGTGTGTGTGTGTGTACATGGAGTATGTAATATATATATATATATATATATTATATATATATATATATATTGGGGTTGCCCGTAGCCATGGTTTTGCCTGGTTTGAATGCAATTATATGCTATACATATATAGGGTGGCTATACAAACCCGTGTTTAGAGGTCTCGATAGTTAAGCTGTTTATAACGATGCTTGTCTAAAGCGATGATGTTTTTTATGTTGTAATTTTTATGAAAGATGTGGATAATCACGCAGAGGAGAAAGCGTTGTAGATATTTGTGTACGTAAGCCGTACGTGTATTTGTTGCGTATCTTTTATGTGGCGCTTGTGTTACTGCACCAAACTTGGTCCTGTTTGCGTTGCATGCGTATGTTTCATATGAACTTGTGTTTATTTTGATACGTGAACGAGTTAACGTCATTTCATCAACTGTGAGTATGCCAAAACCTCTTTCAGGCACTACGTTTGGAAGTCATACAAAGTCCTGTGTTATATGAAGGTTGTGTTACGAAGAGGTCCTTTTCCAAAAGGATCTGCATCCCATACCACGTTATACCTTGTCACCTCTTCCTTACAATTTAGAACTCGCTCCATAGCCATAGCTGCTTCAGTGCTCTGCTAGAATTACAACAATTATCTGATCCATCATGCGAACTCACCCTCACTTCACCTCTTGCAATTTCTACACTATTCCTTCACTCAAAGCTGAAAATATTACTTTTCCAAAAATCTTATCCTGATTCCTCCTCTTCTGCTTATCTCTTCCCGCTACAATTTCGAACACCTTCCGACTGTCTGCCAGCCCGACTTCTGCACCTTGACCTGGAACCGAACCCTTTTGCTGGTTGATTTTGTTTTTTCTGATCGCCTGTGAATAAGCTGGTTCCTGCGACTTAGCTTTTGCTGGGCGCTGTGTAAATCTCAAGTTTACGATTACGATTATACAAAAATTTGTGTTGAATGAAGCACATTTCAAGGAAGATTCAGTGTATTTATAGCTCGAGTTTATTGTCATCATAAGCTCTGCTTTTGTTCCAAACCCCAAAATGGTTGAAGGATTGAGGAATTTGCCCCAAAATGGTTGAAGGATTGAGGAATTTGCCCCAAAATGGTTGAAGGATTGAGGAATTTGCCCCAAAATGGTTGAAGGATCGAGGAATTTGCCCCAAAATGGTTGAAGAATTGAGGAATTTGCCTGTGCATGTAACGAATGCTGATTGAAAGAATACCCCAAGGTATGCGAGAGAATCCCAGGGTCGCTTAATGAGGTACTGTCTCACATTCTGAAACTGGTATTAAAGTATTTTTGTAACGTTTCTTTAATTTATGCATGGAACTTGCTTTATGCCTGACCAGTGCTTCTGTGCTGAAGATTATATCACTCCAAGTGTGTAACGTAAATAAATGTTTGTGTAAATTAAGCATCGGTGTGTGAATTCATTAAGTATTTCTTAATACTAGAGAGTCTTTTCATCTGTGATCGCACATCTGGGTTTATTAGATAGCGCAATCGATATTCATCCATGCATAGCCAGCGAAGTCTGTAGGATTCACCCCTCTGGCGCTCCAATGTTCTGCGACTTTTGATGCAATATCCTTAATAGTGTCAACAATTTTGAGTTTTATCCGGCTTCTCAGCTGCGGTTAGAAGAGTTGAGTCCTCGAAGGTTCATCAGTGCTACCTCTTTTGCGTCCTCGATCGAAGACCCAGCTGTGGCACTCCCTCAGGGGCTGTTGGTCTGAGACTTACTGCTCAGTGGCTGGAACTGGTAGCTCTCATCGTCGGCAACCTGGTTGACAAGCAGCTTGAACTGGTTTCTACCCTCGCCCTTGACCTTAAGGTAGAGGTAGCAGAGAAGGTAGGTGACGGTGATGACGACCATGTTGAGAATCAAGTGGTAACCGTAGCTGGCAACGATGAAGTTTACATTCCTGTCGTCCGTCTGAACCCATCGAGGATTTAAGCGGTCACCTATAAAGTATGTAGGCCCTTGTGTATGCATGTATCTTAACTTTTATATAGCGCATTTCGGGAACCCCTCAAAAGCGCTGGGAACATGGCTGCCCACCGAATTTAAATCAAGCGAAGAGAATGTTGCTTGCTGTGAGAAAAATAAAGCAGAGGATTGTAAGGCCATAATCATTGCAAGGCCATCAGAGGAGGCCACGGTCCTTCTCGTCTGGGATTAGGGGGTAGGTCGAATGACCTCAGTTGACCTACCCCCTTGATCCATTGTTTTCCTCTCTCTCTCTCTCTGCCTTCTGGCGTAATACAACAGATAACGCAGTTTCTTGATGCATAGTACACACAGACCTACATACATACAATACACATACATATATACGAACACATACACACATACATATATATGGGTTGTGTTTAAGCTGAGACAATGGGACATACATACACACATACAAAGAGACAGACAGAAAGCAGGACAGACGTATGTCAAAGTCTCAAGACTGACCTGGAAGTGGAAATGGAACATACATGACGAAAGATGCCTGGAAGAACCACGTTCCAATGAGAAGGACGCAGCAGATTCTGGCTACAGAGGCTGCGAAGCAGTGAGGGTCCATCAGTTCTACGATGCCAGACACTGCGCATGCGTACATCGTTGATATCGGAAGGATGTGGATGGTCATCTCCAATTCCTCCTTTCCATGCATGTGCGCGTGGAAGCCAAACGACATACCATACCTACATAAGAAAAACACGCATTCAAGCTCGCCCAAATTTTCTTAGCCTCGGCTTATGACGCCGGGTGGCCAGTTCTCTCCCTTGCCGGCTGACCTTCCGCCACTGTTGGCTTATGTTGGTATTATTATTTTTTTAATTTATTTTTTATTGATATTTTTTAGCCTCGAGGTTTTTATGATCCGTTGGGAAGTAAAAAAATTATCCGGAAGAAAAAATTATATTCTATTAATATTTATTATTATATTATAATTTATTATTATTAAAATATATTATCATCATCATCATCATCATCATCATCATTATTATTATTATTATTATTATCATCATTATAATAATAATAATTATTATTATTATCATCATCATCATCATCATCATCATTATTATTATCATCATCATTATTATTAGGTAGGATTTTCCCAATGCTCAATCCGGAATAAACGTTGAGACGGGATTACTCCCCTTAATGTCGGCTCCAGGATTTTTCTTGCATGGGGGTTAGGAGCATTTCCAGAGGGGCAGTCCACAATGCACGGGTCTGGTCTGCGGGGGGAGGCGGAGTAGGGGGAGAACCCCTACGCCTAAAGCTAAATCCTCAACTGCCTCCGCTGTCTTTTTGATACTCAACTTATCACCCTCGTGGGTAAAAACAGTATCCACCCGTACTTGTCTCCACAAAAGAACTCTACCATCTGTCGTCTGCCAGACTTTGACGAGCGTGGACTGACTGCAGAGACGTCAAGTGGTCACTGACGATCAGCCACTGAAGTGGACCGTAACAGATCTTGATCTTCAGTTTGAAGTACCTGCCTCAGTTGCGACAGAATATCTTCGCTTGAGGTCTCCAGCCAGACACCTTCATGTGCTCGTGCAAACATTCACGTCTGTATGGCTGTGAACGACTGCGTTTTGGTCAACTTTAACTCAACTGTGACCTCAGTGTGGCTAATTTGAAATTCAAGCCACTTTAAAATCGGGATTCTGATTGATCGATTGATTGATAGATCGATAGAGAGATATACAGACAAACAAACACTGAGACAAACAGATAGAGAGACAGAGAGACATATAAAGATTGATCTAGTTATCTACTAATTGACTGATTGATCCACGATGATGATGATGATGACGACGACAAAGCGACGATGACCGTCGTTATTACTCTATTACTCGTTATTATTATAATTATTATTACTACTACTACTACTATTACTATTATTACTACCGTTACTACTACTGCTACTTTTATTATTATTATTATTATTATTATTATTATTATTATATACGTGTACATTTAGAGTTACTTCTGGCGCATAGTTACCAGAAGAAGGCGGCGATTGCGCTGAGGAAGTCGAATCCCTTGGGGAGTGGCACTCCGTAGGACATGAGGACATCAATGAGTCCATGGGCGATGAAAATCCCGTAGATGGACATGTGTTGCATGCTCGACAGTTTTCTGAAGCTTCCATCAGCTTCCGTCAGCGCCAGACCACCTGTTAGGATCTCGCCTGTCAATCCTAAAGACAGAAGGAATTGCGGTCAGGTCAGGTCAGGTCAGGTCAGGTCAGGTAAGACTGTAAGCGTAACAGAACGTTTAGAATATGCATTTGCCTCTTACAGCCTCTCAGAGGTATGTTAAAGCAATTTAGGAGAGGGAAAGGTAGGGTAAGGTAGGGTAAAGGTAAAGTAAGGTAAGGTGAAGTAAGGTAAGGTAATAAGACAAGGTTATGTAAGGCAATGTTACAGAAACGTGTTATGTAAGGTAAGTTACGGCAAGGTAAGGTAATATAAGGTGACAAAAGATAAGGTTAACTCGAAAATTTCTAAAGTGCTGTTTGAAACTAAACGCACAGCACTTATTCAGGAGTGCTGCGTCGAGTCAGAGGGTTTGTCCAGATCGAGATGCCAAATTAAGACGGTAATACGGTTGCCAAGAGACAGATAAGGTAAAGTAGTTCATTTACTAGACTTCGCTATCGATATTTAGTTGTGAGAGCTGAGGAGGACCACGTGCAAACAAATATCTCAGAGATAAGGAGAGCAAAAACGCAGAAAACCTCGGGCCAAGGTAAGAGCTGTCGTCGAAGTCAATGGCCCTGGCAGCCGTAAGACTAAATACAACACTTTAACCCAGAGAGAGAGGGGGTTGGGAGGGAGAGAAAGAAAGAGAAAGAGAGAGGGTTAAAGAATGAGAGGAAACAGAAAGTGCAAGAGAGACAGAGAGACACAGAATGAGAGGAGGGGAAGAAGGGGCAGGCTTCCCTCTCCTACTGAAATGGATCAGTGTATAGCCAAGATCGAAATAACACAAACGACTTCGCCAAAGCACTCACTCGCCATATACGTAAGCATACATACATACATATATACATACATACATACATACATACATACATACATACATACATACATACATACATTTGTCTGAGATTCCCTTCTTGGCTTATCCGTCGGATTCACCTGGAGTTTGGCTTTCACAACGATTTTGCATATAAGCGACCAGTGACTGATGCCCTGAGCATTATAACAATGGCGCTATAGCAGTTCTCAGATTAAGCAATCAAGTTAAAAATATAAGGTAAAATGAAATAAGATATTTTGCGTAAGAAAACGTCAGGTAAAGTAAATAACAGGTAAAGTAGATGACAGGAAAGAAACGTCATTTTCATGAAAGGCTACACGTCTAGACATAGGTCTGTTTACTAAGCCTAGGTTTCTTTATATAGCATTTAAATTAGCCCTGTGCTATTGTTATCTGTAACCGTGTTTGCCATCTGATAAGAGAAGTTTCCGGTGTCAAGATTTTGATAGAAATTTCTCCCTTATCGGCTTTTTCTATCGAAGTGAAGACTTTGGTTGATACAAAAGACGAATTCGATATCGGGCGTCCTGTTTACTCTCCTCCAAGAGATCCTTGAAACATCGGACCGACGTTGCCAATGATTGCCTCTTTATCTTTGTGATAAATGTAAATGTACACATTTTTCTATAGCGACCGTATGGCCTCAACCCTGCTCATTTTTCAGTGAACTGATCGGGTGAGATCATTCACCACTGCTGCCGGTTTGAATGGGCGCCACATCATTTAAGGTCCCCCTGTAGGGACCGTGCTAGCCCGAGATTCAAATCTCTTAAATAAGCCATCTTTGGGCTTTGGGTTGCGAGACCGGCATCCTCACGCTCAGATGCGCCTTAATGTCCGCGTGTAGCTAACCAAGCTACAACATCTTACGATACAATTATCAATGCAGCGCTAATGTGAGGTAAGAAAATGCGCTATATCAGATCTTTATATAGGCATACATACATCACCACCATCACCACCATCACTGTCGGTGGATTGAACTAGTAGGTGTCCATTGCACATCTAATCGCTTAATTTCACACCTATTTGTGGCGAGCCACTAGCTTCAAGTCAATAAAAATGTAAATGTATATCATTCTATAGCGACCGTATAGCCTCGATCCCGCTCATTTTTATTGAATTTGTCGGGTGAGATCCTTCACCACCGCTGCCCGTTTGAATAGGCGCCACGGCATTTAAGGTCCCCGTGTACGGACTATAAACGAGTGGAAAAGAAATAAGATATGATCACTCTAATCCAATTTGAAAACTTCTATAGCGCCGTTATCGCAACGCATAAGTTTGTTTTGCATCGAAGACAAACCGCATTCCTATATCACATTCTTTTGGATAGAACCAGTTGAGATCCATGAAGCTCCAGACACGAGGCAAAGCAGACAAAACATACAGTACAGTACATTAAAGTACAAATAGATGGCTATAGGTTACGTTAGAGGCTAACCTCCGATTGGGAAGAGGACTTTGAGAATGGCCTCCAAAGGAATGAATTTTTTGGTTGGCAACGGGTAACTCACTTGCGTCGTATATTCCGTTTTGTTCCACTGACTCTGAAAAGCATTTGACATTATTGAACAAGACATTCATTCGTGATTATATACATTCAGTTTATGCTATTTAATAGTTGTCGTCATATTTTTGTATACTATTCTGCCGTGGGCATGTGTAAGCATTAATTTATGAGTGTATGAGACATTCACAACGTATTTGACATTGTTCAATGCTCTGTTCATTCATATCAAGTTGCTTTAAGCATAAGTGAAGGTTGAAGATTGTTTGAACTTTGATGTTTAGAAGGCGTTTGACAACACTGAACGTCGTATTTATATATATGATGTTGCCATATTTACCTAAATATCATTCATTTAAGTAATCAGTTGACAACATTGAACGTATTATTTATATATATATGATTTTGCCATATTTACTTTAAAGTCATTCATTTCCGTAATAAGTTGATCTTCAGAAGGAATTTGACATCATCGAAGGTCGAATTCGCTTACATTCTAATGCAACATCTACTGTTCAATGTATGAAACTGAACGTCTTACCCGGATATGGCGCGGGAACTTGTTCACCATCCACCAGATGCCAAGAATAAGGAAAAAGATGGATTCATCGATGTGTCCAACAAACGACCCCATTCTTCGTCCGTCTCCAATCCGCCCTTCTCCGCCTCCGACAGACGACAGCAAATCAAAGACGCCAGATGCTATTACCAACAACATCCAGTAAACATAAAAGCTTCAGCAGATCCCACTTCGGCGGCAAGCAACACGAAGGACAACCAAAACTATACGTAGTGTAACGTTAAAAGACAATTACGAACATCATAACAGCAATAGTATACGCTAAAAGCAGTTATGAAGGCAGAAATTCATGGACACAGCAGTCTGGGAAGACAGAGGAAGAGATGGAGGGACATAATCTGACAGAACCCCAAACTACTCGAATTAAAGAAGGAGACACTGGAAACATAAAGTGGAGAGAAAGGATCCGGGAGAGAGGGAGAGAGAGAGAAAGAGAGAGAGAGAGAGAGAGAGAGAGAGAGAGAGAGAGAGAGAGAGAGAGAGAGAGAGAGAGAGAGAGAGAGAGAGCAAAGCACCTGTAACGATAATTTTATGTACAAATTTACACAATTTTGCCCAAAATATTTACTATCACTAAATATATACTACTTATCACTTAGCATAATGAAGTATGCTCCGTACACATGTTAATATCATTAAGTAAGTCAAGTGCTAACATTCGCTCCTATATTTCCGATTCACTGCTCGACTCTGCGCGCGAAACAAGTGCTTTAAAAGTAAAATGGAAGAACCTAAACTATTAGCCAGAATTTCGGGAATTGTGCAGTAATAATTTTTTTAATGTTCGGTAACTGGACAAACTGTACATCTGCTTCAAGCCAAAAGTGAAAAACTTCACTCACCACCCCGTCCTAGATACAGGCCTAAACATTTGGCGCGAGAAAAAGAGAGCTTTATACAGCCAAGCACGTGACTACAACTCACACAAAACACTGTCTCCGATCGCAACGGGTTAAACAACGCAATCTGAACATACCTCGTTACAAGATCACGTGCGTGTGTATGTGTGCGATTTCTAGAAGCGTTAGTCACTTGCGATAAAGGTCTGTGTACCACTACACGAGCAGAAGGTCGAAAAATCATACACAGCTGATCTGCGTGGTCATTATATAAACAAGCGATTCTTAGAATAAAAAAGTCATAGGTCAACGATGCATAGTTGCTTCTTGACATAGAGTGCATACGTGCCGAGGCTATCGGCGTCTCTCCATCTATTCCGCTCTGCTCTGGCTCCCTCCCACCTGTTTGCACGCGCGCCCAAAGAGGCTGGCGAGTTGTGCTGAGTCATAGGACGTCGTCGGCTGGTACAAAAGTCCCCCCCCCACTTAGTGATGTGGACCCTTGGGTCGCACGATTGAGAAGGCCACCTACCGACCGACCGATAGATCGAACCGCCTAGAACTTCTTGTTACGCGATCTGACGAGAGGCACTTCAACTCTGAAGTTCTAGATTTTCCTCTCATCCATGCGGACCTAAGTCTGTCTGTCTGTCTGTCTGTCTGTCTGTCTGTCTGTCTGTCTGTCTGTCTGTCTGTCGCACCTGCCACTGCCAATTCCCTCTAAGAGCTCTTAGCGCTAATTCATTTCCCTATCGTTCTCTTTATCATCTTCATCACCGCCATCGTGAGGGTGATGACTACAGTCATCCATACATACATACATACATACATACATACATACATACATACATACATACATACATACATACATACATACATACATACATACATACATGCATGCATACATACATACATGTATTCATACATACATATATGGACAAATGATGTTCGATTGCTAGGAAATGTCACCTCTAGCACAGCCTTTCTTCGTTTGGACACATCTGGATAAGGTATAGAGCAGCGATCAAAAACTATCAATTCGCCCTAAAGACTTCTGTCTCAATGCGAATGGTTTTCTATGCCGTCATTTGATCACCTTTCCGAGTTGTATAGGCAGTTTCTTGCAGGGATGAAATGTGAAGGAACACCTGAGCCACACATCATAAAAGCGTCCTTAATGGAAGAGATAAAGTGCAAGCAAACCGCTAACCAGTAGCCGCGTTAATTAACAAAATGGTTAAGTATTTATTTAGCTGATAAAAATTAATTAGCCATTTCACAGTACCCAGCCGAATTTTGTATGAATTTTAATATTGACCTTGTAATAGGATATGACGCAGTGAAACGTAAAATGCGATGCAGTCTGTTGTGCTATGTGATAACGCGATGCGCGGCGATATAGTGTAGGCTGACATGACGTAAGGTAATGTAAGAGTAAATGCAAATTGTTGAGATATCTAAGCGCCACATAAAGGCTTCATCAGGAAAGGCTTTTATTTCACTTGAGCTCAACCAAACTGAGTTCAAAAGCTAGGACAAAAGTTGTCAGTTCAATACTAAGACTGAATGATCAATGCGTAGGAGATTAGTTGGGTCCACAGTTGCCATATATCACGATAGTCGCTGTCAATCACGGATTTGTTTCACGAAAGTTTGCGCCAAAGATCAGAAACGATTGGCTGTGGTAGATAATTTATTCAAATCAAATGCTGATAGTGGATGATAGGTCAAAACTATGGTACGGTTAGTTCGTAATCCAGTTTTCTTCAACTCCCATAAAGTTAAGCCGCTGAATTAATCGGGTATTTGAAATTGCGATGTAGGCCTAGTCAGGCAAAGTAGAAGTTCTAAAAGTCAAACCAAATTTCTTTCAAAAGCATTTAATACCATTTCCAACCAAACTAACTAAATATGAGTTCGTTTTGTACAGCAAGTTATCAAAATTACACAAAGAAAATACAAATATCATCCTGCGAATAAGTCAATTTTTGCTCTATAATATTCTAAGCAAACTAACAAAACTAATAATCACCGTACGACTTAGTCCAATTTTGATACCATATTATCAAAACTACATAAGGAAAATATCATCCTGCGAATTAGTCATTTTTTACACCAAAACAGTCAAAACTTAAAAGAAAACACATATCGTTAGGTAATATAATGGCGAAATTCTATAACGGTATAATAGCGCCTCATGAGCAACAAACACACATTGGCGACATTTCACAATATCCACAACTGTAGTCTACTTCAAACTTACTGCCGAGAGCCGTTCAGGGCGTCTGATCCCAGTATTATGCAGGAAAAGAGTGACATTAAGTCGTAGTTATTTAAAAACTGTTTTTACACAAGTACCTTGGCAATTATAATTAGACTTAGTACAAAGACTTATATAGCACATTTTAAAAGATGCTGAGACATGGCTATCATACAGATCAGAAAAGGTGCGCGGCTGAAAACAGGTAAACATATTGACTACATGCAGACTTAGTACAAGTTTTAACAAAAACAACAGGTTTTCGTCAGCAACCCTTAAACATTTTTAAATTACCGGCAGAACATTTAGCATACACATCTTGCTTTCAGAACACCTTTAAATGTGCTATAAATGTGCTACATAGATATTCAGATATGCTACGTAAAAGAAATAGATATTCAGATATGCTATGTAAAAGAACATATTTATAAGTGACATCTTTACATAAGAAAAACCTGTTGGGTCGGTTTTTTGAACGATGCCTGCTTTTAATCATTGAAGTCATTGGCGTCCGTTGTATTTTTTGCTTACCATAAAAACCCATTGCTAAGTTGCCCCAGTGTTTAAGACAGTAGGGGGAAAAGTTACAAAAACGCGAAAACAATGGTTCTTGAAACGTAACAGTTCCAACATTTTCGAAATTTCAACAAATCAAACACTGAAATTTTAAGGAAGCATTTCATGATCTTTTCTCTTTTAACTCTTTTCTCTCATTTGTTTTAGCTTTAAAAATATAAGTTTCAAAAGTCTTTACAGACCCAAGATAAAAATTTATGCTATCCATAAACATATGACAGAGAACGTAACAGCCTCGGCTTACAAAATATCCGGAGATCGAACATTGACATTTTAGGGGAAAATTTTCACGAAAACATAGGTCCCGACTTTGAGATGTAACAGGGCCGACAGTTTTTGCAGACTCAGCGTTAAAAGAATTAACACTTCATGTTACTGTTAATAGAATAAGCTAAACTAGATTCGGCAAATATGGCAAAATTCTAGCTCTAGAACTGTAGGAGTTTCGTTAGCGATTCATAGCAGTTTCTTTTGTTAGCTTGAAGTGCTCTTAGCATTCTCTACTTTCAGTTCATATTTTGTTTAAGGTTCGTCGGAGTTTTCTCACAACTCGATCAGAGCGTTTCCGAATTGGACTTGTTCAAGAGAGGCTTGAACTGGTAGCCCTGTTCATCGGAGCCGTCGTTCCTGAGCAGCACGAACTGGTTTCTGCCCCCGCCCTTGACCTTGAGGTAGAGGTAACAGAGAAGGTAAGTGACGGTGATGACGACCAGGTTGAGAATCAAGTGGTAACCGTAGCTGGCAACGATGAAGTTCACGTTTCGATGGTCGGTCTGATCCCACCGAGGGTTCAAATTGGACCCTACAACAACAAGCAAGGTCAAATCGGGTCAGGTCAGGTCAGATAAGGTCAAGTACGGCCAATTAAAGTAAGGCGATCAGAAAAGATCAGAAAACGCAAAATGGGATAAGTTGAAGAAAGGCAAGGCAATACACGATACTGAAAGATATAGTAAAGTAAGATTAGGTAATAAGATTAGGTAAGGTATATGGTAATGTAATTAAGATAAGGGAAATTCAAATGAGGTATGGTAAGGAAACATAAGCTGAGGTAAAGAACGGTAGGGTAAGCAATTCAAACGAGTTTTCCCTACCATCGTAGAGGGACTTCAAATCCCTCTCCTTCACGGTAATCTTTCCCGGGGCGATATAAAAACTGTTTCTCTTACACAACATCAGAAGCCTGTAATTTCTCTCCGAAAAGTTGTAACCAAGTAAGTAAGTAAGTAAGTAATGTTGTTGTTGATGCGCCGTATGTCCGTCAAGTGAGCGAGGTATCGTAGGCGTGAGATGAGAGATCGGCTTACCTGGCCAGGGGAAAGGGACATACATGACGAAGGAAGCCTGGAAGAACCAGGTTCCGAGTTGGAGTATGCAGAAGGTCCTTGTGACGGCCGCCAGGAAGAAGTTTGGGTTGATCAGCTCCATGATGCCGGCCACTGCCGCGGCGTACATCGTTGTGATCGGCAGGATGTGAATCATTGTCTCCACGGCCTCTTTGTCGTGCATGTGAGCATGGAAACTGAACGATAGACCGTACCTACGGGAACACAGTTCACCTATTGATTCATTGATTGACTGATTGATTGACTGGGTTGAGTTGAGTTGATTGGTCGATCGATGGTTTGGTTAATTAAGTGATTATCGATTGATTGGATGCCTGGCTGGCTGCTAGATTTATTTATTTATTTAATGATTGACTGACTGACTGATTGACTGGGTTGAATTGAATTGATTTGGTTGATTGATCGATGGTTTGGTTAATTAAGTGGTTACTGATTGACTGGATGGGTGGTTGGTTGCTTGCTTGATTGTTTGGCTGGTTGATTGATTGATCGACTGGCTGATTGGGTTAATTTGATTTAATTTGATTGATTGATCGATCGATGGATTGGTTGTCTGCTGGATTGGCTGACCGATCAGTCTATTTTAGTAAAATGTAATGTAAATATAAATTCAGTATAAATAATTACAGCATACAACGCAAACACCAATGTTTTTGAGCAGCCTATCCAAATTTCACTCCTATACAGTCAGAGTTACTAAAAGGCGCTATACAAATGTCCAGATATATGCATATGTTTATTTATATATTATGGGAATCGTGTAATTGTAGAACTTGTATTTTCACGCTTCCGATATCAGGATGTTCAAGTGTGATATGCGTTTGAAGAATTTACCAGAAGAAGGCGGCGATTGCGCTGAGATAGTCGAGTCCCTTGGGGAGTGGCACTCCGTGGGACATGAGAATGTCGATGAGTCCATGGACGATGAAAATCCCGTAGATGGACATGTGTTGCAGCTGAGCCAGCTTCCGGAAGTTTCCTTCTTCGTCCGTCACAGACAGACCCTCCGAACAGATCTCTCCGAAGAATGCTACAGAAGGAAGCCAAAGAAGATGTTGAAGGAGAAACGATGCGATCCCTTGTATTCGTGTAGCGCCTTTTGACAAGCTCTCAAAAGTCCTTCTCTGTTTCTGTTTGTCTCTGTGTCTTTTTCTCTGCCTCTCTGTGTCTCTGTCTCTGATGCCTTCGTGTCTGTCTCTCTCACCCGCTGTCCAAGTTTTAGACTGGATTGAAATGGATCAGATTGTATTGGATTAGATCCGATAAGATTCGATTAGATTGGATTATGTTGACTGGAATGGATTAGATTGGATGAGATTATATTTTATTGGATTACATTGGAGATTATATTAGATTGGATTACACTGGATTGAACTATATTGGATTGATTTAGATTAGATTTGATCCAATCGCATCACATTACATGATATCATATATATGCATCTGTCAGTTGCTAACAAAGTCTACATACTTATTTACCTGGTTACGCAAATCAGGCGTTGCGATTTTATTTTATTATTTATTTATTTATTATTTTTTGCTAAGCATGCTAAGATTACATCAGCCTACTTACTATTTTCAACTGATTAACGCGATGATCACAGAAGCTCGAGGCTCTCATGCTCGAAGTAGTTCGTTCCCCATAGAGGCGCCAAATGAATGTACAAATACAGTACAAGAAGTAAAGTAATGTTTGCTTGATAACGTACCAAGGAGTGGGAAGATCGTCTTCAGGTATGCCTCAAGTGGTATGTACCTCTTCGTCGGAAGTGGGTAACTCACTTGGCTCACGAATTCCGTTTTGTTCCACTGACACTGGTAAGCAATCATCACCGATTTCCCATTTACCCATAGCCGTCAGGCAAAGTGAGGTAAGGTAAGGTAGGGTAGAAAAAGGTAAGGTATGGTAGGGTAAAAAGGTAAGGTAAGGTAAGGTAAAGTAAGGATAAGGTAAGGTAAATTAAAGGTAAAGTAAGGTAAAATAAAGGTAAAGTAAAGTAAAGGTAAGGTAAAGTAAAGGTAAGGTAAAGTAAAGGTAAGGTAAAGTAAAAGTAAGGTAAGTAGGCTAAGGCAAGATAAGGTCAGGTCATATATGATCAAATTAGGTAAGGTCAGGCGCCTGTCCGTCCGGCTGTATAGGCCTATCTTACCTTATCTGGCCAGGTGAGGCAAGATCACCTATTGTTTTTAACACAATGCATTTTTTCCGATATGCATAAATATATTTGGTCTACAATTTGACATCCATAATGAATATTTAATGACGTGAAATATGGTTGCAAGCCAAGGCAGCGGTCATCAAAATAACACACACACATACACACACACACCCACACACCCACCCACATACCCACCCACCCACACACACACACACATACACATCTCCACATACACCTCTAAAAGCGCGCGCGGGAACTGTCGACGTGATGAATACGTCCTTAGAGCAGATAGATGGACTGATGACTGATAAGACGGAGAGAGAGAAAAAGAGAGGCTGGACGATAAGATAGTAAGATAGAAGAGAAAGAGAGAGAGAGAGAGAGACAGACAGACAGACAGAGATAGACAGAGACAGACACAGAAAGAGAAAGAGAGACAGACAGGCAGAGAGAGACAGAGAAAGCGAGACAGAGAGAGACTGACCGATAAGAGAGATACTGTAGAGAGGCTGCAGACTGATAAGGGTTGAGGCAAAGGTGAGGGTTAATCATCACCGAGTCACCTGTATGGCGCTGGTACCAGGCCGTGTCAAGAGTCTCGTCATTTGCAGAATAGCTCAATCCAGACGGTGATGCATTTTTATCTAGAGGTAAATGTGGCTTATGTGTCTGACCTTGTCTGCCTTTGTGGCTGTTCGTTTATCTTGCTCTCTGTCTGTGTGTTTTTGTGGGTCCGCTGTGTCTGTCTATGTCTGTCCGCTTGCCTGCCCGTGTGTCTGTGTCTGTGTGTGTGTGTCTGTCTGTTTGTCTGTGCATGTGCTTATGTTCATAGTTGTGCTATGTGTCACCAATGATATCCTCCTCTTCCGTCTTAACTCTTCCACCTCTTCTCCACCTGTTCCTCTTCCTCCTTCTCCTCCTTCTCCTCCGCCTTCTCTTCCTCTCATTCCTCCTCCTAGTTTTCCTCTTTCTCATCCTCCTCTTCTTTCTCTTCCTCCTCCTCTTCCTCCTCCTCTTTTCCTCCTCCTTATTTTCCTTCTCCTCCTTCTCTCCCTCCTTCTCTGCCTCCTCCAACTCCTCTTGCTTTAGCTCCTCTTTCTTCTTCTCCTCTTTCCCCTCCTCTTTCTCCTCCTCCTCCTCCTCCTCTTTCTCCTCCTCCTCCTCCTCCTCTTTTTACTCTCCCTCCTCTTCGTCTTACTGTTCCTCCTCCTCTTCCTCTTCGTCCTCCTCATTTCATCAAACTCAGGCTTTAAGGCATGATCTTGTTACTCGGTGTTTACTAACCCGGATGTGACGCGTGAACTTGTTGAACATCCACCACATGCCAAGAAGAAGGAAGAAGATCGATTCGTCGATGTGTCCAACGAATGAACCCATTCTTCCGGTCTCTTTCTACTTCCGTTTCCGGTTTATCAGTTTAGACTGAAATGCCAATAGTCGCATCAACTGCATTAAGTGTATATATGTATGTACGTATGTATGTGTGTATGCATGTATGTATGTATGTGTGTATGTATGCATGTATGTGTGTATGTATGCATGTATGTATGTATGTAATTATGTATGTATGTATGCATGCATGTATGTATGTGTGTGTAGGTTTGTATATGTATGTATGCATGTATGTGTGCATATATGCATGTATGCATATATGCATATATTTATATAGCGCCTTTTAAGATCCATATGCATTTCAAACCAGCATTGCTCTTACCGATTTGACTTGATTTAAGCGCCGGCGAATAGATTTAACAAAATGAGTACACCGACAGCACACTACTGGGGAAGATGACACGGCGAAGGAAGGACTAACTACTCGCCTTCTAATCTAATCTAATCTAATGACTTCTATAGCGCCATTATTATAATGCCCAAGGCATCAATCGATGGTCACTTCAAGTGAAATCATAAATCATAAATTCATAAAATAATATGCATAGCCTGGGCTTATTAGTGCATACCTCATGGGGTGTTATGCTGAATGAATGAGTGAATGAAGGAACGAACGAACGAATGAATGAACGAATTAATGAATGAATGAATGGATTAATGAATGAATTAATTAATTAATGACTTAATTAATTAAATAATGAATTAATTAATGACTTAATTAATTAATGCGGAACTGTTTGTAAACGTCCTTTTTCAGATGCTGATCCTACATTCTGGAACTCTCTTCCTGTATCAGTCGCTTGTGTCATTTCATTCTCAGCTTAAAAAACTTACATTTTCCCAACTGTTTTATCCACCACAATCTGCCTCTGTCTTAGCGAAAACATTGATGTCCTAGATGTTGACCTGATTACGGCGTGGTTTTGGTGCGCCATCGGTTGATGCCTTGCAACACTGGCGCTGCAGAAGTTGCAAATTACAATTACATTTACAATTGCAATAATGTCTACACTAATATATATACATATAGATATACATATATACATATATATATAGCTGACCTTAAGAAGGCGTTCGATACAATTAACCTTCCGCGGCTGACTACCTGAGGCGAAAATGATCATCAACTGTGCGTTGACCTAAACTGATCCTCGCTCAGCGAAATGGCTGCGACCAATGAACGGCCTGCAAGAGTACAATCCAGTCATATTATCTCTGTAGGCCACTTGGGGGGAGTTCGATAGCACGCAATGACGTTGCCATGGTTGCGGACACGCTGGACCATCACGTCCCTAAATCTGATTCACGCTCTGGTAAACATTACGACTAGTGTTTTTTAAACACAGGATTAGTTGTATTTAAAGCCTTGTTTTGTTTACCAAGCTATTGTACTTTAACTAATGGTCTTTTTGTGTTTTGAGGCCTCTTCTATCGAGCATATATTGACAGGATGCATACTTTGTTGTCGGCGATGCCTCTTGTAAGTACGAGGCATCTTGCACGTGGAGATTTGTTGAGCGCCTTGGACGATCTCAAGAAATGTCGTCCAGGTAAGCAGCAGCGGAAAAATTAAGGTTGAATGAATGCAATACGATTGTATAACTTCGCATATAATATACATATATATATATATATATATATATAGGAGAGACAGAGAAAGAAAGAGAGGGGGGAGAGAAAGAGAAAGAGAGAGACAGAGAAAGAAAGAGAGAAGGAGAGAGAGAAAGAGAAAGAGAGACAGGGAAAGAAAGAGAGGAGATACAGAAAGAGAGAGAGAGACAGATAAAGAAAGAGAGAAGGAGAGACAGATAAAGAAAGAGAGAAGGAGAGACAGAAAGAGAGAAGGAGAGACAGATAAAGAAAGAGAGAAGGAGAGACAGAAAGAGAGAGAGAGGGAGAGAAAGAGAGAGAAGGGAAGAGAGAGAGAAAAAAAGGAAGGAGGGAGGGAGGGAGTTCTCTCTATTGCCGCCTGATCTTCCCTTGGACAGTCCACAATCACTCGTTCGCTGGAGGCAGAGAAAATCTCGAAACGTCTGTGTGAACCCCCAACCTTTGAGTTGACAGTAAAGCACACTTACCACTACACTACCACGCACTACTGACTGCCTAGCAACCTCTGAAACTGCAAGAACTCCTCTAATTGTCCTTCTTCGAGCATCGTTCGCTTCGATCGTCTGCTTATGTAGTTTTTCTGAAGTGGCGATTTGCGAATGGTGAATTGGGATTGCGATTACGACTTGGATTGGTCGCGCAAAAGAGTGAAACCGTGTGAAACCAATGGGTAGGCCTGTGGATTGAAGTGCAGAATGAAACTGTTCTTACGCCGTACATAAATACCCTTCGCCAAACTAGGTTGATATCCCACCAGATAAAATCACCGATAAGCATTCTCTGTCTCTTTCTCTGGCTATGTCTCTGTCTGTCTCTTTGTCTCTCTCTCTCACTTGTCTGTCTGTCTATCTGACCGTGTGTGTCCGTTCTGTCTGTCTGTCTGTCTGCCTGTCTCAAACCTACATATATAGCTAACTGATCTTTAGGACAGATTCTTTAGAAGTCTTTCTTCCTTCCTTCCTTCCGGCCTTTCTTCTTTTCTGCTAATTAATTTCACTCGGCTATTTACAGGTATCTATGGCTCATACATGCACACGCATACATACATACATACATACATACATACATACATACATACATACATACATACATACATACATACATGCATACACACACGCATGCATACATAGGCCCTACATACATACATGCATACATACACACATGCATACACGCAAACACACATACATACATGCATACATACACGCAAACACACATACATACATACATACATACATACATGCATACATACATACATACATGCATACATACATGCATACATACATGCATACATACATACATACATACATACATAGACACATCCTAGTGTGCATACTGAGGTGTTTATCTTAGACACGTATGTGCCGTGAAAGCGTGTAACTGGAGGAGTCTTCAGGTGTGAAACTATGACAACGGATTCTCCTCGTCTCTCTCGAGTGTCGAGAATATTGGCAAAATGGCGACGCCAATGCATCTCACGCACACATTGAACCGAAATGCAAGTGGGGCCATTGACAGACCCGCAAATTAGCCTATTAATTATACATAATTAATCTAAGTAATAATGCATCATGTTTTATGCATGTAGAGGTACATAATGGTACGGTGTATACCGAACGCCACTGATTAGTTTCCATTAAACAGCGCTATACAAAATTCTCACTACAGTTACAATTTGTGTATCGTTATCGACCCGATATACAGGTTGGATTTACAGACACTTTTATGAAAATTAATTAATATATATATATATATATATATATATATCTGAGTTATATTTATGCGAGTTTATATATATATACAGAGACAGACAGACAGACAGACACAGACAGACAGACAGACAGAGACAGACTCTAGGCAAACTGCTAAAGCGCGATTGCTTCAGTCTTCGGATAACTTTGGGGAGGTTGGATTAACGTCGGAGGCAACTGTACACGTGACTGTCTCGAGGCTTTTTATAGCGCATTTCAAGTAAGACAAGATACATGTGAAGCAAGACTTCTCACAAAAATTTGTGTTCCGTTCACAAAATGAGACACTTATTTTTTATTGTATTTTTATTTTTGTGGTATTTAGTTTGACTATATATTTATGTTCTGGGTGTCAGGCTGTTTCATTTATGGGTTAGACCTTTCAACCTGCTGTTCGCTTAGCCAAGCATGGACGTCACATGCATTTGATCATGCATGACTGCTTTTCAGAAAAGTTCCAACTTATCTCTCATATAAACTTATGTATGAAAAATAGAATCTTTATTTAAATAGTATATATATATATATATATATATATATATATATATATATATATATATATATATATATATATATATATATATATATATATATATATATATATATATATATATATATATATATATATATATATATATATATATATATATATATATATATATATATATATATATTGGTTCCCTTTAGCTGCAATGTATTTTATATGCGGTGTGCTACTGTTTGATACAAAAGAGGTAGGCTTTTTTTATCTTACATGTGTGTGTATGTGTGTGTGTGTGTGTGTGTGTGTATGTGTGTGTATGTATGTGTGCGTGTGTGTGTGTGTGTGTTTGTGTGTGACCGTGCTTGAGAAAACCCTCATAAAATTGGGAAAATATCAGAACTGAGTTTGATACACTGCACTAGACCGGCCTGGAATTGCTGAATAATTAGGTGAAAATCGCACGTTCCTATATCAAGTAGCATTTTTTAAGACAGCGTTGTCTTCACGGCTACTTTTTAGAAATCGCAAGTTAAAGTTCACCACTATTCAGATACTTATATTGCGCTAATTTATGAATCCACCTCAAAAGCGCAGGTAGCAGTAAAAAAAAGTCTTCAGATGTTTGTGAAAAGTGTTTTGTCCCGGGGACCGTTTCACCTGAGTCAAGAGTACGATGTCTTATACGGTCTAACGATTTCCACCAGAAACGAACAATCAACGAAGTCAAAGCCAAATGTTTTCACTGGACTAGAACGTTAACCTCACGAAAACCGCTGAATCATATAGCATTCGAAAAAACAGGCCAGAACGATATTTGTCGAACTGTGACGTCACACTGCTTTTATGTAAGCCTATACAGGGAGGGACGCTGCGGGTGGCTGGCAGCCTCGGACCACAAGGCTCGCTCTCGCGTACCACAAGTGGTTGACGGACCCCCCTTTGAGAATCAGTGCTCTAAATAAACAACTGTTCTGGTGAATTAGAAGGGGCTGGGGAGAGTAGTTCAATGGGTCGATCAGTAACCCCTTCTATAGGGGTTTAGTGTCCTCCAAGTCATTCTACCCCTAGACCTTAATGTCCTTAATCTGGAGGGAACGTGTAATGTACTGTACTGTAATGATGACAATTTCTACAGCATCGTCAGTAGTGTGCAACCTCTAGGGGGCTGTAGAAGCCATTTTGTAACTTCGACGTTTGTCGGGTAAGTTTGACCGCAAGGTTCAGGGGTTGCTTATCGGCGGTATGTGTAATCTAATGTAAGGTATGTCTCGTCTCTCTCTTTATTTCTGTCTCTGTCTGTCTCCCTTTCTGACTCTCTGTCTCTGTCTCTCTCTCTCTCTATCTGGATCTCTACCCCTCTCTTATTCTCTGTCTCTGTCTGTCTCTGTCACAATCTGTCTGTCACAATCTGTCTGTCTCTCCCTCTCTGTCTGTCTGTCTGTCTCTGTCTCTCTGTCTGTCTGTCTCTGTCTCTGTCTCTTTCTCTATGCTTGCCTGGTTAACTACACTGGTTAAAGCATACGTCACGTGCATGAGCATGCCGGTTCGCTTACAGATAGAAGATATTTAAGAGATTTGAATCGCTGGCTAGTATGGTCGGTTCAAGAGGACTTCAAATGGCGTAGCGCCCATTCAAGCGAGCAGCAGTGGTGAAGGATCTCACCCGATCAATTCATTGAAAATGAATAGGGTCGAGGCAATAAGGTCGCTGTATAAAAAAGCAGATAGGCCTAAATTTACATACACGTTTACCTTTTGCAACACACCCCGTCTAAATATAGGTATACAGCAGATCTAAAAACAGACCAGTGTCACTGTATCACTGCGCCGATCGACAAAAAGACCTCTAGACGAAACAAGCTCCGGTTACTCCACCAAATCTGTCCAATTTACTTGGCGTACAATTTGCGGAATCCAGTTACACAATCGTCAGTTGGTTTCCATGCCCCAGTTTCGGAATAAATCGGAAAATTGCTTTTAATCTTCAGCGGGAAGAGCTTTTAATAACTGTACACTCGCAGCTTAATTGTGGGACACATCTAGACCTACGCGACTCAACAACACGCAAGATGACGTTCACAGGCTCTATATAAATTTTCATATGGTTGTCATAGTCGCTTGTATATGCTGCGTAGTAGGCTAAGTCTCAATACGCCGTGCGCAAATAATCAATAAGGGAAATTCTACACCTTGTTTACGGGAGCAAGACATGCCATTGCTATTTCGCAGAACATGGCAAATTGTAGGTATTTTAGGCTAAATACAGGTAGCAGATAGCCTTATGGGCCTATAGTAGGCTTGTTGTATGGCTTATAGATTTTATAGGTGTATAGCAACTACGTTTGTATGTAAAGCAAGAACGGGAAAGATGGGGGGATAAGTTCAGAGAAGCTCAGGTTTTGGTCGAATACCTGAGCTAAGTTGGGAACTGGAGACGTAGTAGTAAAGGTGTACGTCGAGGCAGAGTCCAGGCTGAGGGAGACAGAGGGGTCAGAAATTTTCTTCAGCTGGTCACGTAGGCCAATAAGTATGAATTCCATCTTAGATGGGTTTTGGCATAAGAGATTAGATGTCATCCAGGAGGAGATTTGTTTAAGCACACAAAGAAGATGATCTGTAGACTCATTGAAACAATTTGGAGAGAAAGAGATGAATAGTTGGGTGTCATCAGCATAGAGGTGATGGTCAACGGAGGATGCTTTAATGAGTGAACTGAGTGGGGTAGTGTAGAGGATAAACAGAAGAGGTCCAAGAACGGAGCCTTGTGGAACTCCACAAATGAGAGGGCATGACTCAAAAGAGGCTTCCGATGTTTCAACAGAGAAAGAGCGGGAGGAAAGATAGGACTGTACCCAGAGGACAGCAGTGTTAGTAAAACCAAACCAGGTTGACAGACTTTGGAGTAAGATGTTGTGATCAGTAGTATCAAAGGCTGTTGAAATATCAAGGAGGCAGAGGCAAGAAACATGTTAGCAAGAGATGACAGAAACAAACTTATTGTGCAGGGAAGTGAGTAGGGTTTCAGTTGAGAGTCGTTTAATCAAACAACACCGGTAAGTAAGTAAGTAAGTAAGTAAGTAAGTAAGTAAGTAAGTAAGTAAGTAAATAAGTAAGTAAGTAAGTAAGTAACGCATTTGTTAACACGACATATGCCCATTGACTGAGCCAGGAATCATCATCGTAGGCTAACAGACGCGTAGATTAATTAAGCAAGCGTACTAGGTAGAATAACCGTGGATCAATAAAAATCTATCGAACCACCATACCTCCTCTACAGGTCACAGACACGCAGTGCTATCAGCCATTCGGATAAATATCCGCAGAAGGAGCCCAAGCGTACATGAGTCTCCGTTTGTACATTAGCCGTTCTAAACACGAATCAGTCCACGTGGGCCTAAGTGCAGGGCGGTGCATACAATCATGTACAAGTGCATGTAAGTGCGCAGTCGTGCACTTTATAAATGCTCGCAAAGCATGCACGAGTGCGCAATTTAATCGGTTACACAACACTGACTTCAAGGCGGCCCCCTATCGTCGGGGACTGAGCATGGCGTCTTAACTTGGCGCCATAGAAGTTATGAAAATCCGCTGCATTTCCTTCTATCCCGAATTATATTACATCGCTCTTAGATGCTTAAAACTCACATTATCATCGTCATCATCATCATCATCATCATCATCATCATCATCATCATCATCATCATCATCATCATCATCATCAGTTATTAAAGCCATTTAGCGACAAAGGGTGCGTATTACACACCCACCCACTCAAAATATGTACGTATGCATGCATGTGTATGTATGTATGTATGTATGTATGTGTATGTATGTATGTATGTGTATGTATGTGTGAATGTATGTGTATGTATGTATGTGTGAATGTATGTATGCATGTTTGTATGTATGGACGCATGTGTATGCATATGTATTTACTGTATGTGCATATCTATGTATGTGCATATGTATGTACGAAAGTATGTATTTATGTATGCATGCATGTATATCTTTATGCATGCATGTATCCAAGTGAGTATGCAGGTATCTGATCATTTATATAGCGCCTCTGGGAGGCGCTGAAATACCACAAGACAAGAGAGGTGAAAACCAAATCCGAATCCTAGAATCCTATCAAAATAGTTTACCCCTCCCCTTCAACCGGTCACCCTGACTTCTCCCCTCCCTCCCCTTCCCCTCCGCCGCGGTCTAATCACCCGTCTTACCTGTACCTACGGTTCGTTATCAGTAGTCTTCGGCGATCTACCTGAGATGATTGATAACAGCCGCCCGTCTTTATCACCAGCACCACCTGATAATGATGATGACAGGTTACGATAGTGAATCACCTGACCTACTCTACACCTGAACAGCGCATGTCATCTGCACTCTCCAGCAGGTCTCGCTCTCTCTCTCTCTCTGCCCGAGACTGGCACAACGCAACGCGTGTCTCTGTTTACAACTCGCGTGCTTTCGGTGCATGTTGCTACCGCCCTGGCAGCTGCCACCGGACTAAATCGCAATGGGTTCCGTAAGATTTTTATGAAAAACGAAGTCGCGAGAAACGGTTATCGGATCGATTTTTCAAGAGGAAGGGGAAGAGGGAAAATGAGGGCAGGGTAAAGTATGGTAGGCTAGGGACGGGAGGGGAGGGAGAGGGGAGGGAGGGACAAATGTATAGTGGTGGATGTGTGGTAAGGTTAAAAATTTGTCCTTTTAGGTATCAGCTTTCTCATTGAACCTTTTTCATTTTTCTTTCAAGATTTTCTATCTAATTTGGCACGACTTCCCTACTTCTTTGTTTTCTAAACTTCTCGTGGCATTCGTTCAGTTTCACGCACCTTTCGCAACTGCTCTGTAACATTTCCTCTGACATGCTTTCAGATATATTTAATAATAGCCTTACAGTAGTACAACGGAGGTCGAATAACCCGGGGACGTTACTGAACCCGGTGCGATTATCTCATTCAGATACAGGCGCTTCTGGCGCCTTCAAAAGAAATGAATCCGTCCGGTCCGACTGAGCGCCAGTGTACATCCGCGGCGTTATGTAGTCCCTGGTCGAAATCAAATGTATCACTACAGTGTGCCTCGCCCTGCCTTTTGTCCGGGGGTTGATGGCCCAGATTCGACGCCCCGAAATACGTGACGTCTGTCAAGCATGCATAAACGTCCGATGCATGTTACGTGATTTGTGCGTGAGTGACGGCAGGTTAGGTTAAGGCTAGTTTCCAGAGTTGCGTAACATACGTCTTCTGCTGTTACCTAAAAGTCGTAGGCCATTCCTATCTCTGAGACCACGATTTCCAGATATGCATTCCAATCAGCTAGGGACTATTTTCCAAGCTTGATTACCTACTTAATTACATACTTACACACTTACTTACTTACGTACAAGGCATAATCACTTGAGCTGAAACTCTTGTGAAAAATCGTAATCTGCTGGATAATCCCGGTTGAAATCCGGTGGGTCATGGAAACCAAGCTACGGAGGGTAAGTAGGTTCATAAAGACTTCATAAGTTCCGTGGAACAGACATTAATATTTGCTTTTACTGCAGTAACTGCACCAAAGAGCGTGGAATATGAGGTAGTGGAAATCGGGCTTTAACTGCGCGTTCATTGATGTTACTGGTTATTGACTTTAGTCGGCTTCTCGAACATTCGACTTATTGCATTGCGCAGCATTTTGTGACACATTCTCCGTTATTCTGGCCACGCCTTCCAAGCTATAGTCACAACAAGAAAGCCTCGTTGTTCGATTCAGCATCAACAAAAGGCATATCGAGGGTAGGCTACGTTTAGAGGGGATTCCCTTGATGTCGTTTCTACCTCTGCTCTCCAACCCCAAACATCACCCACCGTAGCTACCACGCTGTCTCTCTGCCTGACTCTTGGATCTTGACCCGGAACCGACCCCTTTTGCCTATCGATTTTGTTTTGACTGAGCGCCTGTGAATAATCTGATCCCCGCGGCGCGGCTTTCGTTGGGCGCTGTAGAAGTCTCGGAATTACGATTACGATTACCTATTTGGGATCATCAGTCTTATGAATGATTCGCTGCAGTTTGAGGTTAAATGTAACTGTGATTTGAAAAGTGATTGATTGACTGATTGATTGATTGACTGAAAGGATTGAGGAGTGATTGATTTGATTTGATTTGATTTACTTATTTATCTTCAACCGTGTTAACAATATGAGGAAAAACAGTTAATCATTTACAAATTTATTTACTTAACACTTATTTATTTATTAGAGTTTCAAGAACCACGATAAGTCCAGTGTTTAGCGACACCTTGTGGTTGTTAGGATTGATGACGTCGACAACACTCTTTCACACTGAAGAACACCAGATCCAACCAGCGACACGACAGTGGCAGAGTTAAGCAATTGAATGTGGTTGATTAATATATAGCGCCGCTGTAAATCTGTTTAAACGGTCTACGGAGATACCGGCACTTCCTTGCATTTAACGACACCTTGCGGCTGCCATGGTCGGTCACGACGACCTTAATCCAGTTTTAATACGTATAAAACAATAACTCATCAACTTACATAGTAGAAGTGATGTGTGTTTTAAAGGTGTCCATTACTGCTGATCAAGTTTGCCCATAAGTTGGCCACTTTCATTCATTCATTTCATTTTTATTGCTCCACAAAAGACAACAGCATATGACATATTACATTTTAAAAGAAAATTCATGTGGGATACTTTAATACTTTTTACTGACGGGCAAGAGACTGAGGCTATTCGGAATAGTTTAGCTGCTTGATTTGAGAATAGTGGATATTGTTGAAGAAACCTTTAATGCGATATCTTCAGAATAGCAGAATGAAGAATTGTGTTGACTATGTTTACTAATTGGAAATGAAATCAGCGGTTTTAAAGTGGCGCCATCTTTCGAATAAGAAGCGATTTAGCGGCCTTTATGCAGTGTCGCCACATAGTGAATGTTTAATGTAAATCTAATGACTTCCATAGCGCCTCTAGTCCAAGCACTTCAAAAATCCTGATTATTATGCAAATAGGTTCTACAAGCATAATTTTTCTTAAACTGATAGAGGGACTAACACAGAAGGCATTCTGATATTGCGCCAGTTGAATGTTGGGTCGGAAAATATTTTAAAGAGCACTTTAAAAAGTGCATAATTGGGCTAAGTTTGGGCTTGTTTTGGCAAGATATGTTAACAACGTGCCAGAGGTGCTTATTTTTTAATACTGTACGATTCGTAAATATGCTAATTACTCGGGGGCGCAAAACTACGGTGCGAGTAAGTAAGTAAATAAGCAAGAAATCTTTATTAGCGTGAGACAAGCGCCCATGACTTCACAAACAACAATGCATGCTAGACGGTTAAAAGGTTCAAAATTGCACAGCACGTTAAGAGTAACTTTTTCAAAAGTTCGCGAGAAATCTACAACGGCATAAAAATCTTAACCTATTATCGGGGCTTACATTTCGAGAAAAAACTAACATCATTTGAACTAAAGCAGTCATCAGAATTGTAGTGTAGTAGTAGTTCGTGTTTAACGAAATCTGCTTATGGCATCAAAGGCCGTTGACGACGTCCTCCTCCTTTATCCAGGCTTGGGACTGGCACTACCCGACTTAGGGCAATGGTGGAGTCAATTTATTTGTTTATACAGTGAACGAATTATGAAGATTTTCTTAGGCAGCCGTGATTATGAGTAAGATACTTCAAATATATGTCGCTTTTCCGTGAATAGAATTTATGGGAGTGCCCTGCATGAAGTAACAGGTTAGGACAGTAATCGGGTGACCGGATGCTTTAGTTTGCATAACAACTTCCTATTGGCTGGTTCTAACCACCCATACATTCGACGAATTTTCACAGTCATTACGTGTGTCGAAGGACACGAGGACTGGCTTACCACCTTTTCAATTGCCAATGTTATGTCACGTGATGACCACAAGGTGAATAGCAATGCAAATGTAAACCTCTAAAATTCCTCAGCGCTACACATAAGCCGTGTTAGGTTTAATTACCGTTAAGTCCCAAGACCAGGATATTAGGTTCGTTTCGGTGCCAGGTCAGGATCGGGGGGGGGGGGGTAGGCTTAAGTAGCAAGCTGCATTCCAAGGAACGACAGTCGTGTCTTAGGGAATTACACAATTAATCATTTGTTTACCATTTTACGCCCGAAAGAACAAATTCCGCAGATCAGGCACGAATTCTCGTCATACCGAGAAATGCAAACAGCGGAGTGCTACCAATTCCAAACAGGACGAGTACGGCCTGGTTATTAAAGCGGACTGCCGTCACGAAGGCTGAGGGTCACGAATCTACCCAGATCCTTCTAATATAACCTAATCTCATTTAATATTATATATAAGAGCCGTCTACTTATATATATATATATAAATATATATATAGACAGTTCTTGGCCTACCATAGAAATATCCATAGGGCCTACACACACGCGCGCGTACACACACACGTATATTATATATAATATATATATATAATATGGTAGACCAAGAGCCGTCTACATTATATAATAAATAAATATATATATATAGACAGAGAATGAATTATGACCATCAGATTATAGGCAGCTTTTTGCAGCACTGAGAAATTTCAAAGGTTATATATATATATATATATACGCTAGCGCCGGCCGGACCAGCCGAGGTCTTAGCCTAAGAAACTCGCAGCCGATCCTAAAAATGAAACGCAGAACTGAGATTAGGGAAGCAGCCAGATATGGGTAGTCCCTGAAGCCCAGCCAACGTAACTGACGCCCCGCGTCCAGAAAACTTATATAAACCCCGGAAAAGGTAATTTGGTCAGTCTCATCCGAACTAAGCTCCTGTGGTAAGGTTAGATGAAACTCGACTTACTGTGGACACTGACAACCGACCGTGTCTCATTGCTTGTCTGTCGTGAGTATTATATGATATAAATTCTCGTAGCAAGCGAGTGCTCTTTCTTATCTTCTAGTCTCCCCATAGCTGCACTACACATACATAGGTTTTGTGGTTACAGAGGCGTTTCAGTCAGTGGAAGAAATTTCAAGTATAAAAGTCTAAGAATCGTTTCAAGAATATAGTTCTAAAAGCTCAACCAGTCTATTAGCTCCATTTCTTAGAAGTTCGTCCTCCAATGCACCCGCTGTACTCTTAAAGTCATGTCTGCTACCACTAGGTATTTATTATAGCAAAACCATTTGGTTTAACTTCCCTGTACCGCTCAAGAGCAAATTTACAAGTCTTAATTGTTATAAAGCGGAGATACTGCAAGAGGCTCTAAGAAGAATGTATAAGTGGTAACAGGACTGGTGGATGCTTTTTAATTTGGAAAATGTTTGGTGATGTATAAGGGGAAGGAAGAGAAACAAAGTTTCAATGAAATGGAAATTAGTGAGTTAGTCAGCCGTGAAAGTCAGATGGTTCATACATAAAACAGCTTGACAGGTTAGCTAGTTAGTAAGTTATCTAGACATTTGATATAGCGCCTTTTAAGTACCTCACAAAGCTGCTGCCTACGTTAGCCTAAATGATGTAAAATGTCATTAAGAACAGAAAGTAACTACATCAGCAAGCGAATCAATGCACAGGTCAGCAGTGGGGAAATCTGTGGGCAAGAACGAAGTGTATGGGGACATGTAACTTCAGTAAGTGTTGGTTTGAACCACTGGCAAAGACAGACCTATATGCAGAAGCGAAAAGTATGGGCACATATACCTCAACCCTCCTCCTACAAACCTTACCCTGCTGATTCGGATCACCACCCGCAGCCTTTTTCAAACGATGGCAGTTTAAGAAAGGATAAGGAGAGGAAGTTTCAGCAAAAAGTTTTTGCGAAGAACTTGAAAGATTGAGAAGTTACCACCACATTTATATAATTATATGGGTTATTCAAATATAGCACATTCATTGTTGATCGGTTCACCCTCGATGCTTTGTTGAACATTGACAAAATGTGAATTTATTGCCTTTAAATATCACAGCCTTATTTCACTGCTCTTTAGAAGCAACCATCGCCGGCAGGACTGAAAACCCTTGCAACAAAGAACAGCTCCCATAAACAACCAGACCCAATTATACCACTCGCCTCACACGTCAGCTTTTCATCCCAAACGCCTCACCGAGTTCTTCGGTCGGGGGCTTGTTACGCTGCCCCACTATCTTGAAAATCCGACGTCACCCTTTCAAAGGGGTTGAGAAACCGTCAGCAGCCATGTCCTCGCTGACGCCATTCCGCTTACTTTCACCCTTACGAGACCAAGGTACCCGACGAACACAAAGAGGAATTGCTTAGCAAATAGAACGTATTTTCATCAACAATAACAGTCCTCTGAGAAGGGGCTAAACCCTGCGATGCTAGAAAGACTGCAACAAAGAAGGCCGTCGCTTCACAGCTTCAATTAGTACTTAGCCTAGAGTCTAGGTAGCCTGTTGGTTGACGTGCAGGACTGAGAACTGACAGGTTGGGGTTCAAATTCCCTGCCAGGGCAGAAATATGTTGCGAAAACTTGTGCTCCGTTTGCAACCCTAGCGAACTCAACCATAAAAAGCAAACTGACCGTACACTGTATGTGGGAAGATCAGGCGGCGAGGGAGGGGACTGATCACTCGCAATCATATGCCGAGGCTAAGAAAAGTGGCAGTTTTGCTGGCATTACCCACGGATCTGTTGTGGATCTGTTGTGCGTAGTTAGCAAACTGCGCAGTGATTTTCTTCCTGGTTTTTGAATCATCGCTGTCAATTCAGACTTCTTCGTAAATCATTTCTAACAGACGTTTTCATAAACACCTTGGAGCCAAAACTCGCGGCAACGCTGAGCTCTGAAAGGCTTGAGATGAAGCTTCTTGCCTCGTTGCCCTCTCTCTATATTCTTGCAGCATGAACTATACAGACCCCAATATATAATTAAAGGACCGTAGGCCTATGTTTATAGGCCCATGTGGTCACCTATATGAACTATTGGACCTTAGCGTATCCAAATAGGCCTGGACTAACAATAATAAGACAATTTAAACAGCACCATAACACGGCCTAGGCAGAAGAAAATGGCGCTGTACATGAGTTTAAAAAATCAAGAGTCATAAGATATTTTTAAAAGCTATGCCTTGAGCCGTGACTTAAGTGTGTCCAGGGATGGGGCATTTGTCACATATTCAGGAATGCCCCGATCCCCACTTTTAGCAAACTTTTGCAAAAAGTTTAAACTTGTTAACCTCTGTGGCACACAAAGAACGGACATCGGTAGAAACATAGATGTAGGCCTATCTATGGGTAGTTATGTCAGCCGTTTACCTTTACCCGACGCGAGTTGGGTGGGATTACTCACAAGAGAGATAACTAAATAGTTTTGGAGTTTGGATATATAGATTACGGTAAGATTTCTTGAAGAGGTGGGACTTCAGTTTTGGAGTTGGGCTGGACAGATCAGGGCAAATAAAAGTAAATGTACACGTGTTTCTTTAGCGACCGTGTGGCCTCGACCCTGATCAACTCCAGTGAATAATCGGGTGAGATCCTGCACCACTGTTGCTCGTTTGAATGGGCGCCTCACCATTTAAGGTCCCCGTGTACGGACCGTGCTAGCCCGAGATTCAAAGCTGTGAAATAAGATCTCTTGAAGAAGTGGGCTTCAGTTTTGGAGCTGGATTGGATGGATCAGGATAACATTTCTTGAAGAGGCGGAACTTTGGGCTTTTGAAAGTGATTGATGAAAATATTCGAGTGGGGGTTAAACCAATACAAGCCTAAAATAATTGGTATGAGCCTATAAGCCACGCAAGGAGATCCGGGCTTACTCTGCGGTTTTCTCTCTCTCTCTCAGGGTTGAAATTCGTCTTTGTCAACTGAAACTGCTCTTTACAAAGCGTTAATTCGTTCAAAATAAACTATTTTTCCAGCTTTCTTTAACTGCACCACGTATTCGGTCGACGCTCTGTGTTTTCAATAATAAAGCAGACGAAAAGCAAAACATGTAGGACCTACACAGGTTTCGAGTGGGTGCCCTTTATCCCTAAACTAATCAGGGCGTCAACTCATAAACACGTCCACACCTACTCGGTCTCAGTCAGACCTATGTGATATATCTATCGTACGGACTTATAACCCCATAATCATATCCGAGCTCTGAACGGACCAGACAGTAACCTAACGTCAACAGTTGAGACTCCAACCGAGGGAAACCCTGACCCATAGCGTGCGCAGTCAGCAGTAGCGTCGCAGGTACAGAATTCATCCAACTGTAACAGAACGTTCACAGAGCTTGCGCACTATTAGCGTGCTGCCTGCAGAACGCGCGCTTGCCCGACCGGTATGCACGTTGAAACACTATGTAACACGCGCAATGCACAATACACGCGCACACGCCCGCAGCAACTCGCTCGCTTTGGTCTAGCTACCTGCATCGGGTAACGTGGCTGCTAAGGGTGAGTGGGAAAATATTGACTTATCTTACAGGCTAGCCATACCTGGCCTGGAGAGCCGACGAACCGTGCAGGCAGCGACCTCGAGGCGCCTATCGAAGAATTGAATAGTCAGTCTACCTACAGGAACGTGAACACGCATACGATACCAGACAAGCGATCGGGATCGACGAGGCCAATTGTAAATAGACCGAACGGGACGTTAAACGCCAACTGTTATGTGTTTTCAGATTAGGATAGGAGCACTGGCGAGTAGATAGCCGAAAGAAAGCCACAAAATGACGACGACTTCCGTCCTCCGATCGACGCAAAGTATCACGGAAACGGGCGAGCAGGAAGCCGCCGTCTGCTTGAAGGAATTCCTGCGGAGACATACAGTGCCATGCTTCGCGAGGATCGCTAAAGATTCCCGGAAATACAACGGACCAGAAGGCGAGGCCAGCTTCTACCTGCATTCGGTACTCAACGTGCGCTACGTCGTGGCGGACGAAATGAGCGTCGTGCATCGCAAGCACATACAACCGACCAGCCAACGATTCTACGTCCCCCTCGACTGCAAGGGGTGGTTCGAGGTCCTGTCCCAGGACGGCATTTCCGCCCGGCCTTTCGGGTCGGTCGGCGAACTGGCCAAGCTGGGCACTTCGACGCGTTGTCTCGTCCGACAGTCAGTCGGGGGATACGTGCGGAAGGCGGAGGGATACGACAGTCAAATCATTCGCAAGGGTGACGTCCTCACCCTCTCCGAAACGAAGTGGATATCGGCGCGCACTAGCGGAGTTACTTTCAACAAGCAGCTGCTGCGTTGTGTCGACCAGCGTGGTCAGGAGGTTTTCCTGGATATAAATCTGCGAGGACTGTTCAGCCCCGTGGCGGGGAACACCAGCGTCACCGGGGCCCACACCATACAGTCTCTGCTGACAAAATTCCGTCTACCTGTCATCGTACGGCTCCTGTACGGAAATATCCACCAGGCTGCTGGGTCCACGTACAGCACCGGGGTGTTCAAACTAATGAGCGTGTTCTCCGATGAGATCTTATTCGCCTTGCCACTCGGGGCGAAACCAGACGATCGGATATTGTCGATTTCAACCAGAGCAAAATCGCTGAAAGTCAAACCGCTTCAGAAGTCAGGAAATGACATGATCCAAAATCTCAGAAAACAGTGCAGGTCCATGGTCGCCAGACACTTGGACACGGTCCTGTCCGTCGCTGCGCTCTACGAATCGTCGCCACTTCTTGCCGGCGTAGAATTCGAAGCGCTGGCTCTCGAAGAGAAAAAGGATCACATCAAGTCAGGTACGTCGCGATCAAGTTCAGTACCGGCAAGCCCCGAAGAAGAGCAACTTTTCAGAGAGATTGAAGACATTTATAACAACATCGGGTGCAATCCAGATCTCGTTCCTCGCCCAATTGTATTCACCACCGAAACTGCCGTCGGTAGCAAGGGACTGAGAAGAAACGCGACGGGAGCTTCCAAGGTTAAGACCGTCCAGTACAGGGTATCCTCTGCTGCTCTGAGAGCCCGCGTCATCGACGATAATTGGCAGATGTTGCCGAGACAAGTGGCTTGCTCTACCGTTCACCTGAGCGCCACCACACCCGAAACTGTTCCGACAAACGAGATCCAAGTACAGACGACACAGACACCCGAAAGGACTAAGCGGAAGTCGACGCAGAACGCTGTCTTACTTTCCAAGAAGAAGGAGGCGAAACACTGGGACCATCTCTACGAAGAGATTCCGTATTTTTCCAAGACGAACATAAATGCCTCTAGCATGGACATACAGAAGACGGTGTACATTAGTGACACGAGTATATCATGTCCGGACTCACTGCCAGACACTCCTGAAAAAGAGAACGGGCCACCAAAATCTAAAAAAGGACTAGACACTGTTGATCACAGCTTGCCACGGCCAGTCAGTTCTCACGCCGACCATCCGGACGAAAACTCCGCTACTCTGACCAATCGAAAGAGTCTTTCTCGTCCAAAATCCTACGCTGGTACCCCGTTTGTCGATGGACTGGCAACGGTTGCCGCTCAGCTAAGAAATTCCTCAAAGCAGCCCCCACCACTGCCACCAAAACGCGGCGAATCCATGTGCAACCTACGAGACGAACTATCCTGTGCCCACTCTCCCGCTGAAACGAACACGGCGGAGCCAACAAAGACGCCGAGCCCGACCCCAGCACTGGACACATCGCTCGATCCACAGCAGGCAGTGGACCCAACGTCCGACGCAACCTCCTCACGAGAAACCACCGTCGAACGCCGCCAGTCCTCCAAGGTCTCGTCTGCCGTCAAAACACTGGGAAACGTGTCCCGCTCCTTTCTGAACACTATTCGACGCATCGGGGCCCGGTCTTCGGCCACGCTGGTTATCAGTCCAACCGAAGAACCAAAGCCTGTCAACGGAGAAGATCCTTGCATGGATTCCGCTGCCAAGTCCTCTACCGGTTCGTCACCCGAGCCGCAATATCCGAGCGAGAAACTGGTGGCAAGAGGATCCAGCTTAAGTATCACACCCGACGGCGATCTCTCGACTTTCTGACAGAGTAAACCGGCAAAAGGCTCCCCTGGCAGTAACATAAAAACAATGTAGCTCTAAGAATCGACCTGCTTTAAGTTGACCTAGGCTTTGATCGAGTTTCGTTAAAAAATCCTTCCAAATGTGGATGTACACAACTGATGCTATCACCGTTTAATTAGCGGTCACAAAATGACGTCAGCATGACAGCGCATCGTGATGTCATCGTCTTCTGAAAATCGAATGAGTGACGCAGTGATGACGTCTGTCATGTTAGGTGAAAAAAAGGAGATTGGGATAATACTTGAGACACGGATATACGATAGTTAATTGTAGCCAAACAGCGTTATGTCGTTAAAAAATTGCCTTCATTATTTCGCTACAACATTACCTGCTTCTTTATTATTAATTTACTGACTTAAAATCTACGAAATGCTGGGCATCAGCACGAAATGAGTTTCACCCCGTTCTTGTTAGCTGCACATCGTTTGCTTACAGCAAACAATCGTGTATTTGATGCGGTTTTCGTCGAAATGTAGGTGCAGTCCTTTTCGATTCCGAAACCACTTTCAACATGTTTTACGGTGCTGTCTCGGTTTCTGCGATGTTTTGAAGTGGAACATTAGCCGCAGTTGATTCGGTCCTGTGTCGAAGGCATAAGAGGCAGCAGAATGTATGTAAACTCCGCTGCATTTGTATGAAGATAAATAGGGTTCCAGTGGTTCAGAAGACATAATAATATGTGTAAAAACCACTGTAAATTGGCGAGGAATGGGATTAACAGCCAATCCTTTCTAGGTTTTTAGCTGTAATACTCTAATATCTTTGGTAATAGTGTTCACCGAGACAGTACTATCATTCAATCCGTTTGCAACAGTTGCACGTTAGAATTTTATTGAATGAGGCGAATATGTTAGGCCCTACTTAAATTATTTTACTAGGCCTTTTTCCTAGGTAGTAAAATCAAGCACAGCAGCTTGGCAGGCAAACAAGCACTGAACCCATTCCATGTCTCATTTCAGCGCTAGAAAATGTTTTAAAATGGCGGCAGACAAAAACTGCATATATGAAGAACTTTTGACCGCAAATATCAGAAGTTCAGAAGTGTATCATCGTGATGCTAACTCCAGTGCTAATTTTGTGCAATTTCAGACAATAGTGCTTTTGCAAATAAGACGTTTGGCTAGAAGAGATTTAGATTTCCATAAATCTCTGTTGGCCACTCGCTTTCAGAATGACCTAGAAAAATAATGCTGAACTTAATAATTTGTGATCTATGTTGAATGTTGTTACTAAGAGCCAAATGGGTCAGTTTAGGCTACTACACCCCAAACACTTTAAACAAGTATTATGTATAATTTTCCAAAGGCGTTATCTGATTTATTGTAGAACCTCGTGCGGACTGACCTCCTGGATATCGACCTGATTGTGGCTTGGTTTTGGTGTGCCATCGGTTGATGCCTTGTGCATTAGACACTGGCGCATTAGAAGTTGCTAATTAATAATAATAATAATAGAACCATTTAATTAAATCCAAGATGGCGCCTATTTTTTCGCCGCATGGTTTATTTTGCGTAGGCCGATAAACACTGGCTTAAAGCTTGATGTTTGATAGGCAACAAATAAAATGTTCAATAAAATAGTTTGGTGTACAAAGATCCTCGTTCGCAGTCGTTTACAGATGGGTTGTTTTGGAGGGCATTTAGTTTTGGCTAAACCGGTTTCTCCCGTTTTGTTCGGCTACAGTCTGAAAGAACACAACACAAGCAGACTCGAAGTGTGACAATGACCCGGTTCTGAGTCCAGGCCAGAGACCATTAGTCACAGTCGACGCCCAGACAAAAATACCCGCGTACAGTATGTGCACAGAAGAAAGGACTGTACTGCAACTTCTTCTACGACGCTATTTAACTACCAGCTTTTATGTAGCTAAAAAAACGAAATTCGGATTTGATTTATCACATCACCAGAAGTTGTTCGTCAATACTGAAATGATATTGAAGGCTATAACTTGCACGACAGTGACAGCACAGAATTTGTTTTACCAAATGGTTTCTAGTCCTATACCATATTTTCTAGCGAAAAGGCGATACTAAATATGAAACACATCACTGAACAATAACACATGTTATTTCACAAACAAATTCTTGCAACAGTGCAACTAACAAATATTGTGAACTATTAACATATTTCAAAATAAAATTAATTATTTCAGGATAATGCCAGATAGATTCATAGAAAACATAACATACCAATAACAAGGCAAGTTTATGGCAAAACACTTGCTCACCTTTTGTAGGATTTTTAAACCATCTGTAAAAATCCATTCGATCGTCATAGCCGGATAAGCACAATTATTCAACGTTAGCTCAAACACCAGAGATCAAAATTAATGTAGACCAACGTTTAAAATAACAGCACTACCATATAAAGCATATTTTACAAAAAACAACTTGACTTCATAACAGTAAAATCCAAATGCTAAATTAGTTGATATCCAAAAAGTAGAAAAACTGCTTATAGGGAAACAAAACTTCAGAATTAAATCATTTCAAAAGCAATGGGAACAGTTGGCATTGTGTATATTTTTAGTTAGAAAAAATTTATAATCTCTTATAGAGCTCATTTGCCTCACAAACTATGCATTAATTTGGTCATAGCTGAAACAAGGCACAATCTGGCCATGCCCAATCTGATTTTTTTGGGTGGGGCATGCTACTGAGCCCAAACTGGTTGGAGTGCCCAATAAACTTGTAAAGTGAGAGTCATGAAAATCAGGGAAAACTATTAGAAAGGTCATCAAGCAATACTGTCATCTGTGGGGAGGCGAGTCCATGCTGTGCCAGACACCACTTAAGTCCAGAGTTACGATTTAAATGTAGACATTTTATAGAAACATTAACTTTCTTATGTCCAGCTAACTGTTCTGAGAAAACAAAGTTAGGTAAATGTTGTCTGTGAAAAATCACAAAAGCAGTCAAAAATAACACAATAAAGCTGTGGTGGATGTATGGATGCATAGTGGCGCCACCTGATCTGCTGGGTGAAAATATGCCTAGTATCGCCATCTGACCTGCTGCTTAATAAACGTCTAGATTCACTGGCTTCTCCTATGCATACCCGGCAGCCTAAATTCCCTACTGTAGCCCTGTAAGAAATGCCGGGCACTAGAGTGTTCAAGTGTGGGCTTAAGCCACACTTTCTGGTTTGGCATACCAAATGATTGCATAATATGCTGTTGGTCACTATATGTGAAAGTGGTTCACTAGAAACATGGTGTTGTACATTGTGTGTTTAGTAATGGTAAGAAATTTAAGTATCGAAACAAAAACTGGGAAACAAACAATGAATGCAGTTTGCATAAGGAGAGCCAAAGTGAAAAACACAAACATCAAATTTCTAGACTACCGGCGGTTGCCGAGTAGAAAAATCCTGAGATTTCCCTTTCCGAAGCCCTGAGCATTTTCCACCTTCACGATGCATAAGTTGCAAATGGCGAGCCAAGTGATCATGACGGCCAAACTGACAAGGACAGTACTGGCACAGGAAATCACGGCTTTTGGTGTGAACCACAAGATGTCGCCGTATGTCTTTCTTCGCAAAGAACGTCTTGCCACACACAGGACATGGGTGAACCTTTTCAGAGCTGTCCTTCACCGAACGCGATCCCAGATGAACCTTAAGATGGCGATCCAGTTGCAAATAGTCACAGAACTCCTTTGCACACACTCCACATGTCAGTTCTCCTCTCTCGGCTGCGTGAATCGCAAGATGCGTTCGAAATGCAAACGACGAAGAGTAACTTTTGCCGCAGTAAGAACACCCGTATCTTACTTTGCTGTAGTTGTGAACACGCTGGTGACTCGTAAGGTGGTCCTTGCGAATGAAGGATTTCTCACAGTATGGACACCTATAATGTCTGTCCGAAGAGTGGACGCCCTGGTGACGAATCAGTTTGAAGTGTGTGTCGAAAGCTTTGTCACAGCCCGGTGACAAACATCTAGCAGCCAGAAGATACAGGACCGCTCGATCATTACATTATCTTCTTAACCAGTTAGAGTTACAGGTTAGAGTCTCTGATTAGGGTTAAGGGTTAGAGGTTGGCGAGAAGATAGCAGCTTGCAATCTTCATAACGTGTTAGTATTAGTTTTTAACTGTAACCACAACAGTAATAATGCGCCTTCATAGCATCAGATAACTTAAATGAGAGGTGCTATACAAACGTTTTTTACAGTTATGGCACATTGCAGACAGAACTTTAGATGCAAAAAGTAAAAGCTTTGCAATAACAAAAATTCTTTCTTTACCTGAAAGGCCTCTCTCCCGTATGGCGAAGTAGATGAACTTTCAGTCTGGCATTCGACGTCAAAGTCATCGCACAGATGTGACAGATGATTACTCTTTCCCCATACGATTGGCATCTCTCACTGCTGTGCTCGCTTGGCAGTTTATCACTCACTCCTTCATCTGCCGGGTGCATAACACCCCTGCTAGAAGATGCAGATTTCTTTCGCTTTTTGCCATTTGTAGTGTCTTCTACCTGACTTGCGTGCGCACTACCAAAGCGCTTGCGGTTTGAACTAGTCCGGGTTTTGCAATTCCTTGTTCTTCTTGGCGACAGTGGGGTAATGGATTGAGCATTTGTGAAATTGGGACATGCAGTATCGCTGGCATGATGAGGATCTCCAGTTTTAAGTAATCTTGTTGGGTTTTGCAGTAATTTGTTGGCGAACACAGAACCATCGCAGTCGTTGCTGTAGAAATCTCTGCCGAGATCAAGTTCGTCGTCAGGAAGCCGAAAATTGGATTTAAGTCCTTCCACTGGTGTTGGCTTGTCCGCTGTTTCCTGCAATGCAGTTTTGCCTTGGGTAGCATCTGAAGCTGCATTTCCTACAAAGTGTGAAGACACTTCCACTTTCAGAAGACTGTCAGACCAGCCATTTTCTCAATGACATTAATCCTAATCTTTTACAAACTATTTAGTTTAACTCTCTGTGTCAGTTGAAGCTTGTAGTCGCAGTATGACCGCTACGTTGCATAAATGCGTCAGCTATTAAAATAAATGATCTGTCTGTTGGTCTGCTTTTCTATCCATTTGTCTGTCTCTGTCCATTTGCCAGTCCTATGGCCATGTTGTACATGCTTGCTTGTATGTTTGTTTGTTTCTTTGTCTGTCTGTCTAATCTTTTTCTGGGTGTCTGCATGTACAGCTGCCTGTCTTCTTTACCAGTATTTATGTGTGTATGCATGTTGTCACACCTTGGTGTTGCACAGAGCCTTCACCAGACAATGGTTGTTTGCCAAGCAGACGCCCGTAATCGGCAGAAAACCAAACCTTTAGTTCGGTGTTCCTTGAAATCGGCTTCAACAAACACCACCGATATATCTTTTAAAAGATCAGAATTCAACTGTCAGAACTCAATGCACCCTAGACTTTAGATCCAACCTCATTTTAAACAGATGGCCGTGCAAGATTTCAACATTACCTTGAAGAACACATCAGTTGTTTGTAAACAAATTCTTAAGCATGTTAATCTCACCTCAAATCAGGGTCAAATGACTTATCGTAACTAAGCTATGAACTGAACAGGTACATTTGGTAAACTTGCCAAAAATATATGTATTGAATATGTGTCATGCATCTCAAGCTTACTGATAAACTGCACTGAACTTATTTACATTTGAACTGCATGGACACTAACCATTAACAGCTTAAAGTTGAAATGGAAAAGTTGTGCAACGCGATGCTAAGTTTGTTGTCGTGCCACATCAAGATATCTACTCACAAGTGTTTTCAATCCAGCCATGGCTTGACTGCCGTATTAAGTAATAATCCCATTTCTCAGAGTGGATTGTAAGTGAGGCGCTGCTTTCCTGCTCTTCCGCCCTTGAGGCAGCAATGGACAAATTACAAGGACCAGGACACAGATCCAGTGCATTTCAGGACTTGCCATTTACTTCCAAGCTTGTGCTGGTAAAAATGATACTGCTTGGCGACAAAGACAGGCGTGCGCAAACAACTTGTCCAAGGTCATTGAGTGGAGTAGTCTCAGCAGGCTTAAAACTACAATTGTCAGGTTACAGACCAAAAGCACTGCCGCGTCGCACCATGTGCGTGATCATCAGACAAAATATGTCTGTAATTATTCTGGCCACATTACTACCTGAAGTTGCCAGAAATTACTTTCAAAAGAATACCCGAGTGACGGCAAAGAAGATCTGTCCGTGGTACTGGAACGCCACTAGGTTCTGTTCTGCATGGCTGGTCGCCTGCCTTACGAACATCATCCAGTTTCCGGTTGATTCATCCATGCAGTCAATGAACTGTGACCTACCTACATCAAATATCTACAGCCAACAAAAACACATTTCAGAAATTTAAAAAGATCAATTTAAAAGACAGAAATGAAACTAAAATCAAATTAAACAATGTCAATATAAAAAGGCTTCTCTGCCTTGGTAACAATTTACTATGAATTTTCAACTTGCAATTCCCAAAGTCCAAAACACAAACAGCAGAACTGATGCAGAAATAAAACTGATCTTCTGGTAATCAGTGTCTAATGATGGTATCTAGTTTCACTGTCACAGTAGAGATTTACTTCAAATTTTCAATCTAATGCACCTGAACCTGCTTTTAACAAACTTCATAACAAAAAAAATTCTCATAGAGCAACTTGGATCCCAGTTTTAGCTGAATTTGCAACGCACAGGGGCCATGGTGGTTAATGAAAAATGGGGGTCCAGAGTGAGCACCCAATCTTTTCCAACTAAAGGGTCTGGGTAGCATCATAAGCTTCCCCAATGAAGTCTGTGGCAAAGCCCTGGCCACCGACGATTTTGGAGCATATGATGTCTAATTTTATATCGAAAATCACCTCCAGCAAATGGTTGTAGGGTCCCATACTGTAGCTGTAACCAGTGTGCTCGGTAGTGGGGGTCAAGTGACCCTCAGGTCCTCTGGTTCTGCCACCTGAGATGACACAAGCTCATTAAAAATTAAAAAACGAATTTATATTTGGCTCCCAAAGACGGAATTTTAAAGGGTACCCAAGTATACTAGACTGGTGCACACGGTGTGAAACTATCTTCTTAACCATTAAAAGACAGCGTAGCCGTGACTGCACACCTGGAATTGTGGTTTTCCTGTTCCTTCTAAGTTACTCTCGTCACGCAGCAAGCCTTCGTATGGACCAAACATTGTTCGGCTACGTATACGTCTCACAGCGAAAACTCCAACGTCTGCACAAATCAGATTAAAATCAAACCTTCTCTTACAAACATGCCTGCTGATTAGACGATTTTTTAGAGTCATGAGAACCTACAAAGCCAGATTATTAAAGTTTTTGTAGCTTTCTTTATGATCTGCCTATTAATTTAGGGCTATCGGGCAAACATCAAAAAAGATGACTAAATGCCCATATTGAAAGAGACTTAACTACCCCTCCGTGCCAAAATGGCCACAAGAACATACCATATACATACATATATATATGTATACATACATATATATATACACACAAGCATACATGTAAACGTATATGTTTTTCTATAGCAACTATGGCCTTGACCTAGCTCATTTTAAAATTAATTTATTGGGTGAGATCCTTCACCATTGCCACCCGTTTGAATGGGCACCATGCTATTTAAGGTCCCGGTGTACAGACCATGCTAGCCCGAGATTTAAATCTCTGAAATAAAGCCACTATTGGCATGCGAACGAAATGGCATCCTCACGCACATAAGCTTTAACCAATGAGCTAAACAGGCCACTTATGCATATCTCAGAATGTAGAATCTAACCGTTATTAGTTGTCTCAACCTCTGTGGACAGCACTGGCTTTATGGTTACCAGAGCAGGAGCCGTAAGTCGAGCACGACTTGGAACTGGACGATCATTCACTAAGATAAATGATCCATGCTTTATGCAGGTATCAAGCACGCCACATCCACAGTCTTCACACCCTGTCACATCAACAATGTTGATGCATTTCATGCATGTTCCAAATATGTACATTCCGAGTATACTCGCAGCAACTAAGGAACCCAGGGTGAGTGTTCAAGCTGCTTGGAGTAAACTCTGTACATACTCAGAGCAGACATGTAACACACCCTAAAACAAAACCTTGTTGCTAATAACTGAGCCTTTTCGACTTTCTTCTCTCAAATCACCACCTCCTTCATTTAGACTTGTAAACGTCCCAATGCCCAGATTCTGCTTAGCACCCACTGGCTCCTGGCCGAACACCTGAACTATGACCTTGTACTAAAACAGACCCAACTTAGCAACTGGCCGAACATCTGAACTATGACCTTGTACTAAAACATACCCAACTTAGCAAATGCAAACTTTTGTTTTCTCATCCACGAGACTCAAGATTTAACAAATAGAAAACTACGCGTTGCTACAGCATTTCCACAAATACAATTGAACCAAAAATCGGAAAGTCACATCACAGTGACAGCCATTGAAATGGGTCTTTGCACTTTAATAAATTTATTTCCAGAACGTTTGTCCCTCTGCTTGGAAACCTGTGGGACGCCTCTTTCGTCTTCGTGGTATAGTAATGTTGAAAGGCAATAGTCTTGCCTTTTTCATGCAGTCTATTTACAACTTACACAATAAATTGTCAGAAAAAGTGTCAGATGGTAAGGGGTCCGCTAGATCTGTTAATTCCATTCATAGAATTCATCCAAAATAAATTATTTAAGAACAAATTTCACAAACACATATGTTTTGTTCGGGAATTATTGCTTTTCGCATTTGTCACATTCTCCCTTGGTACAAGCAGTTTAAAAAGGCATGGTGGGCTCGAACTCTTGCCCGCCTTATTAATAACTTTTTTATGTCTAAATTAACCTACAGTAAATGTAAATATGCACGTTTTTCTATACAGCCTCGACCCTATTAATGCAGTGTAAATTATAAAACTCATTACCGATAAGAAAAGAAAACAAACGCGTCATAAAATTTCAAGATATTGTGTTAGGTCTAGAACAGTAAAATAAAATGGAAAGCTGAGCTTGTAAATTTATTTTCGTATTAGGTTCAGCGACCTTATTTAACTGTTTAAGGCACTGTCATGATCAATGGTGATGACAAAATTAGACGTCAATTATTCATAGAAGTTGTGATACAGTGGTTGTGAGCAAAAATCTTTACTTATTTTAATTGAATTGAAACGAATAATCGTTAAAATATCATAAACAAACTGAAGCGAATGATCAACTTGATTATAAAACTATTAGTTTTTATTTCTTGCATTATTTTGTTAAATTATGTAGTTAAATGCTGCGTTCAAGCCTTTTGGCCGGCCCTCCACAAATGAATATATCGGTCAGAAAGACGTCAGAACGGGGCTGTTTCTTTGACATCATTATGAATGTAGTTTTGTCAAATCTGCACAAGAAAATCTCAAATCGACATTTAAAATTAAAGTTCAACGCACCCCCTCCACACTTTATTGACTTGAAGAGAAACCAACAAAATGGCGACAGTTTTTTTGATCAGGGATGTTTAACTAACCTTCATTTTCATAGATCTGTGGAGAATCGACCAACCTCTATCCACAGATGGTGCACGAGTCCTGGTCTTTTAAGTTTATTTTTAAGCTATTGCATTAGTTTTCTCTATTGGTATCGTGAATAAATGCTTGCCGCTTATAGTCAGATGTAAAAATTATGTCGGACTCGGAATCAAGAAGACAGAAGCGAATCAGATCCGCTAGTCAACTTAACGATGAAGCAACCAACCCTTGTTTGAAGGTGACCCATTAATCTTACACAAAAGTTTATCGTGCGGTCACTGGCCAGTATAAAAATAAATCGGACTGTGAGCAGTTACGTAAAGGATTATATTAAAACAGCATCTTTGCACGAAACACGCAGACTGCTGTAAGGTGGCATGAAGTGAAACCTGTGAACACCCGGCTTGCCCGGACAGCCAACGTTCGTTGAGCTCACATTGGGCCCATAGCTGCCATCCATTTCCAACAGAGGCCCATATAGGGGCATACTCTGGCCCATGAACGTAGCTGATGCAGATACCCGAAAATTCACGAGACCAAGACGTTCGAGAAATCCACCTTTAGACCTTCGAAAACCGTCTTGAAACCACGACGCCAAGACCAGGACCGCAGAGAAATAAATTTTGGAGGTGGTAGATCTCAAGACTTTGTTGAGAATGCAACGCTGAGACCGAGACTAAAACCCCAGTAAACTGTTTGTAATTTGTTGTTATTATCTTTAGACAGCACTGTGGTACATTACAGTAGAAAGAACATCTGACAGATATAGAGTTTCACAGATTGGCATCTTTTTATAAACAGATTCTGTACCACTGATTTAATGCTATAGATTTGTGAAGCTACGGTTTGTGATGATCAGTAACACATGTCTGTTTTGTTTCTTTTAGGAATCAAAACAGTCTCTAAACTGCATGCATGAAAATGACTACGATAAAGAAAAGTGTGGCTTGTACTTTCAGAATTATCGAAACTGCTTAGACTTTTGGGTGAGGTTCAGCCATAAACCATATGATTGGAAACCCTATTTTTCAGTTTCCTCGAGCACCACAACAGATTTGCAGTTGCCCAAAAACTGAATGGTCTTTCATTAAGGGTTCAACCAATGAACAGCAGATTTTTAGTACTGCATTAAGATTCAAACTCCAGATTAAGAGATTAAGTGGCTGAAGGATGCAAATTATCACTTGACCATCTAGGAAGTAGTTGTTTTTAGTCCATATTTCATTCTAACCATATATATATATATATATATATATATATATATATATATATATATATATATATATATATATATATATATATATATATATATATATATATATATATATATATATATATATATATATATATATATATATATATATATATATATATATATATATATATATATATATATATATATATATATATATATATATATATATATATATATATATATATATATATATATATATATAAGTACAGAAAAAAGAAATACAGAAAAGAAAAGAATACTGACTCGAATGCATTGGATGCAAACCCCCATTTTAAACTTGGCAAGCCAATATTTCTGGTGACAGTTACAGTATATAACCGTTGCTTTAGAAATGTAAATAAATTTGCTGTGATTTGAATTTTTGTTGTTTTTCTTCACCAGAAACGTGTGATGAGAGACAGACGTCGTCTTGGCATTGAGCCAACACTGCCTGCTTCCGAAGACCGTGAAAAAGTTCGACAAGAATATTACGAGGAGGCGACAAGGGTTCGACATTAGAACTTGACGACTGATAGACATAATTGTGGGTTTACTTTAGGAAGTTGTTGCAAATGTTTTTAACAAGACAGAAATACGTCAATCACTGCATCTGTTCCGATTGTATTCGTTCTAATCTGCTTGAGAACTGTCACTGCTTTGTGAGGTATCGCTTAGGTGCCATCTGAGAAACCATGTTTTGCTAGGCTGTAAAAGCATTGCTTGTTTCTGTTATGTGGGATATTGACATTTTAGAATGTAGTTCAGTGAGTGAAATTCCACTATGGACAAAAGCCATGACTACATTTATGAGATTTGCATTTCAGGATGGCACAGTCTGTGCATGGGCGCCTAAAATGGCAAGGCATCCACGGTGAAGGATCTCATCCATTGTAATATTGAGGTTGTTTGATCACCTTAAGTACTTAAGTACATACATACGTTCTGCTTTCACGTGAAATGAGATACTTTAAGAAACAGATATAAAATCAAACTTCTATTGTACCTCTTATGCCTTCAGTGATCAACATTAGCACCACATAAATTGTATATTACATTACCTGTTACAGTCCAATCTAATCTATAGGAAAGGCATCAGTTGATGGTTGCATCAAGTCATAATAACAATACAAAATTATAATCCATTGGAGAAGCCAGGTAAAATTCTGATAGGTCAGAGAAGAAGCCAAAGGTTAGGCTACAGTGGATAAGCTAGTTGAAATAGACGCATCTTTGAATCGTAATCATAATATCGAGCTTTCTACAGCGCCCAACGAAAGCTACGTCACGGGAGCCAGCTGTTCACAGGCGCTCAGTCAAAACAAACACGGTAGGCAGAAACTGTTTGGTTCCAGGTCAAGATCTAGAAGTCGGACGGCTACGGTGGATGGTGTTTGAAATTGGAGTGGGAAGAGAGTTAAGGGGAAGAGGAGGAATCAGGATAAGATTTTTGGACAAGAGAATAATTATTTAAAGTTGGAACTTTTAACGTCAATGAATGGTTAATTCTGCAAAGAAGGGGATTTGAAGTCAAATTCAGATTTACGAAGTCAACAGCTGAATCCTAGTGATATGGTAGCTGATTGCATGTGAAGTTCGAATCCATGCATATCATGTTAAATGAGCAAGCGACAACACGCGTAACGTTTTGAAGAATGGTTGTGTTGCTATGAGTAAGTTTTAAGTAAAGAACTACTTCTAGGTAGCTTTACGTTGTCAATCTTTGTCAGTGTATGAGTGGATTTCTAATGTGATATTTTTGTTTTAATTTAAAGACCTTTAAACTCCACTGATAGAGACTAGTCGATAAAGACTTGCAATAAACAGACTCGAAAGTAGGTGTGCCGTGTCTTATCTTATTTTACCTCAGCTTACCATTCCCGTGTGCAGTGTTTTAAACTACTTACTTACCTATTCCTTAATACTTAACACACGACCGTGGTCGATCGCGTTGGTTCGGTGGGAGACCTTGAGCGTTGATGGGTGATTTTCCGGTTCCGGTCATTTTTTACGAAGTTTCAAACCAAGATGGCTGGTATGTGGCAGCCGGAGGACGGCGGATTGCAGCAAATTTTACAGTTATTGAGAGAATCACAGTCGCCGGATAATGCTACGCAACGAGCTGTCCAGCAGGTATGACAGACTAGCGGAACTTAAAAGAAACTAACGGCAATTAATGCTTCAAAATGCGGTACCGGAATCCAACGATGACTTAACGGTCATGTAGTGTGCCTGCAAACCGAAATGAATCACTTAAAACTGCCAAGAAACACATTTACTGAAAAAATTTAAATTTTTAGTTAAGAAATAACCATTATTTTACTTTTGGGGTGTTTTTCCGAGTTAGGCTTTTGCTTAATATCATCTGTACTTGGCCTACTAGCTGGGTAGGGCAGACAACAAGTTGATCACGAGCTGCGCTATATGTAAGATATTCAACTGAAAGATGAAGACGGTTATTTGTGTCAGCTGAGAGGTGGAAAATAAATTCGGTTATGGCTTTTATAGTTTTAAATGCACAATGTCATTACTTTGCTCGTTGAAATATTATTTCGATTTTTCGAATACATGTAAACTCTTTGTTTGACATCTTACAGAAACTTGAAGAACTCAACAAGTACCCAGATTTCAACAATTACCTGATTTTTGTGCTGACAAAATTGACTTCGGAAGGTACATTTTAAACATGGCTGGATTAACGTATTACATTAAAAATGACCATTATTTGTCAAATTTATTTATGTAACAGTATGTGTTGGCTAGAACTAGTGTTGTATTCAGTACACTTTGAGGTAATGCTGGATAATGGATTTTAAAAAATGGAGGAGCCTCATGTTTGAGCATGCAGTCATTCGTTTTATGACTTAGACAAGAATGTGAAGATTGTCTGATTTTGACTTTTCTCTCTTGGAATTTTGAGATTGTATTAATTGTCTTTTTTTGTGGTGTAATTGTCATTTTTGTCAAATGTACTTGTCATTTCTGTCATGCATACATGTCACTTTCTGTTTTGTGTACTTGTCAGTTATTTCGTGCGTGCTTGTCATTAATGCTATTTCTTTGTCATTTATCACCTTTCTTTGCCTCTTTTCCTTAAGCACTTGAAAACCATTTTGTTTGAAAATGGTTTTGTGTGATCACGTTGGGAGTGCCTCTAATGAAGTGGCACTACATAAATTTGTAATTACAATTACAATATTGTAATGTGTAAATTGTCGTATTTGTCATGTGTAATTCCCATTTCTGAGCAGATGAGCCAACCAGGTCCCTGAGCGGCCTGATTCTGAAGAACAACATTCGGGCACATTACGAGAAGTTTCCTCCGGAGGTGACCGACTTCATCAAGCAGGAATGTCTTGGGAGTATTGGCGACCCTTCGCCCCTTATACGAGCCACCATCGGCATTCTTGTGACTACCATTGTAGCAAAGGGAGGATTGGAAAACTGGCCAAATCTTCTGCCAAGCCTGTGTCAGAACCTTGATGCTGAGGACTACAATGTCTGCGAGGTGAGCAGAGAAAAAACTGGCCACTTAAGGTTTACTTTTATAATTTATGTGAGCATCTGTGATTTGTCAAGTTTTTGGCCAGCGGATGTCAAAGCTGATTAATTTGCTAAGAAAAATCCAAATAATTTTCCTTGTAGCTCTCTTGATCTGACAGAACTGCATCTTGGCTGTCGTTTGAAATCCTTTTGTACGAGTCTAGTCCTTCTGGTGCTAGGTAAAACGTAAAATATAAATGTGCATATTTTTCTATAGCGACTGTATGACCTCGACCCTGTTTATTTTTTAATGAATTAATCGGGTGAGATCCTGCTCCACCGCGGTCGTGTAGTGTCTTTCTGGACTGTCTTATACAACTGGAGTGTGTGACAGCTCTGTAAATGTTAGATGTGGCTTAACCGTGCTTTATAGAAGCTGATGTGCATAATGTGTGTATGGTTGATTTGTTCGCAGGGTGCTTTCGGAGCGCTGCAGAAAATCTGTGAGGACTCGGCTGAGCTTCTTGATACCGAAGTACTGAACAGACCTCTGAATATTCTGATTCCTAAGTTCCTGCAGTTCTTCAAGCATAACAGTCCCAAAATCAGGTTTGTAAAAATAACTTCTCTAAGGCACTGACGTCGATGTAATGACAGGCGGAATAAAACTGTTTTACTTTTCTGCCTGTCGGTATTGTTTAAGTGATTTTTTGTGTCGTTTTGTTGCTGTTCGTTAATTTGTTAAAGTGGTCTGTGTGTTTGTTAGATCTCATGCGATTGCTTGCGTTAACCAGTTCATTATTGGTCGCTCGCAAGCCCTGATGATGCACGTGGACAGCTTTCTAGAGGTGAGTTGATCACAGATATGTTCATCCCCATTGCTAAGCTCTTTTCCTAAGCAGAGTTTCTTTGAAGTGGTGTTATATAAATGTCGAATTACATTACTTTTACGTTGTGTGTATGCCTGTGTTGGCCCATAAACAAGTAAAGGAAGGAAGTTGAATTATGATTGGTGATATTTTTGGCTTGTTACAGAGCGCTTTTCTCGTTTTACCTAGCTGTATATGCATAGATGTTCCATTTGTGCTGCTTTGGGAGTGCTACGTAAATCTCGTTACATTACACACGAGACATGATTGGTGAAGCATTGGGCTGTTTACCTCTGCACCAACATTTTAAGTGAGGTGCAGTCCAACTTGAGAGGCTGATGATTCATAGGTGAATTATGTAAGCCGTGATTCATCCAGTTACATCCTGCCATTATACTTTACAGCTTATCAAAGGCATGCATGATCTGCGGCTTAGGTGAAAAGATGCACAATAAATTTGCCGTTGCATTATGTTACATTACGGTTTCTTGCAGAACCTGTTCTTCTTGTCGACTGACGAGGATTCAGAAGTTCGCAAGAACGTCTGTCGTGCGTTGGTGATGTTGGTCGAAGTGCGAATGGACCGATTGATCCCACATATCAACAACCTGGTCGAGGTCAGTAACTGATTTGAGTTTTTAATGAGTAGAGGAGGTGGTGGAGTGGGTTACATTTTGGCTATGAATTTTTTTACTTTTATTTCACTTGAAGTTGCCACTGAATGATTCCTAGTGCATTACGATAACAGCGCTATAGAAGTCTTTAGATGTTGGGTTTTGATTGCTCTGATGTTGCTTTGAATTCTGGTTACGTGAAGCATAATTACATGGAACTAGTGGAATAGTTGACTAGCAGCTTGTGACATGAGCTCCTTTGCGTTGTTTGCCATTGTTTCTAGTAAACCATTCTCTTAAATCGTGGCATTGCTTAGTCAGGTCAGGAGCACCTCTGAGTAGTTTCTCTTTCAGTGGCGCTATATAAATTTGCAGTTGCTTAAGTGTGTAGTTACATTACGGACGTTTTGCTGTTGATTTGTAGTACATGCTAATGAGGACGCAGGATCCGGATCAGACTGTTGCGCTGGAGGCGTGCGAGTTTTGGCTGTCGCTGGCAGAGCAGCCGATCTGTAAGGAGGTACTGACGATGCACATCGATCGTCTGATTCCAGTCCTCATACACGGAATGAAGTACTCGGAGATTGACATTATTCTCCTCAAGGTACACAAAGAAATCTTTGTTGTGTGCTTAGTTACAACACGAATTCTGATATTGAGAGGTTTGAAATAGCGTGGATCCTGTGTTTCATTCATCTTTGGAATATGATCTTCTTATAACAGCCTTTTTATATCATCATGGTACTTCTTGATGTGGTTCCCTAGGATGGTGTCATACAGAGGCATGTCAATATCACGTCAGTAAGTAAAGCTGTAGTTTCCCGTACTAGAATGTAGGGGTGGTGCTCATTTCCTCTGATGATGATGATGATGATGATGATGCATAATAGAGGATGACGACTAACAGATGATGATGATGACTGATGGATGATTTTTAGGGTGATGTAGAGGATGATGAGACCATACCAGACAAGGAGTCCGACATTAAGCCACGTTTCCATCGATCAAGAACGCACAGCATTGGCAAATTTGGTGAAGAGGTGAGCCGTCAAATTCAGCTTAGCGTTGATTAGTGCTTCATGACTAATTTACAACAAAAGGTCTGACTTTTGAATGAACCCAGTTGATACTTGTGGTTGAGTTACCTTTGCTGTTTGTAACAACCGTCTCAAAAAACAAATTCCTGAAGCAGTTATTTGAGAATGTTTATCTATTTCATTGTTTTGAAAGGAAATATTTTCTGTTAATAATATTAATATTAATAATAATTAATAATATTTTGTAATTTGAGCAATTGTAGTTCTTTTTATTTTTTACCTTAAAGATTATTTATAGGTAATTAGTGTTGCTTGCACTGTTTTATCTAAGCATTTATATAGCTCCTTTAAGAAGGTCACAAAGGTGCTGTGGAGTTTTTATTCCTAGTAAACCTTGATAAGAATTACTCGTACAGTTGTGGTGTTAGTGTTTTAGTGTAATTCTAGAGTCTAGCATTTGATTGCAATATTCAGGGTGTTTTCCTTGCGTGGCTGTTACGCATTACATTGGGAGTACATTACATATGGATGTATGTGTAACTTGTGCGATTGTATGTTGGATGATGGCATATCTGTGAATTATTTCAGCGAAGCCCTTTGACAAGGCAGTCGAACAGAGTTGATAGGAGCACGGATAGCGATATGTCTTTTGTAAGAACGGACGTAATTAAGACACTTTCACGTTTTTTGGTTCAGCTTTGTTGCTCGGCAAACACTGAGGCCATAACCTAACAGAGTAGTGAATTGTCTACACCTACGATTCCTTGCTGAGCTGATGGACGTATGGCGTGTTAATGAATGCATTACTTATTTACCAAAGCTGAATTTTGTTTGAATTGTGAATTGGAGAAAGAATTAGACCATTCCTATAAGCATTTATTGCCTTTGCGTCTGATGGTGGATGGCCAGTCCTCTCCCTTGCCACCTGAGCTTCCCACTGACTGTTTATGTTCTATAGCTGAGAGCTAGTGCAGAAATCTGTCTTTTTTCCTAACCAATCTTCTCTGAAAATTCTACGATAAAAGTTTGAAAAGTCACCAGATGGGCAAATGTTTTCTATCTGCAACGACGTCTTTTGTCTGCAGTTGTTGACTCTTGTGGGTGGTCTGTTTATGTAGGAAAAAATATCCACTTTCAAGTATTGGTTTTTTGATGTTGTGCCAAGTTATTGTTATGTAAGCAAATGAAAATATTGTATTCAGCGTTCTCTTTGTTTCCTTGTTCGTTGTAAGTCTTAGATAATTTTTCTTATTCTTTGATGTTGAGCAAAACAGTTGTTTGCTGTTGATGTTGAAGACTTCTTTTGTTACCACATTCTGTCTGAGAATTCACTCTGAGGGGGTTGTTGCCTTTTTATAGCGCCTTTTAATGAACTGTGGATAATCACGTCTGTACTTTTTAAGTTGTTTAAAGTTGTACTTTTTAAAGTTGTTTATGTGCAAACGTTAAAGCTTAGTTAAAGCCAAGTCTGAAATAATCTGTTTATTATGATGACTGGGACAGATTGTATATGATTAATGTCTATTGAATGGAACAGATTCTGTGTGATTAGGCAGATTCTGTGTGATTAATATTAATTGATTGGGACAGATTGTGTTTTGACATTTTTTAAAAATTGAACAGGGCAAATTTTCTGTAATGAAATCTATGTTATATTGAAACTTTATAATTTGTCTTAGAAGCATGTTTTACTAATGGTAGCCTACACTTATTTCTAGCACTCCAACACTTACTCCAGCCTATTGGATTTTGTGGTGTATGGACCGGTTTCTTGGTTTTTTTTCTCAGGATGGTGAAGATGATGAAGATGGCAGTCTTGATGATGAAGCCTTGTCGGACTGGAATCTTAGTGAGTAAATTATCTGAGATTTTTTGTTGAAAGTTCACTGTTTATCTTAATTAACGATGTAATGTTTTTTCTGTTTGTGGGTTAAATGGTGTTTTCATATTGAATCTGTTATTTTTGATAAATTTATTTATAGTTTGCATAATTATTTAATTACTTGATTTTGATTTTTCATATTTATTGTATTTATTAAATGTGTGATTGTTTATCTTTTATTATATTCATTAATCATTTAATTGGTTTTTTGTTGTATTTTGCAGGAAAGTGTTCTGCAGCTGCACTTGATGTCCTGGCGAACGTTTTCCACGATGAGATTCTTCCTGTGGTTCTGCCGATCCTGAAGGAGTTGCTTTTCCACAAGGAGTGGGAGATCAAAGAGTCGGGCATCCTTGTTCTCGGTGCCATTGCAGAAGGTATGCTAGAGACATGTTGTTTCCAGGTATTTGGTTTCTCGAACTGTTGTAGCTTGAATTTAAGTTCCCTTTTATAATTATAAAGATAGCAAAGATAGCATAGGCCTGGTGATATCAGAGTGTAGTTGTCCATCGAATAAGCGAGGAATTGTAGGCAGTTTGTACTGTATAAGTTTCTGTCAGATCTTAGTTGTATTAGATAAGTTGCTGTTGAATGCGTGGTTGAACTATTTACCTGAGTTGGTTGGCTTGTAAAAGGTTATATTAGGGAACTGTGGAGTGCAGAACAAGTGCAGAGAATGGCACTTCACCACAGACGTCTAGTGCCGAACAAACATCCTGACTCTGACAGTGCAACAAAGAAAGTTTGGAAGGAACTGATTAAATATGCATTAAACACCTACAAGTTTTAGCCCATGGATGATGATGATGATGATGACGGTGATGAAGATGACTGGTGTATGATTTTGTAGGTTGCATGAATGGAATGGTGGTGCACCTGCCGGAGTTGATTCCCTACCTGATTACCTGTCTTTCGGACAAGAAAGCCCTCGTTCGCTCCATCACTTGCTGGACGCTCAGCCGATACGCCCACTGGGTTGTCGGTCAACCGCATGAACTCTACCTAAAGCCGCTTATGACAGAGGTGAGCTACTCATCATTTTTACATGGCTGTTTTAGGCTTTCTTCGATTGACCTTGTTAACCTGTGAAAATGGACTCCCAGTTCGTGTAGGGATTACTGCTTGAAGCTAACTTTAGCTCTGCTCGAAAAATTGTTTGAAAGGTATTTTGTTGTTGGAACTATGTAATTCTGGACACTCTTTGCATGGAGAACATCTGGCAGCTCATATAGTTGCCTTAAGTCTGCTGGTATGTTTATGTAGTTGCGTTAAGTCTGATGTTCGCTATGGCTCGTGCTGATGTAGTTGCCTTAAAGTCTGATATGCTGCCCTTTTAAGCTGCTGAAGCGAGTCTTGGATGCGAACAAGAGAGTGCAGGAGGCGGCTTGTTCGGCGTTTGCAACACTGGAGGAAGAGGCATGTACAGAGCTTGTGCCATACCTTGGCTTCATCCTTGAGACGCTCGTCTATGCCTTTGGCAAGTACCAGGTTAGCAGCTTCTGCAGAATTCTTCTCTAACTAACAGGACGAGTGAATTTCCAGTTTCTTTTTCCTGCTTTTTTGCTCATTAGTTATCTTTTTGTACCTCGGTAAAGAAATTCTTAAATCCCAGTTGTAATAAAGCTCACTGGTGGACATTTCTAAGTAAAATCGTCTCTGATTAATTATAGTGACTGTGATTAATGTCTCTTGAAGGTGCTCTGTATAATTTTCCCAAAGCCTGACTTCTGGTTTCCATGCCTTCTCAGTTCAACTGGACTTCAATGCATTATGATTTGATATGACCATTGCACATTATGATAAAGGTGCTGTAGTCTTTGGATGAGATCAGAAATAAAAGCTTTCTGCCAGGTTCGCTTATGTTCTTATTAGATGCAGGTGTTACTTAAATTTAAGAAATTTTTCGGTCGTTGGCTGCATATCGTTTTTGTTCTGACTGACTTGCAGCATAAGAATCTTCTGATCCTGTACGATGCGATAGGAACGCTGGCCGATTCCGTTGGCCATCATCTCAACAAACCGGTGAGTACTTGGCCGCTGTCTTTGCTTTCTGGGAAACTGGGGCAGGGCGTATTGCGTGGTGTGTACAGTCATCTTGGTATTAGTGTTAATTCCGTGCCTTTTCACATGCGGGTCCTCATCTCTGGATTTCACTACCACCAGATTTGAGGGACCCTTCTCTTTCTCAGTATAGAATCTTTGGAAGAAGGTGTTGAACAGGATTTTGATAAATATTATTAGTCAGTGTTTAGTCAGGGTAAGGAACGGTGCTATATGAATTGATTCTGTAATGAGAACTGTGCAGCAATTTCTGTGAGGCTTGTGGCATGAATCTGGATACTTATATAGGGGCTTTTCTAGTCTGTCGCTTGCATTGACATTGTGCTTGTGGCTTTGTGTTGGCAGGAGTACATCAGTCTACTGATGCCTCCCCTCATTGAGAAATGGAACGTTCTGAAGGATACAGACAAAGATTTGTTTCCTCTGCTCGAGGTAGGAACATTCAGATGCTTCTCTACTAACTTATTATATCCTTGTAAAGACACAGTTGTATATCACTGCTGCTCGATGTGTTTTGCGTTTAGCTAATGGCGCTGTATGTCATTGGTAGAAGTATATGAACTTTAGTAACATTACGTTACAGTCTGTGTGTCAGAGGTAGAAGTGTTTGTGTTTCAGTGTCTGTCGAGCGTTGCAACCGCCCTTCAGTCGGGGTTCCTGCCATACTGTGAGCCCGTGTTTCGGCGATGCGTGTCTTTGATCGAACAGACGCTAAATCAAGATTATGTAAGTATCGAAACTTAACTGTCACCTGATTTTGAATTTGTATGTTACGGCTTATCTGTAATGTGTACCCGTGCCAAGGGAAAAGGCTTTTTATGTCTTGTTTGATCTCATTGTTTTTTAGATTTGGATTTCTTTTTATAATATGTTACATGAACTCCTTACTTTTTTGTTGATTGGTGTAATGATGTTTGTTGATTGGTGTAATGATGTTTGTTGATTGGTGTAATGATGTTTGTTGATTGGTGTAATGCTTTTTGTTGATTGGTGTAATGATGTTTTCTGTGATGTGTTGCGATGTTTGTTGATTAGCCGTACAATGTCTGGTGACTGGTGTAATAATATTTGCTCTAGTATTGAGTTTGTTGTTCGTGCTTTAGATGCACTTTTCAAATCCGGAGCAGTTTGAAGCCCCTGACAAGGATTTCATGATTGTTGCTCTTGATCTGCTGAGTGGACTTGCAGAAGGACTGGAACATCACATTGAGGCTTTGGCGGCGAGCAGCAACCTCCTCAAACTTCTCTACCAGTGTATGCAGGTATGAGGATAATTGTTCGTCAGTTCATTGGCAATCGTCACATCGATTCGCTAACATCACTGATCAATTTCACTGAGAATAATCTGTTGATTTAGTTATAGTCATCCATCGTTTCATTGAACGTTGTTGATCCATTTAACTAGGAATCGTCCATTGATTTACTGATAGTCATTTATCGATTCAGTGAAGTTGATTCCCTACACGTTGGCTTGCGTTTGTAATGAAGTGGTTGTGTTTTATGGATTGTTAACATTCAGGACCCGATGCCTGAAGTAAGACAGAGCTCGTTTGCCTTGCTGGGCGACCTGACAAAGGCATGCTTTCCACATGTCAAGCCTTTCATTGGTCGGTACTTTTGGTTTTCTTCATTTTAGGAGATACAGTAGATTCTAGTGATGCCAATAGAGATTTACACCATTGTCCAAAATGTTTATAAAAGTAGTTCTACTCTTTAGGAGCCAGTTACTTTGAGGGGATTTTTAAGCCTGTTCTGCTTGCGTCGCATGATTGAGTGGTTTTCCACACGAGTGTGTAATTGTGTTGCGAACATTTCTGTAATAAGTGTACTGTTCTTTTGGAATGGACTTGATTCTCAGTCGGTGAGACACAGCTTCATTTGATCAGCATAATGTTTTTAAAATGCCATTAGTCACGCACGTTTAGGTCACTTGGACAGCCGTGCTTCTTCTGCTTCTGATGGTTACTAAACAGGAGTTGTAGTAAGTGTCTTGGTGCATTCATCCGTGTACTTGTGTGTGTGTGTTTAGTTGTTATATATCTGCTGTTGTTTTATGTGATTAGGTGAATTCATGCCGGTCCTGGGTGCCAACCTAAATCCTGAATATATATCAGTCTGTAATAATGCGACATGGGCCATTGGAGAGCTGTCCATCAAGACAGGTTCGTACATGTTTGCTTACTTACTTTCCTTTTATTTTATCTTTTTTTATTTTTATTTCTGCATTTATGAAGCACCACTATCTGGTAACTTAAGCATCAATCATATGATCGATTTTTGGATTTTCATGAAGTTTCTGATTTTTTTGGTGCTTTTCTGTGGATTTTCTGTGTTTGTGTTATAGAAGTGACATTGTTCAGAGTGTAAGAAGAAGAATTTGTTTTGTTGTAGGGGAAGAGATGAAGCCCTATGTACCTTTAGTCTTAAGTCGCCTCATTGTCATAATAAATCGCCCGAATACTCCAAAGACACTTCTCGAAAATACAGGTCAGTACAATTCTGTCCATGTATGTATATATGTGTGTATGTATGTTTGTATGCATGTATGTGTGTGTTTATGTACGTATGTGTATGCGGGTCAGGCTTCATCATAGCTGATGTGGTGTTAGTTGGTAAGGACTGTTTCAAGTAAAATTAGCAAAATATCAGTTTTGCTTATTCCGTGAACTGTATTTTGTCTAATTAACCTTCTGGACACATTTTTTACCTTAAATGAACAAACTTTAAAAAAAATTTTGCTGCTTCATATTAAGATAAGAAGATAAACCTTGCAAACCTTGTAAAGGAAACTTGAGAAGTTTTCTTGAAGCAGTGCAGTATATATGTTTGTTGAAATAATTGAAGGATGGACAAAGCTGTTTGCTTGTTACATTTTAGGAGACCATTTGGCGTTGTTCAGCGTTTATTGCTGGATTTAACTTTGTGGTAACTAATTGTATGTGTTTGTTTTGTTTTTGTGCGTATTTTCTGGCGTCTGGTTGGTGTCTGTTGTCATCGTCTTCGTCGTTTCTATAGCGATTACAATTGGTCGACTTGGCCTAGTTTGTCCGCAGACAGTTGCACCAATGTTGCAGCAGTTCATAAGACAGTGGTTTGTATTCGTTTGCTTTTCTTCGTGTTGTTCAACTTGCCATTCGCTTTCGGCTTACGAAGCCCTGGGGCTTTGCGTTTCATAGCTTGTTTTTGGTTGATTTACTTTGTTCGTTTGTGGTTGGTTTTGCGTTTAGGGAACTTTTTTAATAAAATGTTTTGGGTTTTTGGTTGTTTGATTTATTGCCTGTTGTGAATTTTGTAAGGGTGTAGTTGCTTGGAATTTTCTGGCTTGTTTTGAGCGTTTTTAATGCAATGTTCTTGCAACAGGTTTTGGAATTTTTTTTTCTTTAAAATTTGACAACTGTGTTGTAACTTTACAGTTTGCTCTGTTGTTTACTTTTACACGTTTGTGAATGTGCAACGTTTTACTCTGTTGTTTACTGTTACATATTTACGGACATGTTATAATGTCATTATGTTATTGTGTTTTAATTTGCCTGTCTTAGGTGCACATCGCTGCGCAACATCCGAGACAACGAAGAGAAGGATTCTTCGTTCCGTGGAGTCTGTGCGATGATTAACATCAACCCGAACGGTGTTGTTCAAGATTTCATCTTCTTCTGTGATGCCATTGCGTCGTGGGTCAGTCCAAAGGATGACCTCAAGGAAATGTTCTTCAAGGTACGTCCAGAAGCGACCCTTTCAGACTGTTGTAGTACCATGGAATCTACCTCTTACTTTGGCAGTAAGGCCTTAGTAAGTAAAGTAAGTAAGTAAGTAATGCATTTGTTAACACACCATGTGTCCTTCAGCCAAGTGAGGAATCGTATGCGTGGATTGCTTGTGTGCATACACAAGCAGTCAAATACATAACACTGCAAACAAATAAAGGATGATACAGAATGACACTCAACCACGAAGACGGTGGTGTACTATATTAACATGTAACGAGGTTACGTGTTATTGCAAGGTTTTCAAGAGGCGTTTGATCGACTGCTTTCTTCTTTGATGTAGATTCTGCATGGCTTCAAGAACCAGGTCGGAGATGAAAACTGGACGCGTTTCTCGGACCAGTTCCCACCGCCGCTTCGCGAGCGACTGGCCGTTCACTACGGAGTGTGATTTCACTCGGTGAGCTCCCACTTTGTTCTCATATGCTGTGGCATGAATCGGGCCATAGATACGTACCTAGACACTTATAAAGTGCCCTTTAAGTACCCCACAAAAGCATTAAGAATAAAAGTTCATCTGTAGACAATGCTTGGATCACTGGAAAAGTCACCGCTTGCCAGCTCTCGCAAACACGCAGAGCCTGACCAACAGATTGTGATGTTCTGGTGAGATGGGAGTTGCCATCAAGATAGATTGATCACCTTACCTTACCTCTGCAATGCTTTAATTTACCGGACCTTTCCTTACCCTTCTTGCCTTTATTTCTTTGTCTTGCCTCACTTTACCTTACCTCATCTTGTAGCTTTTCGTATCGTTTGTGGCTGTAAATTAAAAAGAAGCAACTTAGTTGTGATCGTGAAATGTGTTGAGGGAGTTTTTGTTGTTTTTCAGAAGACGCCAGATGGAGTTAGTAACGGAGAGCTTGGAAGGGGACGGATGGGTGGGAAGGAGGTCTTGGTGTCTCAGTATATACATATAGCACTTGGCAAACTGCCAGTTTTCTACCAGTGTTCTCTGTAGCCGTAAGGATTGGGTCGCTGCTACTGTTTCTTCCCCACTGGGCAGTTACGCTCTTAAAACGTTTATGCCGTTATCCAACACTGAAAGACAATGGACTTTTTCTGCTTGTCTGGCTCAACGGGAAATTGAAAGTGAAACAGGATGAGTGGAACAGTTTATCTTCTGGAATTTTCCTTCTGTCTCTCCCGGGTTATCTAACGCCAGTCTGCTTAGCACGGATAATTAAAGGCCATAGCTGTAGCGAACTCCTATTGCATGCAGCTTTAAATCTTTTGTTGTATCTATCCTTTTGTTTCCGAATGAACTTGTCTGTTGAAGCTCCGGCTTGAACGATTCGTATACGAATAAGTCGCATGAAAAGTAATCTTTAGCGGTTCGATGACTAGTGTTGTGTTTGGCGTATTCTACCTAGAGCTAGGCTACGTTCGAAAAAGCTGCTTTTCGGTAAATGACGAACTTGTAGGTCAAGTCGTCTTCACGCAAAATATTCAGTTAGTAAGAGGTGATTTTGGTCAGTTCAGCTTTACGGCAGCTTGATTTTATTTTGAGCTTTGGCCTGCGAGCGGCGATGTTGCTACGTGTTTAGGGTTTCCTGAATAGTTGTGTTATTTGGCAAAAACTGATTCTTGGATGGAATTGCGAGCGCACGTACTGTGCGACGCCTGTCTTTGTTGGTAGTTTGTCTGCTGTGAAGTGTTCATGTGTGTGTCTTTTTTGCCACCTGAAATGTACAAAAGTTTTGTTATCAGCTGTGAGTGTGTTCTTGTTTGTTTGTTTGTTTGTACGTCTGGGTGTATGTGTTTTGTATGCACTTGTTTTGTGCTGTTTTTTACGTTCTGTGTGAGAAGTTATTTTTTGGGGATTTGTCTTTGCAAAAGTGGAAGAGTGATTTCAATGATAGTTGATTTTGGTTGGCCTGTTGCTTGTTTCCATTTTTACTGTAATTTTTTTATCAATTTTTACAGTGAATGTTGTCGTTTCCCTTGTTTATGCAAAATGGCCAGCAGAGGTGTTTTTTATAGGTAACTAGGTCAACCTGTGGGGTGCTGACATAAGTTATAACTGGGTAAACCCTGGTTGCATTTTCGTAGCTAAGTCAATTTTTTATATATTTTTATTTTTAGTGTTTTCCTGTTGGTTATACTAGTGAGAGGTCAAAGGGGTCATCTTTCAGCGCGTTGAGTTGGTGCACTGGTACCAGGGTAGCGAGGTGTAGTAACCATTAACTGACACGAGATAGTAATTAATTACATTTCGGATAGTAATTTGGTTTTTTGGTTGTAATTGCAAATGCTGGATGTGTTTTGTGGAGAGATGCACCCTGCTTTAAGGATTCAAAGTAGTTTGATGCGCTAACCGCGTTACATCGGAGAAGTACAAACTTATTTGTTAATATTTGTAAGAGCTTAACTCGATGGCTGTATGTGATTGTAAAACGATTATTATAGGTAAGTTATTATTCTGATTATTATTAGTATTATTACTAATGTAATTGTTCAGAAGTACATCTAGGATATAAACGAGTATTTGTTATTTTGAACCAGATCTTTTTTATAGCGTTACTAGTGACGAGAAATTTGTCGGAGTGATTAAGTTTTGTGCATATACAGAGTCTTATTATTATCGTTGGCTGAGAGGCCCGAATTTTCTATAAATATTGCTCAGAGTTTGGTACCAGCTTTAGCCAGCGAAGTTTATATTCTGTTGTTTGTGGATTTCTTATTGAAACATGTAGTCTGTATAAATATCGCCAGCTGGATTCATTGTTCTGTGTGTGTGTGTGTTAAGATTCCTGTGGAGATTTTCAGTGCGTGAACTGGCGATATTTACTTTGAAACGTTACAGCGGTTTTTTGGCACTGATGTGGTTGCATGTTAGTTCATAAGACGTTTCTAATTGCCTTTTGTAGAGTAAGGTATTGAGTACTACTGTAAGGAAAAACTGGTACATAATTTGCTTGTGATAAGTGTGAATATTTTTATAGGACAGTAACTACTAAATGTATTATTACTATTATTAATATCAATGTTGTTATTATTATTTTGACAAATGTTTAGATAAAGCTATTGGTTATATGTCATGTTCACTTCTTAAGTCTGAATATCAGTTTTGTCCCTGATGATTGCAAAGTGTTAAGTTATTTTACGTTTCCTTCATTCGTCCCCGTGTTTGACAGATATTACTGAGTTTTTTAGCTGTGCCAGTTTAACAGGGAAATTAGGGCATTTCTAGTTAAGTTTTCAAAAACTCCTGCTCACGCAAGTGGAAAAACTCTTAGTGGTGGGTGTGTGTTGTGCTTGACATGCGGATTCAGTTCTGATCCTGGTCAGGGTAGATGTTTAGCCGACAGATTTGGGTGACGAAGGAGGAATTAGGTTGCTCATGGCAGTGCGGGAGCTTGTGTGGCTTGCGGATCTGGAATACCTCGGAATAGTTTTCTGCTAGATTGCTATTTACAATTAGATTCTTTAATTAAAAATGTTACATTTTTAAAGTTACATTTATATCCATCCTCTGGTGGTGTAGCAGCTGTTTTTTCCTCCTGATTGGGTGTAATTAATTGGGGTTGGAAGGGGAAACATCTTTTGGAAGAATTGTGTGCAAGTAATCCCTGGAGACACTTTTTGGTTGAGCTGATGACATCCAAATCCAGTGCTGATTGTTTTAAACAAATGATTTCTTCATGCTGATGATCCTGATCAATCCTACACCAATTCTCGTTGTCAAACTACAGAAATTGAACGGTCTTGGTGTCAGTAAAACCACTGCATGATTTTACTGAAAGTGCTCTAACTGTTTATGTATGATGTTCGGAACAAAATTGAGATGAGCTCTTCATTCTTGAGTTTTTGCTCAAGACAGTGTTTGCTTCTTCTCCGAAAGGGCATCCCAGGGATGTAGGTTGCATAATTCACGGCAGGTCACGGATGCTTGATGTTTGGCACATCCCAAGTACCTGCAGGTGAGGGTTAATCTTATGGGGTATGCTGGCCACTGACCATGATCAGTTTGCATCTGGCTGAAAAGAAGTTGAAAAAATTAAACAGGGTGTATTCGGAGTAGGATTGCTGTTTTTTAAATTAGTTTGAAGATATTTTTAAGGCAGAGCCAGAAGTGACTATAAATGAAATCAGTTGTTCTTGTTGAACATATTATGTCAACTAGGCTGGCTATAAGGGACTTCTGCAAAGGCGCCTCAGAACTGGCTGAATCTGTCAAGGAATAAGAACCAACATCTTATGAAGTTTATGATACAGACACCAAATGTCGCCTGCCAGTGTTTTATCGAAAGTCTTCATGAACTTCTGACTGTCTTTAGGAGTAGACTCAAAATTGGATGTACCATCTGTTTGATATCTGCACTTAAATTAATAGAAATTGTGAAAAACAGAGTGCTAATACACCTTTTCTAATACACCTGCAGGTTGTGTCCAGCATTCGTCAGATAGGCAGGTTAATAACAGTAGTACAGTAGTAAGAAAAAAATAATATTACTTAAAGATCGTAGCTATTCTAATGTGTTTTTTTATCTATTATTGGGAGTTCCAAAAAGTATGAACAACCAAGAATAAGTTAAATAATCTGCCAGTGCCATGCCTTAGATTCACACTGTTATTTGACCATTTTTAAATAATAATAATAATCTCTACTGCTGCCTTTAACATAGCTGTACTGAGTTCAGGTACCAGACAGTTGTGTTGTCCAGCTTTGCAGCCGATGAGAAAATTTTGTTTTGTTAAAATACTGTTGTGTTGTTTAAATCAGTAGATCTGGGATGATAACAGGGCTAATGGATTGATAGAAGTAACCAACTTCCGATTGCCTAAGCTTACTTATCTTACCATTCTCAATACTACCACATTTATTACCTTGGCATAATAACGTAACTAGGGTTTAAGTGGTTCAAAAGATGTGTAGTCTGTGTTAGAACCAATGGGAATGTTTAGTAACAGTTCCTTCCAGGCTTTGTACAATCGTCCAAACTCTTGCAGAAATCTACCAGCCGTATGCTGAAGAATTACTAACCTAAAATTGTAAGCACTTTTTGACCTAAATTTGAGAACTGATGCAAAACTGTGTTTGAAAAGGTCTGAATAAAAAACTTATGTATGTCATTTGCTGTTTATATAGTACTTTTCTGAACCTCACAAAGGTGCCGAGACGTGGCTAACTAAAGCTTCTATAAAAGGGCATCTTAACGTTTTTTTGCTATTTCTCACTGTATCTGATTGCATTGGCAGATGCAAACTGATGCCAGGTGTTTTGACAAAGCAAATTTTGACGTACACTGTTCTGTTCTTCGTCAGTTTATAGTTGATTGTTGGTAGATGGTTGTGTTGCCGATTCCTTGCGAGCATTTCTCCGCTATTGCTGCGAGCGTTGCTTGTTTTCACAGATGGATTTTGTGATTAACTATTATTCTGCTTCCTGGTTCCCATTCATGTGCGATGATTTTTTTACATTTTATTTAGAAGTATTTGTCTGACAATTTTTATCTTGGATAATCTCAGCTATGGACTTCAGATTGTTACTGATTAATTGTCAATTCTTTGAGGAAATTTCCAGTCAATAGCAGTTTACTCTTGATGTCTTCTGCTGTAGGGTAAAAGCAGATTTCATAATACCAGAATTTTTTCCACCAGCATGATGGAATTGAACGAAGTTTTCCAGTTGGTTAGATTAGATGACTTGATTAGATTAAATGACTTCCGTGTGTTTAGAAAACAGTGTTGATTTTGCCTGATGTTTATCCTGAGATGTTTACAGTTTCTGCACCATTTAGTTTAAAGTTGAAAGAAAGACCTGGGCTGCTATTATTAACATCAGTTGCTGTTCTGGTGAACTATAAATTATTTTTACCAAGTGACCTGCGTGTTAGTCGCAGTTGCTAGACTTTAAAGACTTTTTAAAGAGGCCTTTGTTTGAATAAAGGCTGAATATTCTAGTGGATAAAGGCTGAATGCAGTATTTTTAGTGCAATTATTTGCTAGTTGGCTTCAGACGAGACCTTAAATTAAGCTAGCATTCTGATGGGTTATATATTATTAGTAATCAGTTATGTGGTTTAACGCAGAATTTAACTATCTGCACGATTAACAAGGTTATACTAGTAGTAAGTGAATAAAATTACTGTGATAGCTATAGAATGGATGGTGTAAGCAAATTTGGTTCATGCACAAATTGTTGTACAACTTCACAACGCAGGTGTCTGGTCTGACAGTAGTATGGTCACAGCAGGTGTTGCGTATTTTGTGCTACATCTAACGATGTTTTTAATATGTTGCCACAAAACCGCAAGAAACATAAGCAGATCATCCAGTGAAGCTGCTTTAGGTAATTTTTTCGTGATATAGTTGTATAAGCATTGTGGAAAACTGGTGGATCCAGAAGCCGAGAAGGGGCAGATTTTACCCTCAGTAAATTGCGTCTTTTTGGGTGATATTTCCAGGTTCCTGGCTGCATGTTTTCACCATTTCCCTATTTTATTTCTTTAAACAGTAGCATCACACCATTGACTGTCATTGGCAATATAATTTGGACCAGCATGAGCAACACAATGGTCTGCAGTGCCTGGCCCCATTTCTTTTAGCTTGGTATTCGTCCATTGACGGCTCAAGGGCAGGAAATGTACAGTGATCGTATGACCTCAACCCTGCTCACTTTTCAATGAATTAATTAGGGTGAGATCATTCACCACTGCTGCTTGTTTGAATGGGTGCCACTAGGGACATTGGGGCTTTACTCTTTCCATGGGCAACCCTAGCCAAAACGAACTCATTGGAAATCAAATTGGTGCATGGCCAGATTACCCCAGCCAGATCTGGCCCAACTGAATGGCGTAACTTTAATGGGGAGAATAAGATATAAGGATTCCTAGTTTCCCTGATTGTTCGGCCCGAATCGTTTTCACACAGACGCAGTGGTCGACTTTTGTTTGTTGTAACTTTGTGCATTTTGTTCAGTTTTCGTTCCATTTCTAATATTCAGAAATTCCTCGTTAGTTTTGCTTAGTCAGCATTGAATTGAAAATTGTAAACATGACAAAAATGGGTCTGTGCGCATCTTTCTTCTAGATTTCACACATCCAGATTACAACTTCGAAGCTCCAAAGTTCTATTCTTCCTTTGTAATTGTATGCAAACCTGGTCAAATTTGATAAACCTCCCAAGAAAGTTGCTGTCTTTTCTGTTGCTTGTAAACAGTCTTTTCAATGAATTAATGTGAGTGCACAAGTTTTTCTATAGCGACTGTATGGCCTCAACACTGCTCATTTTACAGTGAATTTATCGGGTGAGATCCTTCACCACCACCGACCATTTGAATGGGCGCCACGACAGTTAAGATCCTCGTACTACCCCGAGATTCAAATCACTGAAGTAAGCACTGACCGGTATGTGAACGCTTAGAGGCACCTTGACATTATACGCATTAAACAATGTAGCTAACCACTTTCATCTGCATTCATACAGAGAGAAAGAGTAAATTAAAGACTATCTAAACTGCATTTCTTTATCTGTACTCTTGATGGAAATTCCTATAATTATGCAATTATTACGCACCACTATCTAATGACTAAGCATCAATCGATGGAGCTGAGCAACTGTGAATGAAGGACTTGCTCAAGGTCCCGACACTAGCCGCCTCAAGGCTGGAACCCGTACTCCGTGTTGCAAGTCGAGCACTCTAACCAATAGGCTACTGTGCCCCTAGTTTAATATTAAAAGAAGTCATCAGAAAGATCAGACTGAAATGGAGTAACACAGAGAGAAAGACAGACAGAATCAGAGAGAGAGATAAAGCGAGACGAGAAATAGCAGACAGCACTCCATGCAGTTGGCACTTAGGCCAAAAATATAAAACAACACAGATTTCATGCAAGCAACATGGCGAGTTCTACACAAAATCATTGGCAGTTTCTACATCGTTTTACTTGCAAGCATATGTGTAAGTATTGAGATGTTACGAAAACGTGATGTAGTGTGTATCCACATACATACATACATACATACACACAAAGGACCAACATAGGTGCATACACACATATATCCCATACTTGATACACCAGATCCTCCCCGTAAAAACCCCATAATTTTAACTCGAATTCTGACATAACACAGCTGAGAACGTTGATCTCTAATTCAATTCACCATAGATTGCAAACTCATGGTCCAATGTATTCGTGTTACAGCCCCCAAGTTGGTGCAAAAAGGACGATGCAGTGTGTACTGCCGTAAAACAAAATAGTTTTCAAAAGCGACAGATTTCAACCGCTGCATGCCCAAATCCGTTAAATGCCAAAGGAAAGCCAAGAGAAAATCTGTCAGAGGAATTGTGATGGTGATGTATGTGATTGGCAGGCAGAACCGTTAAAAGTCGGCCACCAGAAACAAAAAATACGAGGTCACGATGTGTCACTATGTAACCAGCCCTATGCTTACATCTGACACATGATTCATGCATACATGTAGCTCCTTTTAAGGCAACCTGAGAAAAGGGACCACATCAAAACTAAAGATACAAATACAACTGTATTTGATATTGTCCTCCTTTCAAAGTTAAGATATTCACGAACTTGATTAGATTAAATGACTTAAAGCATTGATGGCAATGAGCAATGAAGCATGAAGGACTTGCTCGAGGTCCATAAACAATAACTCCCTCAGAGATCCACGACCTAGGAATTCAAGAAAAGGGTAGACCAGCCTTGCAGCAGTCAACCGAGCAAACACGCATATAACCAGGCATGCAAGCATAAAGCGTTCAACTTGCTGCTGCTTCACTTACACGCTAAACCCATGTTTTGAACATATAGACCAGACCTTCCTTCTACATGTAATATGTTTTGTTACGACGCAAATTCTGTTTTAACATGAATCCTAAATTTCATTCAGCTTTAGAAGATTATGATATCATAGATGCACAAGGAGGGAGTCTCATGGTACTTCCAACAGAATCATCACAAGTTTCCAGTTTACACTACACATCAGAACAGCTTTTCAATCACACCTGTCGCTGCCAAATACCTGGCGTCAGGAACTGACGACAATATTAATCTATATTATGCAATATACATTAATATTTTATTACAACATACATGCTATGTATAATATTTTAACTAGTGTTATGTATTTCTTAATGTCGAAACATGGATCTTGAGGGATCATCTGAAAACTTCTGCAATAAATGAACTACTTTGAGATCCCTCCCCATCCGCATTTGACATTATCCTCCAAATCCCCTACGTGGAATTCCATAATCCAGTAGAATACTAAGGCATAGATTAGGTTACCATGTTGATCTTTTGGTGCTAACTGTGCTATGTGGTGGGGTTCTTTGATACTGTTGCAACTTGCAAAGGGATTCTATTTAGATCCAATGCAGTAGTAGACCAAAGGGGTTTACAGGACAGGATATATTGAAATAACCGTATTTACCAAATATGTTGTTTACGGATGCCCATGCTACGCATAATCCTCTCCCCTTATCCGCATTTGGGTGACCCCTCCATCCCTCTTTGCAAAAGTTCTTTAGAGATGATCCCCGATGACTGAGTGAATAGCAGATCGTACGACGGGCTTCGTGAATAAATTGTCAGTTGCGTGCTCTTGAGAAGCAGAAAGAAAGAAGTCAGACAGACAGACAGACGTTCGGTTCACGATCGCATGTTGACGCGGCAAATGACACAAGGACCAAAAGGTGATTTAGGAAAAACGTAAAACAAGATGTCTAACGATCTATACAACACAGAGTCGTTTATTTGTTCGGTAGCCGCGTGTTGGTCTGGATGTTGCGGCTCAGGGTCTCCTCCTCCTGCAATTCCTGTCGAAATGCGGTCACCAGCTCTACAATGTTCACCGTATCAGCATTAAAACGCGTTCCAAGCGTTCCTCTCACAAATAGAAGAGAATAGCCAAGCAGCATCGCCACAGGTTTTCCTATGAACACCTTATGGACGTAACTGGGAGGGCTGGGCTGGAAATCACTGCACACCAGGGTCTTGCCAGCTATGATTTCTGGCCCTTAAAGAGGTTGGGAGAGACCTCAGACGCATTGGATGGTAAGTGATATATATATTTGAACCCTGAACACAAAGGTGACAGGTATACACATCATCGGTCGGTCACAGTAAAACTGCACACTTCACATGCAAAGACTCTCACCTTTCAGTCGTGCGATTGCCTCCATCTTCTTGTCAAGCAGTTCATCCAAATCAGCTGCATATCCTGTCAAACAGTTTGACCAATAAAAACACTTGACTAAACTGTAACACGACGATGAATCAGGGTCATTACACAAAATCTGCCCAGCAGGCATGAACCAGAAACCTTTGGCCACAAACTGGGCACATTAATTGAAAAGACAACGGTGTTGCAAACCTAATACAATTACAACATTTACAAAGTAAACAAACATAATCATGTCCCTGGTTGCCATTCCACGTGTAGTTCTTAATCGTAGCAAATTTTCTACGTCCCAAGGGATCAATCATACGACCCTTCAGAATAAAAAGTTAAACAACAAATTAACAAAAACCTCTTCCAGAATCCCCAAATAACATCTCTGGAAAAGGTTTACACCTCAGAGTGACTAATGCAATGTAACAATTCTCCTGACAGACAGATTTACACAAGCAAACAGAAAAATCGAATCTAATGACTGCCATCGTAATGCACAGGGCATCAGCTGACAGACAGACAGAAACGGACAGACAGACAGAGACAGACAGACAGACAGAGACAGAGATACAGATGCTGACTACTGTTACCTTCAGCGTCGTAGTCAACTTCTTCCGTTCGCTTAAGCAGTTCCTTATCCATCTCAAACCAAATCTGACTTTCCTGAAAAAATTACCCAAATTGCTTACGGGTAATACTAGACAATGCTGTCACTTTCCAACAGGTTAAACGCGAACGCACATGGTCGTAAGCCAACACAGTCAGTAATGCAATGTAGTCTTGCTCAGTTGCAATTCATAATGGAAAGTAACAAGCACAGTAAGTCATGGGCAATGTATGCAATGAGAAAGGCAAGCCATGGGAAGTGGTATGTCAGTTGCATCCATAAGTCACAGCAAGTGCCAAGGAGCAAACAGCATTACTGGCTGATCTTATCTCTTGCTCTAAACTGACAACTTACCAATTTCAGTCTGTTAACACACATCATAATGTGTTTTTTCCGGCTTAAAAGTGCATCTCAGAGCTGCTGAAACAGGGGCATTATCAGATTCCTAACTGTACTGCAAGGTGTGACCAGTGGAAGTTGAGACTCACACGCACAGGTAAGTCCGAAGCAGCTGCACTGTCCTACCTCAATCAGCTGATGATGAGTGTCCAGAAGTTCCTCCTCCTGGATCTGCATCTGATGGACAGCCTCGTGGAATGTCAGCAGTTCCTCAGTCACCTCGTCCTCCTGTTGTCATGAACAGCATCATAAAAACAACAATGTACTCAATTATAAGATAATACCAACCATCATATCATATTAAACATATGTTACCTTTTTTATCAAAGGTAACAATAATCCCTTGAAAGTATAAAAAATTAGACAATCATCTTTCTTAACCTGACACAGAAATGAAAATGACCATAAAGGTTTTTTTAAATGCCTGGAGAGTAATATATTATGTTATTATTATTAGCAGTCTGCCACACGACCTGCAACATAACTAAAACTTTAATATGGTGTTATAGCTATAGCCGTTGTAGCACTTACATTAGCACTGCGTAGCATAGCGAGGTCATTGTTCTTCTGCATGAGAGAGACTTCCTCGATGGCTGTCAGTTGGTCCAATTCCTCCTCCACCTTCCCTTCAACCGGCCCACCCGGTCCAAGCTCCTTCACCCTGCAAATTCCATTCAACCTCTGCTACACAACAGGCCACAGCCTTCGTTCAATCCCTCTGCAATGATCTTCAGAGGAACTTTATAAAATACTCTGTTTAGATAACAATAATAATAGTAACAGCAGTAACAATTATAACACTAATAATAACAATAATAGTAACAATAACAAAAACCTTGTGGAAGTGTTGCATACAGAACTATCTGACAGATCTATAAAGCTTTGACTTAGATAAGCCTAAATACATTTCTGGCTTTAAGAAGCTTGTGGCACCCCGTAGTAAACTTTGTAAGAAACAAGAATTGAACCTGTCAGCATATCTGAGGGTGTTGAGCGAATGCTCGCAGCAACTCAATCCAGGAGAGACCATCGCAATCTGTCAAAAGACAAAATTCAAACACAGAATGAAATTAGAATTAGAATTCACAAATTTCAACAAAAAAAGGTGGGTCAGTACTAACACAAGAAAACTGGACGAGTGTCTCGCAAAACAGTGTGTAAGTTCAAACCTTCCTTGAGGACTGGCTAATCTAATCTAATGACTTCTACTGTGTTGCTATCATAATGCACATGTCATCAATCGATGGTCGTTTCAAGTGAAACCATAGTAAAAATATTCAAAATTTATCAGAATAATGATATTCACAACTCATCAAAATTATAGAGTTTTCATTTCAGCGTGGAAGAAAATAAGCAAACGCAGTTTTCATACCATACAAGTTCGTGAATTTTCGCCAATGAACGAATCCCGCAAGACCTGCGTCAGCTTGCTCACTCGAAACGGCAAGTGAGCTCCACGCCGACCAAGAGCTCGAATGCATTCCTGACAACAAATACAAACTTACAATTCATGAGAATTCAAACAACAGGTAAGGTAAGGTAAAATGAAGATAATTTAGATAAGGTAATGTGCTTGCTTACTGTTCTTTCCATTTCAAAAAAGGTAAAGTAAAGGTAAAGTAAGGTGAGATATGATACATGTTTGTTTACTGTGTTTTCTGTTTCAACTAAGTTAAGATAAGGCAAAGTTTGGAAATGATAAGGGAATTGCTCAATCATTCAATACACCGGCATCTCAGCTAACACCTTTTCCTCCATTCTCTCTCTGATCTTCCAGCAACCAGACTTGGTTCTTTACATGGCATCTGTAGACAACCCCACCGACTTGGCACAGCGCTCGTGAATAAGCCGGTGCCCTGCTTTTAAGTAGGACTTTAGAAACTTTGACTCTACGATTGCTTGGGTTCAAAGATCGGCTCGACTCAAGTTCAAACCTGTTGACAGCAGCAATCCAAGAACCATTTTTGTTCGTAGCATCAAGCAACCACAGGCCATCGACCGATGCATAGTGAATCCTAATAACGGTCATAAGATTAGAGCATAAGATAAGCATAAGATAGAGCATAAGTCATAAGATTAGATTAGAGCATGCTTACTTTGAGTGCCAGCAGACTCTTGTTGATTTCTGCGCCCTCCATCCTAGTCTGTCGATCGGAGCTCGAAGTGTCTGCTCCTCTTTCGTTGCCTATAAACAAAGCACAGCATAATGATGCAGAGAAAATCTTCACCTGCTGCACACCTTTCAATAAATTTCCAGCCATTAAAAATTATCATCTCGCTCAGCATTAATGTCAAACCGAACAAAATCAGATAAAACGTTATCAAAACAAGCTAAAGTTCGTACCGGCCAGATCGATCAGGGAGAATTTGCCGTAAACTTTCTTTGTGCCTCTAAAAACAAATGCCGAAACAAAATCAGTAGAATTAATCAATTAGTATGTAATAGAATTAACGAAAACTAACTCTTGAAGGTTACTGGCAAAGAGATGCAGTACCAATTGTCACTAATACTTCTGTAACAATCAAGTAAATTTCTTCAAACTATCATGCTTCAACTGATTTCGTCATAACATGACACTGAACAAGAAACTATCATATCCTACCCTGTACAGCCCCAGTGCATTAGTTTGGCAAAATGTCCTTCCTGTTGAAAGTCCTCTGCTGGTCCTCGTTTTCCCCCCTGCCATTTTCCTCCTGCTCCCCTCCTTAGCCTCCTCTTCCCTTGCTTCTCCCTTTCCCTCTCTTGCCCTTGTCCCTCTCTTGTCCCTGTCCCTCTCTTGTCCCTGTTCCTCTCTTGCCCTTGTCCCTAACTTGTCCTTGTCCTGACCTCATCCTGTCCCTCTATTGTCCCTATCTCTGTCTCTCTCCCTGTCCAAGTGCAAAGAAATTAGTTTTTCTCACATTATTCACACGATGGTTGGGTCTGTTCTAAATGTACTAAATGGACGACTGATCACGTATGAACACATCTAAGCAAATTACTATATAGCTGGGGTTCAGAAGGCAGCTAATGATTCCAGGAGATAAACGAAACAAGAGAGTGAGAAAACCTTTTCTTGAGAATGATCTGGAAGATGGCGTGTGATCGTGAGGAGTGGACGTTAGCAGACGTCACTCCGGACGTACGTTCGCTGTTGCCATGCTGGATGAGGCGGAAAACGTCTTCCACGCACCGTATCTCCTCCTCCTTCAGACCAACAATCTGGACCTGTTGCTTGGCATCCTCCAGGACGCGTAGCTTCAGCTTGTGGTTCAGCAGGTCAAACACCTGTCAATCAATCACAGAAGTAAATGCTTCCTGCCAATCAATCATGAAATAAATATAACAAACCTGTCAATCAATTATAAAAGGAACAAATCAAGACCTGCCAATCAATCATAAAAGTGAATACAATACAAGCCTGTCAATCAAACCAAACATAAAAGAAAAAACAATAAACAGCCGCCAATCAAACAAACACCAGTAAACAAGTCAATCAATCAATCAATTATTCAATCAGGCAAATCAATGCTGTCATTGCTAAAATATTCCTGAACAATTTCATTTTAAGGCTCTAATCAATTAATCTGTTACAAGATTAATCAATCTGTTAATTAATTAATCTCTTAGAAGGTTACTGCTACAAAACTTAAGATAAGAGACAGCAGAAGCATCACATCAGAACAACGAACAACACGAGTCCCAAGGAAGCTGACCTTGCCACTGTAGATTTCAAAGAAACTGGCAAAGACGGACAGATCATGTTTCTTGTATTTGGTATTAAGCAACCGAAAAACATCGCGAGCTGAAAACAATAATTACGTAAAACGTCAACAATTCTTCATCTAAATATTACGAAGTCAAAAATTACTCTCTATCAAAAACACAATCTCATCATCTCGTTAAGCTAGCCTAATCTAATCTTGCAAATTTACTAATCAAATCGAATGACTTCATTAATCTAATCTAAGCTAAATACAAAGGAAACAAAACGAGGCTTCATAGTGTATAACCGTGAGATGCATGCATACCTGCCAAGGCGTAGATGCCCTTGGCGCAGTCCTGCTGACCTTTGCTAGAGAAGTCTCCACCCATCGTCTGCAAACAAAATAATTCATCAGCTATGCTACAGAAATATCCAGACCACATAAGATTACATCAAAAATTCACCAAAAAAGAACAGAATTTATCAATAATTCACCAGAAACAGACATAATTTATCGAAATTCACCAGAAAATGGCCTAATTCATCAATAATTCACCAAAACATGACAGAATTCCCCAGTAATTCCCCAAAATTATGTAGTCGATAAAGACAGACGGTTGGTTACTCACGTGAGTTTTACCACTTCCTGTCTGTCCATAGGCAAAACAAGTGGCCATGCCTCGCTCGAATATACACTCCACCAGCGGCTTGGCAGTGTACCTGCACCAAAATGGTAACAATAGAAATTCTATAAAACAGCACTAATAATAATGATGCCACCAAAGGGTTAGGTAAGGTAACGCAAAGGAAGGTACAGCAATTAAGGTGCAGTTTGCGATATAAAGCAGTCAATCATGACTTTAAAAAACATACTAAGGGGCTTAAGAGAAACATTCGGGGGTGATGTGAAATGTGCTGCTCGATAGCGATTCATTCGAACCAGTCAAATCCCCCATTACCAGGGCCAGATAGAACAATCTAAATTTTCAGCGGAAGATTGGTCCAAAGTTTGAAAGGGTGAAAAAAGGAAAGGCAAATTAAGATAAGGTAGTTTTCTTTTTCGCAATTCATTTGGCAGCCGAAATTAATTTTTTTACTCTGTAATCCAACCCTGAAATTGAACTGAAGCATATCATTTAAATTGTCTAGGTAACATAATTCATAAGGCAATCAAAGATGTCGCAAAGCAAAAGCTGCAGATTTTGTATGAGTAAAGGTCTTCTTGCCTGTAGACAGTTTCATTGTTGGTTCCCTCATCGAATGCGTAGTCGAATCGGAACTGTTGATTCTCGAGATACCTGGTCAGGTCAACCTTCGTCTTTGGTTCGTGAACCAGAACAAGGTCTTTGGTTGGTATGGTTATCACGTCCGTCTCCCTTGCCACCGTTTCTGTCCGGAAAGAGACACAGCGGCGGTTTAAATCGACAAATAAACCATTGGTTTATGTAAAGTACTTGCTGGACCTGTGCAGAGCAAATGCGTCCCAGATATGGAAAATGTCCCGTCTAACAAAAACCATCTTTTGCTCCTCATTAGCTTCCCCACTGCTGTTCTCTCTCCCTGCCTTCTCTCTCCCTGCCTATCTAACCCTGCATTGGCCACATGGTCAAGTGGAACTTTGGTCAACTTTTTCTTGCCTTCGACTTCTTCACTTCAAGTAAAATTTAAAAAAAAAACAATCCAAAATAAAGATGAAATATGAATTAGTAACAAATGCATGTGCAAACCTTTGTTGTTCAGGGGTCTCTTTCGAACACAGACACAGATCTGATGATCAACGATGGGTTCCGTGTTGTTCAACGGACAATACTCGATTGTGCTCCGATATTCCCTGAAAACCAACACAGACACTCGGAAACACACGAATATTCGTAAACTGGTTCAAAGCGATTTGGATGATAACCAGATTACAGTTGGTTTTGGTGTGCCATCGGCTGATGCTTTGTGCAGTAGACACTGGCGCCACCGAAGTTACTAATTAACAAAACTAATGATACGTTCAAACATTATCACACCCGAATCCACATAAATTCCTTCAGAGCATTTATATAGCACCCCGACTTACAGGAGCTCCCAGCCCAGCCCTAGCAACACAGAAAAGATTTAAAGCGTTAACGAAAAGTGCATAAAGTGTCCCTGGCTAGACAACCATTCAGATAAATATAACATTTAGTTACTTAGTTGATAATTTGTTTCCAACTCTACCACGCACCCATGACCCACCTAATCATGGCTTCGAATTCCCAGTTGGGAATGCTGGTGTCGTATTCTTGTTCCTGCTTCTCTTTCAGGGTCTTGTGGGCCGCTCGCCGCTCCTCTCTTCGCTGTTTTATCAGCTCCACTTCCTTCACGCAACTCAGCTTCTTCCGATTCTGACCTGCTGACATTAAAAATTGCACTAAGCAGTAAGATCACACCTATGTAAGGTATTTGATGGGTGTTACAATTAACATTCACCAAACGGCCAGTGAAGCTCAACTGGGTAAAGTCACCTTACCCTAAATCATCTAGTTCCATTATCCAGATTCAGTAAATCCATCCAGCAATCAATCTATCCACCAATCAATCGCCACACAAAATGACAGCAATTCACCCAGGACATGCCCAGAGGTTTTACCACTTTAATATTGGGTCATGATAGCCTACTGGTTAGAGCGCTTGTCTTTTGACGTGGAGAGTACAGGTTCCAGCCTCCTCCCCTAAGACGGTTACTGCGAAGGGACCTTCAGCAAGTCCTTCACTCACAATTGCTTAGCACTATCGACTGATACTTAGTCATTAGACAGTGGCGCATAATAAATGCAGAAATAATAAAAATAATATTACGCTCAAATGGTACAAGTGATTCAACACATGCAGGCCAAAAGTAATCCTCTGCTTAAAAACTTAAAATTCAGTCATAAATGATTTAAAAATCTAAACTTCACCAAAAAACTGCCAAAGTGCTACTTTCAAGGCTGAAACTCAACATTCTGATTTGTCCAACTAATCTCTGATCTAATCTAACAACTTCTTTAGCGCTGTTATCATAATGCCCAAGGCATGAAACGATGTCGCTTCAAGTGAAATAACAGTCAAAATCGTAATCCGTTGGAGAAGCCAGGTCAAATTCCTACTGGTCAGAGATACCAGAAGTTAGGCTACGGTGGGTACACAAGTTGAAACGGATGAGTTTTCAACTGACCTGCTGACGGCTTGACTGGTCTCTCAACAGGCTCAGCCATGTTGACGACACCGTTACTTGCGACTACATTTGTCAGGCGGTCATTTTTAGTCGAAGCCTGACGAACGAAACTTGCACGAGGTCCTTGTTGACCAACGTTTGCTACAGGCCAGAAAGTTAATTGGAAACATTTCTATTAAAATTGGTAATAAATGCTTGGTTCGCAAAAAGTTTTGTTTACACTTCAGCAAATGTTCTAATAAATGGATTTGGAAATAAGGAAAGATAAGTATATACATATATATACATTACAAGATTTATTATTACTAACTATAATTTATTATTACCATTTTAAACATTTATTATCAGCTATGACATTACTGCTATTTTAAACAATTGTATCATTTATTGTTTATATAAGTAATACATATACATGTATATACATACGCATATATATGTATGCACATATACATATGTGTGTATTTATCACACACATCATTATAACACAAATTTTGAAACAACATGGTCAAGAACATAGATCCAAAACTTGAAACTGCTCCCAAAGGTAACATTAAAAGAAGCTTCCAAGGTAGATGGATTTAGAGACATGTGCAGCTGGCTTATTTACTGCTAACCGTACAGAGACTGAGATGGTAAACTTCCATGGAGAAAATTAATACTTAAAGAAATTGTAATCAGAAATTTGTATGGCACCGGTTCAAGAGAAACTACTAAACTGTCGTGTTTCACTATTACATTACGCTTTAATTAAATCTAACGTATTTTCAGAATATCAGGTTTCTGTTTTGAACTTACCAGAACTCGATGGTCCTGCAAATAAACAGAACATTAATGTAATATATGTTAAGTTACGGGTAAGTCAATGTAAAGTAAGAGAAAGGCAAGTTATGGTAAGGTAATGTAAAGTATGGTAAAGGTAAATCAAGCAAGGTTAGCAATGGTTCTTGATATGGACCTCAAAGACAGCACAAATAACAAGCTTCTAATAGTAATGATAATCTGTCTAAGTAGCATTGTAAATAGCATTGTAAATATCAAGCTTTACAATGTCAGTTGTCATCTACGTCAAGTTTCTTACATACGACGTTATTCAACGACGTTTCATTTTGCTACGTTGTGTTGACAATACTTACGACTTATCACTTTTCTAGATGTCTCTTTTGGCTGCTGTGGCTGTCGACTTTCAATCAGACTGTTACTCTGTCAATGCAAACGGGAAACAACCTGACAACAATCTGACAACAACCTGACAACAACTTGACAACAACCTGACAACAACTTGACAACAACTTGACAACTCTCGAAACGGATAATAGAAACAATAAATAATACTCACAAAAGTTTTAAAACAGTAATTATAAATTATAGTAACATTAAACAGCAGTAAAATTTATTTAAAATAGCAATAATATGATAGTTAATAATGTTTAAAATGGTATAAATAAATTATAATTAGTAATAATAAATCCTAGGTAAAGCGATGAAACGTGACAACTGAGTGAGCAGGTACTTTAGTTCTAGGTGGTGGCTGTTTCTTGGACTGATTGTTATAACCGGAAAACTTCTGCGGAGGCATGTCATAGCCTTGCTCCTCTTCCTCGGAGTCGACAGACATCGCTTCCTCATTCTCATCCTTTTCAACAATTCACACAACAATTTCCAATTATTATTCTTCCACAGTCACTATGCAAATAATAGTTTTGTTATTACTATTTTGCTGTAGTTTAAATTGTTCCATCACGGTGCCTGCAAAAAAGAAGGAAGACAAATCATCTAGGAATGGCTAATCTTTCTTTGTTGGTGTCAATTTCAATTATTTATTATTATGAAAATGCAATTAACACTATTACTTTTTATTATTAGATTGGTACCTAATATTGGTCCTGTTTCGCTTGAAGTGACTAATGAAGCGTATAGATTAGATTAGTACCTGATATTGGTCCTGTTCATGTCGCGAAGGACGCAGCTCGGGATTCAGCTGGAAAATCGTCTCCAGCTCCAACTAATCAACCATAAAAAACAGATTACGATGAGGTTAATCAGTCATTTCACAAATAATTACATAAAGCATCTAACAACAAGGCAATTATAAATAGACAATTGTCACTAAGTATAAATTTAATTAACAGGCAATTGTCGAAAAACAATTACTGATCCATCGCAATTTGGCATTAAGTTCTTGCTTAAGGTCCATACATTGACTTTTTCAGGAGAGGTTTGAACTTGCAGACTGTTTTAGCTCTACGCTACTGCTAAGAATTTCCCCAAGAACTTTGCAACCAATTTTTCCTTAAATTTAGCTATCTAAGATGCCCTTCAATCATCCAATCAATCAGTCAGTCAATCAAAACAGCAACCAAACAAGCAATCATTGCTAAAATCTTAAAACTGAAATTTTACTTCTAACAGGCCTAGAAGTAAACACGTCAAAATGTAGAAGTGGCAAGTTAGATTGGGTAACCAGCATCACAAGTTTAAGTGAAATTCCAGTGTAGAATGCAGCAGTTATGTCACAGACAGCGCAAGAAACATTTTCAACCCATTTTAAGTCCCCATTTTAGATCTGCTTGACACCCACATTTACGTATCTTTGTAAGATTTGTAAAAGGAGCTATATAAATAGTCAGACACATATATCCAATGATGACGATGAGGAGGTTATAGGTGAAGGCATCACATTCCACAAACCTCTTTTCCTTTTGTTTCTCCTCTTTCATACCATTCAACAGTCAGACTCCTATTGTCCAGGTCGATTCCGCTAACAACAGCTGAGTGTATCCGACCTTAAAATGGCAAAAGTGCATTTTCGGGATTCGTTTTGATAACAAAACATAACACAAAAAATTTCTAACCTAATCTAATGAAAGAAATAATGTTTCAGTCATTATATAATGCGTGGAGCACGACATTGCAGTGTAAAACTTCGCCACTCCAGTGTTCGGGTGGTGCCACTCCCAAGCCTGGATGAAGGAGGAGTGCGACGATAAACATCGCCGCTACGACACAGCATCGTTAAACCCAAACTACAAACACACACGCTGCATGTGACCAAGTCCAAGAAAATGATGGTGAAAATATAAAGCTCCCCGCCAAGCTAAAACTTAATCCAAGAGCTAAGTACGCAGTTAGATATGGCATTGCAATATGACATTAAAATGAGACATCCCTGGCAAAATCTTCAATGGAATGCATCGTTGCTACGACGCCGGAATTAGGCTGGTGGCGACAACGTCGCCAGAGGCGCTTTCGCAGAAATTGGCCGCCCTACATTCAGCATCACCTACGCTGGTCGGGATTCAGATGGCGAATTACAGAAAGTTTGCTTCTAACGATGAACAGCTTACGAAGCAGTAAAGACAAATGATTATTCTTCATTTATTTGAATAGTCCAGGCGCTACGCGGCGCGGTCAGAGGTGTCTATTTTTAAACCTAGACAGTTGATTCACACATACCACTTCAACAAAAATTACTAAATTAGCGATTATTCCTACCATCTGTGCGCTGAATGTCAACATTTACGCCCACTTTCAATAAGCCTACATCCATTATTATTTTTGTAGCCGAATTTCGTAAAACCGTGCTAAATAAGGCTAAATCATTTTAAATTAATTTAAAATTCTTAGTAACAATCGTGTGCGGACTAAAACCGGAAGTAGTCTCTGTTTATCCGCCTTTATCGGTTACAAGTTCTGTTTATGTAGCGCATATCATAGTTTTAGTAATAAAATTTATATAGCATAGCAAGACGCGAGCTACTTTTGTGGTGCTCTACAGTGTCAACAGTTAGCCCGTCCTTTAGGGCATGAACCTAATCAACACTCACTCTGCAGCCTACTGGCCTGGATAGCTACACATGTACGTCAAGGCGTCTCGGTGTGTGGGATGCCGGTGGCCCTTTTTTAGAGATCTGAATCGCGGGCCAGCAGGTGGACCTTAAATTCGTTTAGTATATATATATATATATATATATATAATGCAAATGGAAGCAAATATGTGCAAAGCCAAAATCAACAAGAAAATTTACGAAGTGGATTATTAATGTTCGTTTATTTATCCTGCAGCATGACTGAAAATGAAAACAGACTGAAACGAGGCATCTCAGGGAAATTGTCCAAGTTGTTGTTCTCTTAAGACATGCGCACACAATATGCAATTGTTAAACATCACAACACAACCATCAATCAATAACGAGGTTTGTTTATTAAACAATAAAATGAATAATTACAAAATGGGCGAATAAACATTTCACAGACACAGCACTTTAGTCTTATGCCAAAGCAATTTCCACAATCTGATTAGTAACACTGATCTAAATTAAACGCAAGCACACAAAAAATGATCACAACTTCTGCATTCTGTTGATTACTGAGTAAACAAGCCAAAGACATGACTTACATGTACACCTGATTATTAGCACATTTTCATCTGCTCACAACATGCTACATTTCACTACTTCGACTCTAATTCGCCCTTGCCAGGGCTGACCTGACAGAGCCTCATAGTAGATATCTTTTACCTTTTTCAGAATCCCAAGGTATCATAGATACCTTATCTATGATACCTTGGGATTCGGAAAAATGTCCGCAGTGTCACAAGTTCCGTAAGGAAAGCAAACCCAATCTTGTTGATGGGGCTCAGTGGAAGATGAAAAATTCCACTGGGGTCAAATAAAAACATTGCAAGGCATCAATGAAAAACTTCGTACATCTCAAAAACGTCCTTAAAATGCAAAATCTGATTAAATATTAAATAAGCTGTTAATAAAATTAAATTCTAAAACTAAACAAAAAACAAAAGACACTTTGAGTACATGTCATAGATACCAAAAAACATCAATTCAACCGCTTTGGTTTAAACTTCACTCTCTATCCATAAATCTAAAGATGTCATCTAGAAAGCTGTTTACTTGATTAAACTTAAATTCTTCTCTTCGATCACGTAAACTTGGTCTTACTTCTTGTTGTCACAGCCAATACTTTCAACATCCTTAAGTTACACTCGCTAAAGCATTATCAGGCTGATATATTTGCAGTGCAAGGAAGCTCATTACAGTTTCTGTTAGACTCAAAGCCCAACACAGCATGGTGTCTAGCAGTTTCACTTTGTAAAGAGGTGTGCACCGCACCTACTTCTTCAAACAAAATACATGCGTGTGTTTTATAACTCTACAAACTGAGGCTATAGTCTACAAAGCTATTTCTCTTGTTTTAAAATCATTACTGACTACAAGGTAATGCTAAAACTGAAAGCAATATAATTAAAACTGAACAACATCTGTACTCAGTAGCATGACTTCATGTATTGGGTCACACTTACGAATCACTCTAATCACTCTAATCAGCCATCACTTCAGATTTTTAACCCAGGCCCCTCAGCTGTTAGTGCCACAAGCCCACAGCAACACAACCGTCTGTACAACTTAAAAAACGAGACAACAAAAAGCCGGTGAAACCTTAAACAAAATGACTCAGAGTTACACAGAGATGTTACTTAAAACACGTCAGACAAAATCCGACATTCTATTCTTGTGACTCAAAAGTTTCCAGATAAAAGCACTGCAAATTCAAAGATTTTCATGCTGAATCGCAAGCAAGGCATCTGCTGTCCAACAACAGGTCAGCATTTCCTAACAACGCTTGACAGTCAACTGTCAACATCATATGACTTACTCGGATTCAAGCCTTGAATGCTGAAACAAAATACTAAAACACTGGCAGTCAATAAATCCATCGTCACAATATCATCATCGTAACATGAAATTAAATTGCAAATTAAAACAGTTTCTGCACGAGAGGATAAACTGGCTCATCTAATCTATCGACTTTTTTAGCGCGGCTATCCTAATGCACATGCCAAAAATCAATGGCTGCATCCAGCAAAAAAATCAAAAATCATAATCTGTTGCAAAAGCCCAATCAAAATCCAATGGCTCAGCAAAAACTGAACTCGGTCTACAGTCAGTAAGCAAACAGAAACAGATGAGTACTATTAAAACTAAGCAAGACTGCTTGAACAATAACGTAATAACAGGAAAATTTCTGCCTTACACAGTTTCCTAAGTTGGCAACTGAAGAACCCATCATCAAGAAAAATAAAACAGTTTCTGTGTAACAGTGTAAACATACAATCAAAAGATAACCGTGCAAGACTACCTGAACAGTACTGTAATAACCGGGATGGATTCACCTTTGGTAGGTTCCTACAAGGTCGTAACTAAATATTCGTAAGACACAAGCGTAAACGTAGAGTAAGCCACATCTGACAGCACTAAGCTGATTTTGATTAGGAAAATGCTTTAAAAAAATTCTGGCAAAAATCTTAAAATCCAGTAGATGTGTATAAAAAGAGAACTAGAATGGAATTTGGAAAAACGGGCAGTAAAATTACCACAAACCTTCACATATAACAAACTCTACATAATTGGTTTATCCTCATTTCAGAATGATACCAGTTTGATAAGCACTTTTGAGATGTTCTGTGCCTCTCAGAACTTTTGAAAGGCTCTTAAAAGGCACTATATAAATGCTTATATACAGCTTTAAGCACATAAACACACATATATATACAGTATGATAAATGACACCAAAGCAGCATAAGTCACTGGCATTTTCTCCCTCAAACTACTGTTCTGTTTTCTCACAGTAGAGTAGAAATCTTGAAGAGTAGACATACAAAATATAAAATATACTTTTTATTGTTAATTGTACAATTTTTACTGTTATTACTAAAGTACAAAAATACTTCGTACTTTTAGTATCGGTATCCAGATTTTGCCGTGATCTACACAGGAGTATGTGAAAGGAGACGATTCTCCAAGATTCTGCATCCCACTCTGATTACTCTTGTTTACTATGATCTGTGCAATTACCTAGACATTTATATATAGCGCCTTTAGAACAAATATGCTGCTGTAAAATGTCCTATATGACCTTAGTACGATTCTCTTTCTCTGGTCATATGTAAGACTAGAATTGTTTTTCATGAACGAGCTTTTTCAGTTGCTGGAGCTAAATTTTGGAATTCCCTCCCTGTATCTGTTCACTCTGCTCAGTCGCTTGTGTCATTTCGTTGGCAGCTTCACACTTACCACTTTCAAATTGCTTATCCACCATAAGATGCCAATCTGTCATGTTGGACAGACCTTCTGGATGTTGACCTGATTGCAGTTTTGGCTTTGGTGTGCCATAGGTAGATGCCTTGTGCATTAGACACCAGTGCCATAGAAATTACTAACTACAATTACAGTCATCAACCAAAGATCGCCTAGATCATTCACAATCGTGTAATGCAGCAGATTTTGGAGCTTCATCGGCTACTATGATCCAAAACATTCAAAAACAAATTAAATTCCTACAAAATACTCCACATGACACTAATTATAAATATTACAGCAACTTAACAATTTCTAACCGGGTTTCAGCAAGCTTTTATCTCACAATCTATGTTAGTAAGTCTGAGTTCGATTCAAGATAGGTGGGACTAAAAAGCCACTTTGGTAGACAGAGTCTAGGACAACAGCTGTCAGTATGAAATTAACTTCCATCTGCTGCTTACTTCTTATTCTGGTAACCTAGAAACAAAAATATCATACATAAGATTAGGGCAATGTAACAGCTCACTAATCACTTACCTCAAACAACACTGGTCTAGTGGTTAGCATTCAAGATGGTTAACTGAAAGGTCAGGGTTCAAATCCCCCTCTGGGCTGAAAGATGTTTCAAGATTCGGTTCCATTGGTGCTCCCTAGTGAACTCGATTATAAAATGAGTACACTCGCTGCACACTCTAAGTTGGATGATCAGATATATATAGAGAGAGAGAAACGACTGGCCACACGCCATCATATGCCGAGACTAAGAAAATGAAAGTGCTAACATTTCGTACCCTTAGCTGTCGCTCGAAGTTACTCAAGGTACTGCTTTACTGCTTCGCCCAACAGCTCCAAGGTCTGTAAATCCAGTGGCAATTTAATAATAATAATTATTATTATTATAATTATTATTATTATTATCTCACAGGAACAGAAAATTATGCTAGGATCTGTTTAAGGGTAATTATTATTATTATTACTGATTGGAAATTTATGTAGCACCTCCAAGGAGTTTCTCTTGACCAGGCACCATAGAAATTTTCAGTTACCATTAAATTACAACTACTGTATCACATTTACACCTATTATATATATATATATATATATATATATATATATATATATATATATATATATATATATATATATATATATTACGTTACAGCTTCACAAAAACGATTTATTACATAATAATTAAATTCACATGCGTCAAAACAAACACTGACCCGAAGTCCTTCTCGAACTGAGTAACTCTCTCCTTCGCTACCCTGATTTTAGAGTCGATTTTACTGAAGTAGTCTTTGAAGTCTACCCCGTCATCCGAAGGACCGTCATTGTCGACAATAAGTTGCCCATCCTCTGACTGGGAAAAAACGTAAGAGCGCAAGCGACTAGCCCCTTTTAGATTTTGTGACCGACGCGGCAAATTCGGGCAGCTGTTGTGACTGAAAGCAGCTGACAAGTCTTCTGAACTTTCGTCTGTCATCGGCGACGGAATAAGGAGGTATTCTCGAAGGAAAAGGCTGTCGTTGGTCCAAAGATTGTTAATCCTCTTAATGTGTTCGATCTGTTTTCAAACAACATTAAAAAGAGCTTAAGAACTTACTGAAAAAGAGCAACAGCATATGGAACGGCCACCAGTTGTCAAGTTCTGGCACAGAAAATGTTGTATGGAAATTATTAATTAACAAATTATTACTATAACATTATTATAAGGAACATTTTTAATGCACAAAGGTACATATTCACGTTTTTCTACAGCGACCATATGTCCTCGACCCTGTTCATTTTCCAACGAATTGATCTGGTGAGATCCTTCACCACCGCTGCCCGTTTGAATGGATGGCAATTTACATTTTTCATTCGTTTAAAGTCACACATCTGTGTGAATCTGAGGCTAGGGCTAGCACAATGATATAACCTCCATGGGCTAGTCAGTCACCAATTAGCAGTGCAGTACGTAAAGAGGCAAGTAGATAAGCAGACAGTAGCGGCGCTACAGAAGTCGAATTAGACAGGAAGTCCAGCCACAATATATTAGCTAAAACAATATCCGCCCATTCAGAAAAATACTGTTAAAAGAACAGGAAGTGGTAGAGTTGCTTTTGATTTCCTATAAGGAATTCTGCTTACTGAGACGTCGTATTTGAGCGATAAGCCTTGAAGAGTGTCGCCCGGAACTACGATGTGTTTAATATAACCCTCCTTTTTAAAAGACGACCTTGACGCAGTCCCGTATCGAGACTGGTTTCGAATTTCTTTCCCGAAGCTAACTCTTTCGTTTTCTTCTTCCAAGCGCGACATTTTCAAAGAATACCTTTGTAGACTTGGAGAAAACAATCCCAAAAATCAGCTCATAGGTTACGCGAGGATATACTAACACTTTCAAGTTTCAGAGCGCATGCGTACTAGTGATTCGGTAAGTAAGTAGAAAGTTTCTTTGAACTGTTCCCGATAGAGGCAGCATACGGTGGATAAGCAATTTGAAACAGGTAAGTTTTAAGATGAGAACGAAATCATAATCGTAATCTCGAAATTTCTACAGCGCCCAACGACAGCTAAGTCGCGGGAACCAGCTTATTCACATGCGCTCAGAAATGACAGTAGCGACTGAGGAGAACGAACAGACACGCAGAGTTCCAGAATTTAGGCCCAACAACCGAAAAGCAAGTTTTTAGAGAGCAGTTCTAGTCCATAAGTATGACAGGAGAAAGATAATCAGATGACCTTGCGGAATAGTGATAAGTCTGGGGTATAAGTCCTGACTGATTTTAAGTATTGTGGTTTACCACAAAAAGCTGCGTCAAGAGGTCAGGTTATTCACCGGTGCTGAATCAAATCCGCAATAGCCAGGTTGTTGGATTAGCTGGGTGCCAAGCCAGATAATCAGCCATTTAACCCTTTACGCGCTAAAATAATCAAATTTTAGAATTTGCTATCACATAACGGCCTTATCAGTCATAGTCGGTGAACGCCGCCATGTATAATCCGCTGTATCATACTTAATGACACTGACCAAAGTTTGCAGGTAAGGCGAAAAATCGTTCACAGTTCTGTTTTTATAATCTTGGAAGTAATAAACGCATTCAGTTATTTTCATATTCAGATTAGAACTCACTTAAGAATAATACCTTGCACTGCGGTGTTCGCAGAGTAATAAGTTGAATTTGACGCGGCCAGATTTTATTTTGGGACTGATTTCTGGACATTGATTTGATCTGGTAATCGTAATCTCGATATTTCTACAGCGCCCAACGAAAGCTAAATCGCGGGAACCAGCTTATTCACAGGCGTTCAGTCAAAACAAAATCGCTAGGCAAAAGGGTTCGGTTCCAGGTCAAGATCCAGGAGTCAGGCAGTCGGACGGCTACGGTGGATGGTGTTTGAAATTGAAGCGAGAAGAGTGATAAGGAGAAGAGGAAGAATCAGGATAAGATTTTTTGGAAAAGAAGTGTTTTCAGTCTTGAGTGAAAGACCTGCGCAGAAACTGAAAGAGGTGAAGTGTTGGTGAGTTCGTATGATTGACCAGACAACTGTCGCAATTCTGGCGGGTTTATTCCAAAGGGGTGGGGCAGCTATGGCTATGGATTGATTTCCAAATTTTAAGGATGAGGTAACGGGAGGGCGAAGAAGTGTTAGGACAGATGAGGAGCGGGTTGAACAGAGTGGTTGGATAGTAAATAATTAATGAAGATAGGACGGGTGGTGCGCGGTGACGGATCAGCTAGAGCGCTGGGCTTGTAATACGGAGAGTAGATTCGAGCCAGCTCAGAGACGGTTACCATGTAGGCACTTCCAGCAAGTCCTTCACTCACCATTGTGCAGCGCTATTTATTTATGCATAATGAGATGTGAAACCTCTGTGGTTTTTGCAGTCTGATTCTGCTTGGTTTCATTGCGGGCTTCTTTCTTGGCACTAGAATGGATGAAGTGAAGCGAGCTGCAGATGCCAGCCAAAGACCTCACCATGGCAACACAATTTTTGGAAAGATCGCTAATGGAGAAATTCCCACAAAGTTTATTTATGAAGACAATCAGGTTTAGTTACAGACTCAAGGTTCTTTATAAACTGTACACCATGATGATATTAGTGCTGAAAGTGCTAATGATTGCTGCTAGTGGCCACGTTTGTTAAAAAATGTAACATTGCATGCATATTATTAATATTAATGACAAATAAGGGTCAGTTCCGATTGCATTGCTTTTTTCTAGTAATTGATTTTTTTGTGTTTTTACAGTGTGTTGCTTTTCACGATATCAATCCCCAGGCGCCAATTCACGCCCTTATAATTCCTCGCAAGCCTATCCCACAGCTTTCGAAGTCTGAAGATTCAGATGAACAGGTTGTGAACAGTAACTGGAAGATCTAGCAGTTTAAAAATTAGACTGTAGGTAGTGCTTTGACGATTATTTAAGGCACCTTGATACCTTAATGCACAGTTTAGCACTATTTTTTTAGTTGTATTTACAAATTTAATGGACAGCATTTTAATGATTATTAAGGACACTAGCACTTCTGTCAAATACTAAATATGCATTATATCAAGTGCCTGGATACATACACATACTTACATCCATGATGCCATCATAAACATTTTACGCTATTTTATCTGTCAATTCTATTTTATCTGTTTACTTTCAGCAGTTTTATTGCATTTAAATTTGTGACGTTGAATTATTTATTTTGTATCTCTAGCTTCTCGGTCATATGCTCGTCACTGCCCGCAAAGTTGCCAAACTGCTGAACGTTGACTCCACTGGATATCGTCTGGTGATAAACGACGGGCGACATGGATGTCAATCTGTTTACCATGTCCACATCCACTTACTCGCTGGCAGGCAGATGGGATGGCCACCTGGCTAATCTGCTTACTGGTAGAGCAAGTTCAAGTTAATGAGGCCTAGTATGTGTATTTGTAGCCCAAGGCCAGACTGTGACCTAAGGTCAGATTGAGATGTGAAGCGTGGTTCATTTTTTCTGAATTAGGTATGACTGACCAACGTAAAAATCTGAATTGGACTATGAATACTATGCCTAATTTTTTCCAAGTAGGTTATGGTGGACTTAAGTTTGACTTTGGATTGTGACTAATAGGCCCAATATTTTGTGCTGACTTGTGTAGGATGGACACTAATCTTCGACTGAATATGAGGTCTATTTGCTATTTAGTTCAAACCGGTTTCCCCAGCAGATCTGCAACTTCTGAATGTTTCAGCATTTAACAGCGTACTGATTTGACTGACCATAGTTTGTGTTTTAAGTCAGCAAAATCTGTAAAATGCAAAATACTTGGTGTGCACAAGTCTTGTAATTCACCATCAAAAAATGTTAGGCTATGTAACACACCAAGGTCCATAAATCACCACTGCCATATCTTAAAAAGTTATTTTAATACTAGTGATAAATAAGGATAAATATAAACTAACAATCGAAGACATCTTCAAGTTCTCCAAGTTACAGGATTTACGATTACAAATTGCTGCTGCACGTACTTGGTGTTGGGGGTACAGTTTGTGGATGGGTGGGGAATAATTGCTCATTGGCTCACTGAAGATTAATTTCTCCCCACATTTTGCTCCTCCCCAAAATCCCCGCCAGTGGTCCCAACCACAAACTGCTGCCACTTGGTGTTATGAGGTTTGATGGTCAGTTTCATTTTTTTTAAATCTAGATGCCATCAACTTTGTTTTTTCTTCGACTGAGAATAGATGGAAGCCGTGAAAGGTCTGCAAAAACAGAAAACACAAATTTTATCACAGGCTTAGAGGCAATTTCATTTAGGTATGTGTGTGGTATATTTGCGGCCTGCCAAAATCACAAACCTGCAGACCATTATAGAGCAGATTCTGAATTGTTAAATACCAAATTTTACTCTCAACTACTGCCAATCAGAGACCTACAAGAAGCAATGCCAAAGACCTTGTGGACAAAATCAGAAGCTTACTCCTCAAAGCAGATGGCCACGGCATACATGAAGGCAACAAGAATTGTCAGTAGAAGTCCAGCCTGACTAGCATGCCTGTTCATAACAGAAACAACATAAGTCGCTGTAAAGTCACAGTTTCAGTCAGTATACATAAAAGTTTGTATATCAGTCAGTATACTTAAAAGTTTCTATATCAGTCAGTGTACATAAAAGTTTCTATATCAGTCAGTGTACCACCAAGTCACAGTAAAATAGACAATAAGTGGAATAAACAAAATCAGCAAATAAATAACTAAATACACAAGCAATAAATAAAAAATGATGTGAGATATAAAGAAAAATTAAGTGGCTATATACAAATATGTGATTCCAGTTACAATGGCGCTCATGATATTAATATCATCATCACTGGAAATGACTTGTATAGTTAATGCGTCTTCTTACACCAGAGACGTTCCAAGAAAGTTGAGTGTTGAACCCCTGTACATGGGGTTATTCATCAAACTGAATGGGAAGGATGTCACTTTGGCTGGCATCAGTATTCCAAAATGGTCGCCTAGATTTAAGTAACAAAAAGATCAACACACAGTACTTATTTCATAAAATCTTGTCAATATATTGATGAAGCTATGGAATAAATACTAGTTCTAATTTGTCTGAATGCATATTTACAAACAAATTATTTTTACTGAAAAACAACGGCTGGGTCTTTGATAAGCTAACAGCATTTTACCTGACTCCTGTGGCACTGTTTCTATGAACTTGTTTTTACTGAGAAATCGTCAATGCAATACATATTACCAATGATATGTTAAGCATTGCAATTGGCTACGATGCATTCTGTTTCTCCCAAGGACTGATGTTAAGTATTGTGGAGTGGTTGGCTAAAATCAGCATCTTACACGCTATCAGTTTGGATTTAAATCACACTCTGTATCCAACAGAGAGCCAGAGCAGTGATTAAACACGAGAGTTGTGCTGATGACATAAAGCACTGATTATCACTTGAATACAGGACTCAGGACCATTGGCAATCAGAAAAATCGCTTGGTGAATAACAAAATATTATGTCAAACATTTTCAACCAGTCTCAGGACCTAAGGCAGCTCAATGTACTGTTTAACTTACCAAGAAATGTTCCGTAGAACCCAAGTTTCCAGTAACTGGCTAAAACCAGTGTAGTACCTATGATGACCAGCAGATGGCCAGACCAGAGAATGCAGTTGTTTTGTAAGAGGATCCACCGTGGTTGAGAGTCAAGGGTCACGTAGAACCTGAAATTATCATAATAACCTAATAAAGAAGCTTCTATAGCACCGCTATTGTAATACACAACACAAACAGTTTCTTTTGAGCTGCTTGTGGTGGAAGAGTTAAGACTGTCTGTGGCAGAACAGTCCAGTGTATGAACAGTACTTGCCTCTGTTAGGTCCCTTGAGGGTGCTATATGAATGCTCAGATACTTGCAAAAGCACAATGTGCCTGAGTTCCTCTGCTTCTTAACAGCACTCGCCAATTCAAATCTCCTTAGCCGATAGATAAACACAAGATTTCAGAACTACTTACTCAGGAAGAGAAACTGCAGAAGAATAAAAGATCAGTATTTTGGCCTGGCTTGGACCATATGAGTAAACGAAATCATGAACTGGGTAATTCCCAAAAAGTGAAAAATACTTTAACTGGTGTCAATAAATTTGTAAATTGCAAAGTAACTCTAAGTTTTCAAAATACTTTTATGGTGTCACTAAATTAAGAAATCAGTTAAGTTTCTGTGATGCATATAAAATGTTTCAGAAAAAGTTCTCACGAAATGCTTTGAACCAGATGCACTCCTTCAGCTATGCTGGAAACAAATTGCAACTTGTGCCAAATTGTCTTTTCAATTTATGTTTTGCACACATCCACTTTGAATACGATGTAAGTGTAACATTATATTTGGAAGCGTAATTGACAAATGAATAGTTTTTTGGCAATGCACACGTCATCCTGGGAAACACATGCTAAAAAATTACTCATTTATTTGCTCATTTACTTCCAGTAGCATTTAGCACTTTGCTTTCTCTTGCAATCTACGGTGACCATATTATGGCGACCACAAGTAGCCGTTTCTCAAGAATTACCATGAACTCTAAAAAGATACAAACCTCCAATCACGAAACACTCCTAGAAGAATGATTGTCATGCCTAACACGATACAAGCAAGTTTTGCTGAGCGAAAAAATACACTCAAGGAACGAGTTCTGTGCTCCCATCGTGCAACCTGGAAAAGTCATACACAAACAATAATTTAATACACAGTTTAACACACAATAATAAAATAATCTTCAGCAAGTTATTAATATCCTCTGAGTTGCCAAAATCAAAATATGATAGGTATACTTTCAAAAAGATTTTACTCACTGCATTCCAGAAGATGGGATTAAAGACGATGCAAAGACTAGTGAACCACAAGTTCAAGTCTGACCAGTTTACGATCAACTCAGGAATTTCCATCTGAAAATTTACAACAGAAATACTTATTACACACGGTCTGAGAATTAAAGCGCTACATAATATCCCACTTACTTAATATATTGACTAGGGCAACAGACCTGACGTCAGATGTTATGCACAAAAAGGTAATCGTAATCCAGAGGTTTCTACAACTCCCACGTCACGGGGACCAGCTCATTCACAGGCGCTCCGTCAAAACAAACTCGACAGGCAAAAGTATTCGGTCCTGGTCAAGATCCAAGATGCAGGCAAAGAGAGAGTAATAATAAAGCTGTCGTTCTCCCACAGTTCATCAATGCCATCGTACTACCTTGCTCCAGTCAAGTAGCAAATAATCCGAACAGCAGGAATATATGTTTCTTTCTTTGGAATAATTCATCAATGTTGGGCCGAAAAGGTTAAAAGTTGCCGCAAGAATCTCAGATAAACACGCGCTTCGCATACGTTTAAGTGAAACGCCCAATGTTTCTCTGGATGTCATTTTGGGAAATAGCCCAACATCTGGCAATTTTACAGATTTTGTCTCTAAAAAATTAAAATTCTACGTATGCAAATATTGAAGCAAGCATGTATTTAAAGCCTATTTAGATCCATTAGTAAATATTTAGAAGTTGGATTCAATGTATCCGCCCGAATAAGAGCCCGAATTCATCTTTTACATTTTCGTCGACGTGTAGCCCTACCTATAGAGAAAACATCATAATATGCTGTAGTTAGGCAATTAAATCATTCAAATTCAAAATTTTTGTATTCAGTAATTCATTCACAGTTTGTCTCCTTATGTCGGAGGAAGAATGTTACGATGTAAACAAATCGACAAAGCATCATTCTATTCATGATTTCAATAAATAATGCATCCATCGATTGATGCCCGGTGCTAACCAATCAGGTAATAGCCTAGGCCTGCGTCGGGATGTAGACCTTTTAACCACCCTGTTCCTGTAGAGAGCAATTTATACACAAGATATGGCTGGAGTGGTGGTTTGTCCAATCTAATCTAATCTGAGAACTTCCATAGCGCCACAGTTGTGATGCTCAAGGCATCTATCGATGGTTGTTACTAAGCAAAGCCCATGTGAAACCCAAATTCCAGGGTGAGCCCGGTCGAAATCCAAGAAGGGAATCCGAGAAGACACGGAAACAGCCTATGAAGGAAATGAGTTTGGTGCGTTTTTAGTCCAGATCTGAAGGCTAAAACCAAAAAGTTTATAAAAGAAACAAATCTCAAACTTTTGGCGAAGTTTTCAAGTGGATGTTAATAACTTAGACTGGTCATTTGATTGGCCTATGACTCTCGAATCAGTGGCATAGTCCTATTCAGTCGCATACCCTCCATCTATATCCCAGACAGGCCTGTTTCTTTAATGCAGTTTAAATAAAAATGCAACGGTTTTCTATAGCGGCATCATGGCCTGGAGCCTGCTCATTTTCAATGAATAGGTGCCACGCCATTTAAGGACCGTTTAATGCTTAAAAGAATTTTTAAAAATTAATCGGGTGTCCCGGTTCAATGAACCTGTTGAGCGGGCTATTGCTGCACCACTGCCTTGAATCTTTTCAGCAGATCCCCGTCAGAAAATCATTTAGGCCTAAATGAAAGCCCGAGGGCCAATCAAACGATTCAATTCTCTGCTTCCGGCGATGGACGAAGGGGACCGATTAATAACGTCGTCGTTTTTTTGCTCCCTACTGTCACCATCGTTGTTTGGAAGCTTCGACTTGCATAGTAATTACCGGACGGCTGAGGGAGATGCGGGAACCAACGGCAGCAGCACGCGTGCATGCAAATAGGGCTTGGGTAAATACAAGACTCTAGTGCTCCGCCACAGAGCATCCACGCGAGCGGTCAATTGTCAAGTCAGCCAGTCAGACAGACAGTCAATAACCGCTTTGCATTTATCGGATACAGTTTCTCGCCCGAAATAATTCCGTTTTTGTGAAGGTTGTCTTCGTCGTTGGTCGGGCAGATCGATCAATTAAATTTCATTTAGCAATTAACAACGGTCCGCTGACGGTGCTCGCCGTTTTAATCTTTACCGGAACGGGCTTCGGTTTGCCGAACGCAAAACCGCCGTTTACCGACTCACGTGCCTACTTTTTCACGGTCGTCGTGTCACCTTTAGGCCTTCCTCTCCCTTCCGTCCGTCCCATTCTCAGCGCTTAGGCTGTCAATTAACAGCTCTTCGGGAGCCATATGGCTGCCCCTCCCCCTCCTCCTCCCCCGCATCCTCCTCTTTCTCCCACTGCCCCACATCATCTCGCTGCGGCTGAGCTTGGGGCCTACCGCGGAGGCAGTAGCCGGGCCGCGCGTGTGGACGTTCGAGCAGGGCACATTGCACGTAACCTGGTAAGATTTAAAGCTTTTAATAAGACTATTAATAAGACTGTTTGGTGTGTTATTGTATTATGATTATAATCGTTAAGAGTATCCGGTTTCCGATAGGCCTATGCAATGGTTTCGTTTGCGTCTAGCAGTGGTGAGGATCTTTTCCTCTCGGGACCCGGTGCGAATTGGTCATTGCGGTGGCCGTTGACTGACTAGGCTGATGTACAAAATGGCTCTGATGAGCAGCAACGATTTGACTAAACGGCATCGCACCTGTAAATATAGTCCCGATTAGTGCAACGGATCCAACACAACGGATGCGATCTTAAAAACTCTTCCAGGTGCCAACGCTCAGCTCAGCTTTTCTCAAACAGTTTCCTGGCGAGAATAGGTTTGAAATTTCGTTCAACGGTTGCGAGTTTTCAACGGAGCGCGGAAGGATACCGTTCAGACAACGTCCGGCGATTTAGGCCAACAAAGAAGGAGACTGCGAATATTCGCAGCCTGATGAAGAAGGAGTTGATGGCTGTGCAGAGCGGATAGCGTGTGTATCGTGTGGTTGTTGATTTGTTATGATTTGTCGATTGCAGTCCTCTTCCCGTTCAGCGGATAAGCCCAACGGCCAGTGACTCCGGATTTATCGTCTGATTTCTTTCAGTCGGTAATTGTCGTAAGTCGCCTTGTTTTTCAGCGGTTGACGCGCAGACGATGTTGCGTTTTTTCGGTATCCGTTGGCGTATCTGTGTGTGTATGTGTTTTTGGGCGTGTGTTTGTCCGTTTGTTTGTCTGCCTTGTGTTGCTGAGTGTACCACGCTGCCTTATCTGAAATTCGGGAGGAATATTATGATCTCTGTGCGGACGGTTAGGATGCGTGTACGGAGTGTACAGTTTCCTCGCGTGTACGTTGATTGCGAGTACGGGACTTCGTGCGTGTACATCGTGCGTACGCGGAGCGTCGTACGTTAGCCAGATGGGATGCTGAACGGTTTTGGAGAGGGTGCTAAGTGGGTGTCCTCGAGTATTTGTTCCGAGAGTCGCAGCTTTACGAATCGGATCATTTATTTAGCGCCTTTTCCTGCTCGTTGGGATACGTTGAGTGCCTCGGGGGCTGTTCGTGAAGATATTTATTTGTGTGTATGTATCGGAGCATTTCTGTAGCGCCTTTTAAGCACCTCATAAAAGCCTCGCCAAGCTCGAGTTCTGAAGGAATGAAGATTTCGTCTGCATGTGAATATAGCTTGAGATGGCCTCCACTGGTGGTCTCTTGCAGACACGTAGAGATCCACCGGTTGAAGTTGCGTGTTAACTATGTAGCCGTGTTGTCCGTAATGAATGGTTGTCCATTTGTTTTGCATCACTGTTGTCGTGTGTGTGCTTCAGTCAACGGATCCTCCTTCAACCTCTGCCATCACCCCTCTGGGGACTGATCTTTAAAAGAGGCCTGCTTTAAATTAGCAGTTATGTTGCATTGCCTTATCTTTACCTTCCTTTACAATACCTTACTTTATAATACCTTGGCTTCCCTTATCTTATGAGTACTTTGCCTTACTTTATGTGACCTTATGTTGCTTGCCCTGCCCTGCCCTGCCCTGCCCTGCCCTGCCCTGCCCTGCCCTGCTCTACCCTACCCTACCTTTCCTTTCCTTTCCTTACCTTACCTTACCTTAACTTAACTTACCTTAACTTCCTTTCCTTATATTCCTTATCTTACATTACCTTGCCTTACCTTCCTTACCTTACCTTACCTGTTGGCATTTAGCAGCTCCGTTTGTCTGCAATGTTTATTCATGTGAAATGGAAACATGATGATATCATGTTGTGGTGATATCGTGTCTTGCGAATGTGAGTATGCCTTGTGATTGGAATGCGACATATGCTACACAGTTGGGCCTGAGGATAGAGTGATGATATCCCTATAGACGTTTGAGGATGACATCATGGCTGATAGGTAAAGGTGTGATGATATCGCTGTAGATAAAGGTGATATCCCTGCAGACAGTTATATTAGTGGTAATATCAACATAGATAGATAATTGGTTGTGATATACCAGTGGATAAGGGTGATATTTCTGTTGACACTTGGTGATATCCATGTAAAAAGATAGATTCTTTACTTCTTCTGTGTTCTTCCCTTAGGCGGGCCCTAGAGTCCATTGAATCGAGTTCAATGGCAGAGTTCTTCACCTTTCCTTCCTTCAATTCTTCCTTCAAAGACGGTCTTCTGGAGAGAAATCCCTCAAAGTATGTGACCGATCCAGTTTACTTGTCTCCTCTGTTTTATGTTCACTCTTCTTGGACCTAGCACAACAACTCCTCGTCTGCCTTATGATCTTTCCAGCTGATTTTGGTGAGTTTCCTATATATATCCGCATTTCTAACACTTCCCAGTTTCCAGTCTCTGTCTTCTGAAGAGTCCATGTCTCTGATTCATAGAGTGTTACACTCCGTGTGAGGCTCTTCACAATTCTTTAAGGTTAGCTTCTGCGTTCCTCTCAGAAGATTCTCTCTTACAGAATGCTTCTCTGGCCAGTACTGTTCTTCTTTTGATCTCAGCATGGCGTCTCTTATCATACTTCCTATGGAGATAGATTGATAGATAGTTAGATAGATAAATAGATAGATAAAGAGACAGACAGACAGACAGACTGACTGACTGACTGAATGACAGACAGAATGACAGACAGACATATGGTGATATCTCTGTGGATACATTGTGATGATATCCTATAGCCATAGATGATATGCATTATCTGTAAGCTTATGTTCACACATTGCACAGTGTACACATACATAGATTATATATAAACTGACGATGCTAAAAAGCTTAAGCATAAACCCAAGAGGCGCCATCTATCCATCGATGGTGATTTAAACGAATGTCACGTCCACTGGCATAAACTCCACTTGCTTCCTTGTTCGGTAAACATTATATTTGCACAGACGGAAGGACAGATGGACAGACAGACAGACAGAAGGACAGAGGGACACAGACAGACAGAGGGACAGACAGAAGGACAGAGGGACAGACAGAGGGACAGACGGACAGACACAACGACAGAGGGACAGACAGACAGACAGAAGGATAGAGGGACAGACAGAACGACGGAAGGACAGATGGATAGACGGACAGACGACAAAACCCAGGATGCTGTCTTTCTGGTAACCGGTCGTGCAGCTGATGTAACTGGGCACTAAAGTATTACACATGTATTTTGTAATGTATTTTGTAATATATATTGTAATGTGGTAATGTATATTGGTTTACAGTTGCATGCAATGACACATACAACTTACGCTGATGATATTCGTGTATCTTATTGCAACGCTAAAGTTACAGGATTTGGTGAGTGAGAACTGTCAGAGTGACAAAGGGTTAAACGAATATTAAAGCACAAGTTGATACAATGGATACTCGATATGACACGCTTTGTTATAACCCGAATTCTGATATAACACGGGTGGGACTTGGATTACAGCATTAATCCTCCTATGGAAAGTAAACTCTTCATAACACAACCTCTTTATAAGGTGGCCTTGATGTGTTTCCTGAACCAGTAGCAAGTTGGTCAGAGCGCTTGGCTTGTAACCCTGAGAGTAGAGGTTCGAGCAACCCCTGAGACGGTTACTGTGTAGGGACCTTGAGCAAGGTCTTCGCTCATGATTGCTCAGCACCAGCGATTGATGCTTAGTCATTAGACAGTGGCGCCTAATAAATGCAGAAGTAAAGGTTATGGTGTGTAAGTACACTGTAGATGTAATTGTTACCAGACAGTCGATGTCTGTGCAAGTTTTGGCTGGTGTTTCCAGACATTAGAATGTGCATAATCACACAATAAAATTCACAATTCTGATGAATCTTTCTATAATATGAACATATTTCTGATCTGTCATTTGGTGTTATGTGATTAAGTGTGAATTAAGTGGACGGAACTTTTCAGCACTGCACAAATTTCTTGGTGTAATTTTGGATCATTTGTTTGAATTTTGATTGCTTTTAGTATGTTTTGCTGATTGTCTGGTTGGACACAGGGTGCTAGTCTTTTGCTAGAAATGATTGCTCAATCACTCACTTGCTCGGTCAATCAGTCTTTCACTCAGTCAATCTCTTGTTTACTCATTTGTTTGTTGCTTCACTTGCTCCTTTAATTAGTCTGTCGATAAGTGACTGACTCGTTCATTCAGTCACTCACTCAATAATTTATTTGTTGATTCACAAGTAAGAGAGTAAGTAAGCGTTTGTTAACTTGCCATATGCCTGTAGGCTGAGGAATCATAGGTGTGGGTGGATCACGTGATCAGTCGACTATGTCAATCAGTTTGATTGACTGATTGATTACTCGCCCATCCGCCCACCCATGCGCCCGTCCATGGACCCACCCACCCTCACTCACTCACTCACTCACTCATTCACTCACTCACTCACTCACTCACTCCATGTTCTAACTTCACTACCTCATGAACCCCCTTGTTAAACTGTTAAATATAATCCTACGAAGACTTTTATTGCAATATTAATTTTTTTGTAATTAATCCCGTTTTATTTGTTCGCTTTGGATGTTCTTATGGGGTCTGGCGATCAAAGTGGTTGGCATTTTTGTTCTTTTCCAGCAAATGGTGTAATAAATCTGATCACCAGATTTCTTTGATGTTAAGATTTTATGGTGTCGTGTGCTTAGATGTAAACTGGAGGTAAACTGCTCACCAGGTTATGTCTTCTGTGGTAACTGTTGTTTCAAATATGTTTTGTCAATGGACTATTCACGAGATTTTATTCTTTTATTCATGAGATTAAATAAGTCTTTTGTTCATGGGAGTAAATAGGTCTTTTGTTCATGGGAGTTAATGGGTTTTTTATTCATGAGATTAAATAGGTTTTTTATTCATGGGAGTAAATAAGTCTTTTCTTCATGGGAGTCAATTGGTCTTTTATTCATGGGAGTAAATAGGTCTTTTATTCATGGGATTAAATAGGTCTTTTATTCATGGGATTAAATAGGTCTTTTATTCATGGGATTAAATAGGTCTTTTATTCATGGGATTAAATAGGTCTTTTCTTCATGGGAGTAAATTGGTCTTTTATTCATGGGATTAAATTGGTCTTTTCTTCATGTAAGTAAATAGGTCTTTTATTCATGGGAGTTAATGGGCCTTTTATTCATGAGAGTTAATGGGTCTTTTATTCATGGGAGTTAATGGGTCTTTTATTCATGGGAGTAAATAGGACTTTTGTTTTATGTATGCCTGCATGCATGTATGTTTGTTTGTGTGTGTATATGTATGTATATATGTATTTATGAATGTATGTACGTATGCTTGCATTCGTGTGTGTATGCATGTGTGTCTGTATGTTTGTATATATAGGGGAACATCCTGCACAGTTCTGCGTTGCAATTGTACGTACAGTAGCTGAATATTTATATGGCGCCGGTGAGACCTTTGCTGTAATTGTAATTTTTGCAATTGTACACTTACATTGCAGTTTGAATCTGTGCTCTGCTTGGCAGCCGTCGTTGATTGATTACCAAGAGCCAATCAGTGTGCAATCAAAATTGCTTTGACGCCGCACTCGTGCAATTATTTTGTAATCAGTGGTTTTGCTAATTGTTGGTCTTTTATGGCTGTGTCTGGTCCGGTTGTTGTGGCTGCTGGCGGAGGAGGATCCTCTCCGTTTCTACTCTGGGTCTAATGAAAAATCCGCTTGGGGGCGGGTGCTGGGAGAGACACAAGGAAGGAGGCAAAGAAAGACAGAGAGAGAGAGAGAGAGAGAGAGAGAGAGAGAGAGAGAGAGAGAGAGAGAGAGAGAGAGAGAGAGAGAAGGAAGCAGGGAAGGAGGCAGGGAAGGAGAGAGAGACGGATGGGAAGGAGAGATACAACGAGGAAAGGAATGAGGCAGGGAAGCAGACAGAGACAGCCAGACGTAAGAAAGGAATGACGGTAGGAAAGATGGAAGGAGAGAGAAATGGAGAGAAAGACAGTGACAGAAGGAGATAGAGGCACAGAGGGAAAGAGAGGCACAGATTGACAGAGGGAAATAGAGAGAAGCTGGGAAAAGAGATAGAGAGACACACATCAAGAGAAGGAGAGAGAGACAGGAAATGAATGACACAGATAGGGGGATACGAAAGGAAGGAGCTATGGGATAAATGAACAGACATATAAGGTAAGAGAGGCAGGTCTAAGGCAGCCATGGAAGGAGCGAGGGATGGACCCGGCTCGGGAAAGGGGGAGAGGACGTTGTTGCGGTTGGGGAGATGGGAAGACGGCGCATGCCCGTGGAGTTGCAAAGTACTTATCAGGAGTGACCATCGGCGCCCAAGGACAAAAGTTTCCTAATGCCCAGGGCATTGGGAGCAGGAAAATCATTGCTTAGCATTTTGTGCCATTAATTCAACAACGTGGCATTGGGGAGAAGTGGACTGGGGAGTGGGTTGCGGGTGATGAGTGGGTTGGTGGGACGAGGGACCCCGCTGTTCACGTCCTAGACGAAATGGCCATTAATGAGGTTTTATCGGAGAAGGAAGTGCCATAAAGTTCGCCCAACGACGTCTTGCTAAGTCTTCTCTTCCCGGGATTTTTGCTGCCGTCCGGCGTGAAAAGCTGTAAAGTAATATTGGAGTATACGTGATGGTAATAAACTTGTTTAGGCGCCGCTACAGAAGCTGCTAGTGCACGGGCGACAAGGCGCAAGGAACATGATGATGGTGTGGTGTTGTTGTTGTTGTGATGAAGATGATGATGATGATGACGACAAGGCGCAAGGAACATGATAATGGTAGTGATGTTGTTGTTTTTGGTGATGAAGATGAAGATGATGATTATGATGATGATCATGATGACGACAAGGAACAAGATGATTATGATGGTAGTGGTGTTGTTGGTGATAAAGATGATGACGGCGAAGAGAGCGCAAGGAGCATGATGATGATGGTGGTGGTGGTGGTGGTGTTGTTGTTGTTGGTGATGAAGATGATGATTATGACGGTGTTTGTGAGAACGTAACTAGACTCCGACTGAAGGTGATAAAATCTTTGGGCTTAATGAACAATTGGATATTGCGGAAGTGATTCAGGACACCAGTCGACATCAAATGGCTGGCACAAGAAACGTCGTGATGATAATGATAGGCCTAAATGATGATGATGATGACGACGACAAGGCCCAAGGAACATGATGACGGTGATGGTGTTGTTGGTGATGAAGACGATGATTATGATGGTGGTGTTGTTGTTGGTGGTGATGAAGACGATGATTATGATGATAATGATGGTGTTGTTGGTGGTGGTGGTGATGATGACGACGACAAAGCGCAAGGAACATGATGGTGGTGGTGGTGGTGATGATGATGATGACAACGACAATAATGTTGCTGAAAATGACGATGACTACGACAACGATGATGATGATGATGATGACCTGACCACGGGTGACCTGTTCCCTGAGGAAAACATGCCGATAACCCAGTCTTCGGGCATAGTGAACATCCAAACCCTACCCCTCCCCGCAGTTAACCCTAACGCCGCTATTACTCAACACCCACTCCGTAGTTAACGTCAGCTTCTTTGTTAAGGCTTTTCCAAGTGGCCGTCCTTTTCAGCGGAAACATCGGGTTAACCCTGAACGGTTCTACATTCTGACGGTAGCGGGTCCAACGGCTCCTGTCGTCTGAATTTCAGGGGGATATCCCTGATTGGAGCCACCCTTGCTTTCTGATTGTTGGCGATTTGACTTGGCGCTAAAATGACTGTTCACTGGCGGTTGGGTGATCAGCTGGCGAGGGAGAGGACTGGACGCCTACTCTCATATGCCGAGGCTGAGAAACTGAAGTTGCTAACGTAGAAATCGCCGCATCTTGGGATTGGCTCCTGTTCTTGTTCTTGTGGCTTGTTTTCTTCATATACGATCTTGTTTTCTTGCTAGGGCAAAACAATCTGGTGTAAAGATTTAAACATGTTTCAGGATGCAAAACAAGAGTTTTGAAATCTGAGAGACAAGGATGAAGGATGATATAATGCTTAAAACTTATGTCTGCTCATCACCAGACACAGTTGTTGTGAATAGAATGTTACCGGTCTAGCAAAAGTGCGCAAGCAGTGTGGCCTACAGCTAGACATTTGTTACGACCTTTATCATAGTAATACGGATCTCCAACACATTGTTAACGTCTGGAGCTAGATCACACTAATGTGGCTAGAATACTTATAGGCACTAATTGTCTAGTACTTAATAAAGCACAGCCACTGTGGCCAATAGCCAGGCATTGTTGCAGTCTTTTGAAATACTTAGACAAGATTGTCCGACGGCAGACAGCAGTGTCTGATTAGGCCTGAGACAGTTTATATATGTAAGAACATTCTAATCATGCTAGTCTCTGGTCTTAACAGGCATTACTTTTATTAATGTATGTGGCAGTGCTTTCAATTAGACTGCAATGTTATCTTTTGCCAGGCATAGGTGCCTCTGATTAGATACAATCTTGAAGTGGCGATATATAAATGCTCTGAACGAATGAATTACCAGACACCAAGGGCTTTGGCCACATTATAGTGTCTTATAGGCTGATTTGGACTTACCTATCACTTGTGTACTTGCCAAGTGGGTCGGATTGCCACAATTTGGATTTATTATTATTAGCCTATATGGGATGATTTACTCTTTTAAAAACAGTGTCTGAAAATTAGCAGAGACTGATGTGACAGGGTGATTTGCTGACAATGAGGCAGACTCATCTGTTTCAATTTATTTACACAGTGTAGCATGACTTCAGGTTTCGCTAACTTATCAGATTTCGACCTGGCTTCAGTTTTTGATTAGGTTTCACTCGAAGCAACCATCAATTGATGTCTTATGAAGTATGACAGTGGCGCTGTGGAAGTCATTTAGATTAGATTAGATTAGCCATGGATGCCTGATAACCAGCCATTGTGGCACGTCATGGTTAGTTATTATCAAGTGTCTAGACGTAACCACTCAGTATCAGACAGTATGGCCACATTAGTTTCTTCGTTGTTGCCAGACATTAGTTTTTTTAGAGGCGGCCTATTGTTATTCTGCCACGGGCTGTTGTTCTGACTTGGGAATCTTGCTGGCGGCTCAGGTGTTACGGTGTAGTTCCACGGCTTCGAGAGATGCTTAAAAGGCGCTTCATAAACGCCCAGGTAGAAACGTTTTGGCCCCGCCCAGTCGACGGCGGCGGCGGGTGAGGCCTGGATGGGTTTCGCTTTTGGTTCTTGGATTGATGGAAGGAATAAGGGACGGAATGGTTAGGCCTTCTCTGAGAGCGAAGCAAGGACACGAATGTTGTGTCTGTCTGTCTGTCTGTGTCTGTCTGTCAGTATGTATGGATGGGTGGATGGATGGATGGTTGGGTGGATGTATGAGTGGATGTATGTATGTATGTATGTAACTATGTGTGTGCATGTATGTATATATGTATCAGGACATTTATGTAACACGTTTTAAATACCTGTCGGAAGTGCAGGATGGTAATATAATTACACATAACAAATATTTATATAGCTCCAGTAGTTCAGAAGTTTGTTAAGTATACAGTACACACCAGAGTTCATGTTATGTTTGTGTGTGTGTATGTGTGTCATATGTATGTATGATTGTGTGCATCTATTTGTGTATGTATGTATATGTGTAGTATCTAGGAACGTATGTGTGCATGTATGTATGAGTGTGTATGTATGAATCAATATGTATCATGTATGTATGTTTGTATCTCAATGTTTATAAGTGCCTTCAGAAAACATCTGAGACGTTCTACTATAATGTTAGAACTGGTATGGTTTAATTTGTTCTTAATTCGGTCTTTTTAGAACTAGTTGTTGTCGTTGTTAATGTTGTCTGATGTTGCTTGTTGTTTGCAGAGTGTGAGGGTCTTTTGAGAAAAATGACAACAGTTCCTGATAAGGAATTAAGCGATCTACTTGACTTCAGTGCGGTGAGTGAAGAAGAATCAACCGTTGTGTACTTCTCGTTTTCTCATTCTTCTTACCCTACCAGGATGCTCTCACTTGAGGCCCATATGGGATCCATGTTCCCATATGGGACCCTTACAAGGCCCTGTTGTGATTTTTCTCTGGCAACTGTGGCTCTACTGAGCCCCTTTCGGCCAGTCTGTGAAGTTAATGCAAGGGAACAGTGTTTGAGAGGAATTGATCAAAGTTATTAATGTCCTAAGTTATATATGCAAATAGCCACATGTGTTACTATCTAAACCCTCGATGAAATGTCGCAAGTTCAAAGTTCATTTAAACATACACCACAATACCGTTGACCCCGGAGGGACGGGGGGGGGGTTAGCGGAGTAAATGTAAATTTAGACGTTTTTCTACAGCGACCATGTGGCCTTTTTGACCCTGCTCATTTTTCAATGAATTTATCAGGTGAGTTCCTTCACCACCGCTGCCCGTTTGAATGGGCGCTAAATTATCTAGACATCTGTGGATTAAGATTACGGATGTGATATGCATATATAACATGTTTTAGCATTTCTAAGCTAATATACACCAGTAGATATACAACATAAACGGAATACTACGCTGAGCCAATCTATTCTTATGCAACCTATACACAGTTATGTAAATCGAAGGTCAATAGAATGTTTGGCCTATACATCTATGTGTTAATATCTATACAAGCAAAAGGAACTTAACAGACTACAATAATAGTAAACTTGGTAAATGGCTCCAGTCTAGAACAGTGTCTTGTGGGATCCTCAAATGTTCATGGCCATTCATGGCAGGAGTAGTGAAGATTTGAATGCACAGGTTTATTAAGTGATAACTGTTAGATGTCAGGTATTCTTATTATTAGCTGGTCTGTTTATTATTACATATTTGGTTTTTGTTATCTGTTATTATTTTTAACTTAATTTTTACAAGAAATGTTTGTTCTTGAATTGCGTGTATTTTAAACTTCTCTGCACTTCCTTGTGAGTGTTCTTGAAAACTTGATCTGCTCAGAATCAGAGCACTGGGATACAGTGAAGGAACGCGAATGGTCGAGGATTTACAATTTTTGTATGGAGCACGTGACTTTTTCGCCACCGCGTCCTATTAAAATTTTCATGTTTTATAACTAGATAAAAATCCATGTTGTATAAATGGAATAGATTTCCATGTCCTATGAATCAAATTAATTGTCCATTTTCCATAAATATAAATTGTTATGCTCTACAAATGAAATAATACTTCTGTGTTCTATAAATAAAATAAATTTCCCATGTTCTATAAATAACTACGAATCCATCAGTTTCTCCAGCGCCCTCTATTCCTGATCGCTGGGTCGAGTTGGGGAATGTAAATCTTTCTGGGTCGATTGGGGGGCGTAAATCTTCATTTTACTGAGCCGGGTGAAATTTACTTCGTTGTTTTTCGAGAACGAGACGGATTGTCTCCGGTGGGATTCGGAATTGCCGCTGCCGCAGTTAACCCTTTGTGAGCCGAATTGGTTTATTGGTCCGCGGCGTCCGAGAGAGTGGCATCAATCCTTGGAACTGCCATTAGCCGGGAATATTAGGATTAGCTGTTGAATTGTGTGGACTGCTCGGCCGACCTCCTTTGCTGTCCAGCTCGAATGTGAACGGTCAGTTGGCTCGTGGTCAGCTGTGGTCAGTCTTTTGCTTAAACTGTGACGTGGTTGTAATGTTGATTATAGCCATCCGTGCCGTAGATGTACTTAGCTTTTCACTTACTTACTTTCTTATCCATTTACACGTACTATCTTGTGTATATACTTACTTAAACAGTATGTATTTATTTGTATTTATGTATCTATCTGTGTGTGTATGTTTGTTGTTGTGTGTATATGTATGTATGTAGGTGCCTATGTGTATGTCTGTCTGTCTGTATGTATGTCTGTCTGTATGTATGTCTGTATGTTTGTATGTACATGTGTGACTACATTTATAGTGCATTTTAGAAACTTTAGAAAGGTGCTTACTTACTTACTTGCGTGCCTGCTTGCTTACTTAACCTATTTCCTAACTACCTACCTACGTGTCTGCTAGCTTGCCTACTCATAATCATCATCACCATCGTCGTCATAATCATCGTCATCATGATCGTCATCATCGTTTGCTGGTTGGATGTACGCAATGGTGATATGGTGACAGAGGGGAGTCTTCCGTTTACAGATGTTCTATCCTCCGATTCCAGCTGGAGCCGATCTGTGCAAAGGACCGAATGGCGTCGATGTAGGAGGAGCAGGGCCGGGTGCTCCTGGTCCACTGGGACACAGCTTCAAGGCAGGGCCAGGTCGGAAATTTCCTTTGTTTTTCTTAGTTCAGGTTCCTTTTGAATGACCTCGGTTGGGTTTTAAGTCGGTCACTATGGGGGTTAAAGTCGGCCACCCTTGGGCTTAAAGTCCGGCACCCTGCTGGACTTTAATTGGGCCACTCGGGGCTTAATTCGGCCACCCTTGGGCTTAAAGTCGGTCATCATATTTGCTGCAGTTATCCAGAGTGGAGAGGAGTCTAACTGTCTTACTAGTGATTGTGGTGTAGAGGATTTGAACCGACAGCCTGCGACTGGGTCAGCTCTGATATTCCTCCTCTGCCGTCAGCTGTAGACGACGCAGTGGGATGACCATCTATCCAAAGCTATCATCGATTGATCCGACGAATCATTGGCTACAGGAAACAGTCAGACAGACAGACAGACAGACAGACAGACAGACAGACAGACATACACACACCCACACGTGGACAGACACACGGATAGACACACACACACGCGCAGACACAGACAGGCACACACGCAGACAGACAGACAGGCACACAGACAGACGGAGAGAGACGCCTGAGTTGCCAGGGGGGTGCTGTTGTCAAGGAAGACTTGATAAACGACCGGGGGATCTGTGTTCTATCTTGAACCCCACAGTTGAGCCCTTTCGTGGTCGATTGGCCGGTCGTCCCTTCCCTCTTGCCCCTCCCTTCTCCCTCCTTTTACCCCCCCCCCCCCCACTAGTATCCGTTGCTGGCCGGCGTTTTCGTTGGGCCATTTCGGTCCAGAGCCTGGCAATAAACATTGATGAATTATTCAGAGCGATTGTGATCGCCTGGTCGGCCGAGGCAATTATCAAATCCGGAGCTGCCAGTGGCAAGCGAGCCATTTTACGATTGCCACGAGTGGCAATTTACGATGAGCCCCACCCCTGCCGGGTTCGCGTCCAGTTCTTTTCCAGCAGTCCAGGGTCATCGATCGGGTTAATTGCATTTCGCAAAAGCAGTCCGCGTCCTAACTGCCGCGGCAGTAATGAAGATTTTTTACTAATTTCGAAGAAATTGCCTTCCTCTTTGAAATGCGTGTTGTCTCCGTTGCTTTTACAACGACAGCGCAACAACAATTATTGCAACACGGATGACTGACTGAAATTGCTTGACGCTTTCTTCGATTTTTGACTGAGCGAATTCGCGACCCAATATCTTCCGTGAGCAGTTTGCAGATACTGACGCTATATAAATGTCTAAAAAACATTACGTTGTTTTACAGTCGGCATTAGTTTTTGTTTGTAACGCAGCGGAAAATTCTGACGAGCAATTTTTCTGTTTATTTAACCGTTGGCAATCTTTCCGTGACAGTGTACTGCCGTTGTACTCATTTTATTGCCTACTTTGCCAGGGGCGCTAATGGAACATGCATTGCTTTATTCTTGCCAGGGTAGAAAGACATTTTTCAGATTTCTGTTTAACTTGCCCCTTGTGCTGGTCAGTCATTTGGTCAGTCGGTCAAACGTTCAGTTAGGCAGTCATTTGGTCATTTGTTGTTCAGTCAGGCAGTCATTTGGTCATTTGTTGTTCAGTCATTTGGTCATTTGTTGTTCAGTCAGGCAGTCATTTGGTCATTTGTTGTTCAGTTAGGCAGTCATTTGGTCATTTGTTGTTCAGTTATACAGTCATTTGGTCATTTGTTGTTCAGTTAGTAAGTCATTTAGTCATTTGTTGTTCAGTTAGGCAGTCATTTGGTCATTTATTGCTTAGTTAGGCAGTCATTTGGTCATTTATTGTTCAGTTAGGCAGTCATTTGGTCGTTTATTGTTCAGTTAGGCAGTCATTTGGTCAGTGTGTAATTTGTTGTTTGATTTCCTAGAATTTGTTTCTGAACTTTGAACTATGCATGTTGTAGGCATGGAAACTGTCAACAGTTCTTCCCACTGGAATTCCGTGGTTGGTCCGACAAACAACTCCGGCGGATACGATTCCAAAGTAAGCGCCCAAGTACCGGTGCATTATACAACGGCGCTATAGAAGTTACCAAGTACCTGTCAGAAATTTAACCCGTTTTGTCCAAACTGAATTAACCCAATGGTGCCAGTTAGCCAAGCCTTTGCTGTTTAGTTTTGTAAATGTTGTAAGATACATTGTATTGTAATAACTCTTTGCATTTGATGTAAGAAAATGTAAATGTAAAAAAATATTGTATTACTAAATTTATGTATTTGATGTAAGGTAATGTAAATGTAATAAATTTCTGTCTTCTTGCCAGAGTAGAAAGACATTTTTAGAAAGACATTGTAGTTAATGTAATAAATCTACACCTGTAATTGAATGTAATGTAAAATAAACTGCATGTACAAGTGAGTTACTGTAGTAAATCTATGTTTTCTTGTCACAAAATGTAAGTGTAACAGGGTAAAGTAATAAGAAATAAGAAAATTACACTGTAACAAGATGGTGTAATAAATCTACACCTTTGACGTAACAAAATGTATGTGTAATATAATGATGCTATTAATTTTTTTTAAATAAAAAAGTTATGTTAAGTGATATTCTGTACCACTGTTATTGTTTTGCACTCTGGTTTTTTATTTTAAAAAAATGAACAAAAAACTAAGCCTTTAAAAAAAGACACGATCTTGTGATTAATTCACGCATTGGGTTTCGAATCTGGTCTAAGCTGAACTTCTCTGTTAAGGTCAGCTCAAAAACTGTATAAAGGGTTAGGGTTAGGGTTCGGAAGAAGAGGAGGAGGAAGAAGAGGAGGACGAAGAAGAGAACGAAGAAGAGGAGGAGGAGGAAGAAGAAGAGGAGGAAGAAGAAGAGGAAGAAGAGGAGGAGGAAGAACTGGAGGAAGAGGAGAAGGACGAAGAAAAAGATTAGGTGGAAGAGGAGGAGGAAGAAGAGGAGGAGGAGGAAGAAGAGCAGGAGGAGAGGAGTAGGGAAAGATATATCACAGACTTTTGGCGTCTATATTAGGAGGCAGTGGAGCGTGACAGCTGGCATCGTGTCTTACCTGTGGTGCTTGTGATCTGCTAATTGCTACCTGTGAAGATTCCTGCTATGAGGTAATGAGAGCTGCGCTGGATTTCAGGTGTTCGACGGTGGTCAGGTGTATCTTTCGTCCTCTTCTTCCGGTGACGTCATGGGTACGTTTGCCCCAGGCGAACTCCAGCCCTCTGGTGAGCCCTCTTTGCCTCTGTGTGTCTGTCTGTCTGTGTCTGTCTCGTATCTGTCTAGTTATGTGGCAACTATGAGACGTCGTTAAACGCTTGATACTATTAGGCGGGAATGCTACACGAACCTTTTGGCTTAAGCTGTTGTCCGTCGTATTGGGCTAATGAGTAGATGCCATAAATTGGCTGGCGCCATATTATGTGTGTGAATGAATGAGTGAGTGAATGAGTGAGTGAATTACCGAGTGACCCAGTGACTGAGTGAATGTAGATATACTCGGTTTTCTACAGCGACCGTATGGCCTCGACCCTGCTCATTTTGCAATGAATTGATCGGGTGAGATCCTTCACCGTTGGCAGTTTGTGGGTGGTTGGATGAGAGAGTGCGTAATTGCATGAGTGAGCGAGCAAGTGCCTGAGTGAATGAATCAGTAAAACAGTGAAAGTTTGAAGTATGAAAGAATGCACAAATGTATGTGTGAATGAATCAATGGATGGAAGAAATGAATGAATGAAGCGTAAACCCTGAAATATGAATGAATGAATGAAATTGAAAGCGTAGATCTTTTTGTTTAGCTGAACTGTTTGATGTTGTTTTCCTGTACAGGTAAACTTGATGAAGATGTGTTTTCTAGATCGTATCAGAATCGGAATTTAAAGGTGAGCTACTTTCTGGCTCGTGCTTTTGTTTTCCCACTGCTGATGGATTTCTTTAATTTTGAGAAGGAATGGTCTGTCTATAGTCTGGGTGAAAGTTGTGGGTCACCGTAGGTCCTTAGACGAAACTGAAATTGGCCGTATTCATGAGACTGAGTTATAATAGGTATCAGTCGATCCAGAGACCAAAGTGAAATAGGTCTGTAATGGTCAATAGGCAAAACTCATAAGTAGATCTGCTTTAGCCTTAGTCCAGAGACTAAGTTGGAATAGGGTTCTGTTAATTTTTTAGGCCAAAGTAAAATAGCGCAATGCTAGTCCAGAGAAAACAAGTCAGAATAGGTCTGTGACAGTCATGAGACCGAGCCTATTAGGTCTCTGTTACTCATGAGACCGAGCCTAATAAGTCTCTGATAATCATAAGACGGAGCCTAATAGGTCTCTGACAGTCATGAGACCGAGGGTAATAGGGCTGTGATAGTCGTGAGACCGAGCCAAATAGGTCTCTGATAGTGATGAGACCGAACCAATTAGGTCTCTGATAGTCATGAGACCGAGCCTAATAGGTCTCTGATAGTCATGAGACCGAATTGATATAAGTGTCCTAATAATCTCCATCTTTTTAAGCCGAGAAACGCGTTCACTGTTAGACTCTGATTCAGTTTAAAGAGTCGCAAGTCGTTGTTGCAAACAAAATCAATATGGCGATTGACCGCCTTCGTGGACGCTGAATGGCCGCGTCAAACCCTCGGATTAGACTCGGCAATCGGTCGTTTGGTGGCGCCCGTCGTCTTCTGTATCCCTGCTTCGCTTGAGGGATCGAACAAAACGGAGAACCAGTCGTATTCTTCGCCGCACGTGTGGCGACGCTGAGCGGAATAAATTTCTTAGTAGTGGCGTCGGTTTGATTCGCGGCGAAGGGGCTGATGGCCGCAAGGCAGAGGGAGGGAGATGTTGGCCTGTTTGCGTTGAATTATTTGCGAGCTATTTTCAGCGAGCTAAATTAAACGCAGAGAATCGAGAAAAGGAATGATTTGCAAAGAACCGTAAAAATAGATTTTCTGGTCAAAGCCACGGCCGTTTAAATAGAAGGATTTGCAAAGAATTGTTGAAACGAATTACGGAATTGTAAGCGGGGCAGACCGACTGTGCTTTTACGCGGAGGGTAAATAAGGTGACCGCGATTAAGAAAACCTTCACGAAGTCGGAAAATATCAAAACTGGTTTCGATACTGTACCCGACTGAGCTGGAATTGCTGAATAATTAGGGTAAACTACTTTTTTCTGTCACAAATAGCTGAGGCACAGGTATGGCGCTAGCAATCCAACAACTTGAAGTCTGCTGTCCAGTTCTATGCCTGTTGTCATTTCTTTAATGTCAGGTCATATAAGTGATTGGACTTGTTTATAGAGGCGCCAAATAAAGGTCCGTCCATTTACCTTACGTTGCGTCAGTTGCTACAGCTTGCTTCCCTCTGCTTGCGTCGTAAGTAAGTAAAGTAAAGTATCGAATATCCCACAAGTGAGACGTAGGGGAGGCGCTCATTTCCTTTTCTTTAGGCCTTGAGCCGGGAATGGACGTATCCCAAGGTCCTGCACATGGGGCCAGTGCATCGCAGGACTTGCTGTTTACTTCCCAGCTTACGCCGGTACCAAATTCCACTGCTTGGTGACAGAGGCACGCGTGCGCAAACAACTTGCCCAGGTCGTTCGTTACACGGAGTCGAACTCGCAACCGCATGATCACTGACCAAACGCGTTATCGATAGACCCCCGTGCCGGACGAAAGATCTGTCGATTTGAAGAAGAGGTTGTCCTCTTCGACCGACGAATCTCCCTTTCGTCTCCCCAATGATTAATCGAACATCCAAATGGGTGCGTTTTTTCGTTGCGACGAGCGCAGCAGAGCAACGCGGAGATCAGAAGATCGCTGGAAAATTGCCTATTAGGTCGGCTTTTCATGTGGCCACTAACGCTGGATCCTCAGATCCTCTGATCCTCCTCTTGATCGTCGTCGATCCAGTCTTTCCTGTTAGTTCGATCGTCGAGGTTGCAGCTGGTGTCGCCTTCGACTTCGAGTCGGGCGTCCACGTTTCGTTGCCCGGTGTGGTGTGAGATCGGTTCTGCGGTGAAAACTGTTCCGGCTTCGCCCACTTTCGTTGCCACGACACGTCACAGTGAAACGAATTTTAAAATAGCCTGCTGTCTTGATAGTAAAATTTGATGTAAAACAATATGTCAATAGGTGGAAAAATAGAAGCCCAAACTTTCACCCAAGCAGTCTGTACTTATCCAGTCGTAATTAGGACAAAGCATTATTTTTGACGAACGAAACGGCAGAAAACTGCTAAATAACGTCATCGGTCACGTGAACCAATCACAGTACTTCTCGGAACTGTTTTCGTCCCGCAGTTGGTATCGCACAAACACCGGCGGAAGAAGGACTTCGCTGCGAAGGATGACGCGGCAGTCCATTCCGCGAGGAACCCGCCGTTGTTGCTTGCGGTGTGGCTTTGTTGCTGGAGCATGTTGGCTCTGTATGTGTGTGTGTGTGTGTGTGTTTGACTATATGTGCGTGTGTGTATGCATGCATGCGTCTATGTGTGTTTGTGTGTATATGTAAGTATGTGTGTATGTATGTTTGTGCATGTGTTTGACTGTATGTGCTTAAGTATCACCTTCAAAGACACCCTTTTGGAATGACCCCCGAAAACTAAGATTGAGACTTGATTTTCCAGAGATAGGCTTCCAAAATACAGTTGCAAGTAGTAGTAGTAGTCGTCGTCGTAGTCGTAGTCGTCATAGTAGTAGTAGTAGTAGTAGTAGTAGTAATAAAATTAGTATTATTGTTATTAGGATTACATAAATTAGGGGAGCATTGTTCTGGAATGGCTAGTCTTTACTCATGTTCTTGTTGTTAGTTTTGTTCTTGAACTTCTTCTGTCGCAATTAAATCCATGTTTTCCCACGACCTTTGACCCACAGCCTCGATTCATTTTTTGGAGACGTCGTCGTTGAAATATTGTGTGAAAATCTGCAGCTGAAGTTCTTTTTTTCTGTATTTTTAGTGAATATTTTGCTGTCTTTTAATTAAAATTTTTACGCAGTTGTGCGAAGGTTTTGTTTTGATTTTTACTCTTTACATCGTCTGTGAGTCTTCTACGCATTTAATTTTGAATTTCTCAAATGAGTACAATTTATTGAGTGATCAGAGTTTCTTTTCATCGTGCACTTAGTACTTAAGTACTTACATACTTGCTTAGTACTTAAGTAATATGTAAGTACATACTTGCAAAACATGCATGTCAGTGCCTGAGTACTTACATACTTGAAGTACTTAAGTATTTGCTAGCTACTTAGTCCTTCCTGTGCAGATCTGCTCTTTGGGTGAATGTGTGAGTAGTGAGTGGGTGGATGGATGGGTGTGGGTGAGAGCGGGTAAGAGTGGGTTGAGTGGGTGGTTGTATGGATAGAGGAATGAATCAATGGTGGTTCCAGTGAATGAGTTTGGGTTTTGGTTGTGATTTTTAGGGGGCTCTGTCGGGTAATCTGTCCGTGTCTCCGTCGTCTGTGCTTCTGGCCAACGCCCGTTCACCCTACTTTGCCCCAGGGGGCAAACGACCTGCCTCCGACGATCTCCAGACCAGTAAGCAGATTTTCTAGCGGTGCTACATTAATGTGTAATGGAGAAATGATTGAATGAATAAAATGTCGGTCGCCTCCTTCGATCAATCATTCGATCAATCGTTCGATCAACCCTTCGATCAATCATCCGATCGGTCATTCGATCAATCATTCGATCAGTCATTCGATCAATCATTCGATCAGTCATTCGATCAATCATTCGATCGGTCATTCGATCGGTCATTCGATCGGTCATTCGATCAATCGTTCGATCAGCTTTTCGATCAATCATTCGATTAACCTTCTATCAATCCTTCGATCGGTCATTTCATCGATCAGAGGAAGTGGTGGTAGTGGAAGTGGTAGAAATGGTGTTGCTGGTAGTCAAAGTGTTGTAAATGTAAGATAAATGTAAATCTTCGAAATAAACCAAGCGCCATAGAAATACCGCGTCAGGGAGACCAGCTTATTCGGTGGCGCCATATCAATTCAAGTCCGCAGGAACCAGGTTGTTTGGTCAGATTCGGTGCCGGTCAGGTCTGTGGGGTCAAAAGATGGCGCAGGAGCAGAACCAGGATAGGGTGGATTGAAACGTTTGCTTTTCAGTCTTGAGTGAAAAGCTGCAGGATATGGGGGGGGGGGGTGGTGGTAGTGAAAGCGGTGTTGGTGGTAGCGGAAGTGGTGAAAGCCGTGTCCATGTGTTTTGTGGTTTACCCTCGGGTCAGGTCAGAGGTCAGGGGTCAGCGGTTAGCTGCGGACTGCCGGGGGTAACCTGATCGCCCTCTGACACCTGTCATTGACCTGCCGGAAGGGGTATGGACGTGTGTTATCCTGTTTTACTAATTCAGGCCAAGTCATAAATGCCACTGAAGGGTCTGCCACCCAATTCTTCCCTTTCCCCAACAGAATAATTAATATCAGATTGAGAAGAGCCCAACAGTCTACTGGTTAACATGCAGGACTTTCAGCCCAAAGGTCATAGGTTCAAATTTATGCTCCACTTACGTCCCTAGTGAAATATAAAATTAGTACATCGGCAATACGCTGTCGGTGGGCCGATCGGGCGGTTAGAAAGAAGACTGTCCCTTCCCTCATATGCCGAGGAAAAGAAAATGAACATTTATACAGTACAATACAGCTAACATGATAACGCCCTCCTGACAAAGTTCAGAAGTTCAGAGTGGGGGTGAAAGTTCACATTAGGCCGGTCAAGATTCAAATTCCCCCCCCCCCCGAACGCCAGAATATTCCAAGATTTCATTTCCCCTCTTGCCCCTTAGTGAATGAAATCGGCTATGACATGAGCACATCGACTGTACACTGTCCGTGGGAAGAACCGACGGCGAGGGAGAGAACCCACCTCTCGACCGACCGACCGCCTCCTCGTATGACCTCTTATCTGGAGAAGTTTGTGTTCGGTAGTGGAAAGGTTTTAGCGGTTGTTTTGGTTGATTTGTTGGTATTACCTCATGAAAGTCATCTGTTGTTACCTCTTAATATGAAGAAGGTATATGGCTCTGCCGGAAAGCTGGTGTTAAGATCAGGGTGTTGATATATCTATATTGTTAAGATTATGTTGCCAGTATATATGTATGTATGTGTATCTGTATATATGTATATACATATACACGTGTATGTGCATATATATTTATATTTATGTATTGACGTACTTTGTGTCTCAGTGATTGACTTGCTGTTTACATTCATAAATGTGTGTTTATGTATGGATATATGTATGTATATATATATGTATATATGTATATGTATCATCAGTTTCTTCTATATTTGTGTGTTTGAAAGATATATATGAATAGGCGTGTGTGTGTGTGTGTGTGTGTGGGAGGGTGTCACTGATTGACTTACTGTCTGTCTTTCTATGTGTATCTATTTAGGTATGATGTTTCATTTATTATCTTACTAAGTGTTTTACATATATACATATATATATATATATTTATATATAGAAATATATATGATATATATATATGCACATAAGCTATACCTGTCTTGATGTTAGGCCAGCAACTGTAACTGAACTTGTTTCTCATAGATATACAAAAACTATACCAAGGAAGCATTTACACTGATTGTTGTATGTATGAATATATATATATAATATATATATATTCATACATGTATATATATACAACAAAAACAGTGTAAACGCTTCTTTGGTATATATATATAATATGGGGCGTATTTGTATGGGTATACATATCAACACCATGATCTTCACACCAGCTTCTGGTTGAACAAGTTATTATGATATGTGTATGCATTATTGCGTGTATATATATGTATTTAATATATATGTGTATATGTGTGTATATATATGTATATAATAGATATGTATATGTATTATATATACATATATATGTGGATGAATTGTGTCTGAGTTGCTCACTGGCTGTGTGTATCTTCTTGTAGGCCGAGCTGGTGGGAAGTTTATGCCGGACCCAAAGAGGCTGAAGAACAATTCGGTGAGCAGTGATGCTTTGTCGAACAACCAGTAAAACATCTCATCTATCAAAATACATCATAAATTCTGCATAAATGAAGCTCGGCTTGCCCAACAGTATTATATATATATATAATGTATATATTGTTTACATTGTCATATATATATACATATATGTGATACTTATGTGTATAATATTCTGTGAAACCTTTATGTGTTGAAACTGCTATGGGTGTCAGCACACATGTTGACATGGTCTGCATTGATAGAAAAAGTTATGTGAATTTACGGGTAAAATATTTTGTGGTAAAAAATCCAGATTTTTACCGGTCGGACTGGTGGAATGTCATACAAAATGGTAAAAATGATTTAAGTGACGTAATCCGGTGGTTAAACCCTCCCAACTGTTCAGCCATTTTTATAAGTTGCAGTATAATCCTAAGCTGAGGAGTAATCCACCCCTAGTATTGAATTGCTAACCAGAGTTTGTTTCCAAATAATAAATTCTAATTACAGGGTTCATACACTCTCAAAAATTGTGAGGAATGTTTCATCCTGAGCGATTCTCGAAGCTCAGATGTGGACTTAAACAGTGAAATTCCGGTATTGCATTAAAATGAACCAATATGTGTTTTAACTAAAAACAGTGCAAAATATAAATGGGCAGTTTTAGTCTGGCAACTGTTTCTCATAGCAGACGATATACGAATACTATTACAAAGAAGTATTTACACTGATTGTTTTACTATTACTTCATAAGCCTTACATTCATACATGCGTAATAATAAATAATAATAATTAGTACCTTCTAATGCGCCGGTGTCTAATGCACAAGGCATCAACCGATGGCACACCAAAGCCAAGCCGTAATCAGGTCGATATCCAGAAGGTCAGTTCAGAGGACAGAGAGGCAGCCCGCTGTGGATAAGCAATTTGAAAAAGGTAAGTTTTAAGTTGAGAACGAAATGACAGAAGCGGCTGAGCAGAACGAACAGACACAGGGAGAGAGTTCCAGAATTTAGGTACAGCAACGGAAAATGAGAAACGGGTTCACGCACATCAACCTACAGACAGATATACATACATTCCCCGTTTGCATATATCTCTTCAGGATGTTGAAGACTAATTACTTAACTCAGATTTCTATACTTCAGGTTGCTGATGGAATTATCATACACTGGCGACTCATTATGATACTTCGTAATAACAGAAATTCTGTTATGAAGAATAACATGAATCATAGTATAAGACGGTCATAGAAATGAAACCCAAAATTTATTTCCCAAAGACATGGATTCCGGTGTAATATGTGGACTAAGGGTCTTGGCGTGGGGTTGAGAATAGGGGAGAAGGGTCACGGATGAGGAAGGAGGTAGGAAGGTCATTTGCTGACCTCTAGTTGTGGTGGAAAAGGCAGAGGTCACGACCTGGTCAGGGCTGTAACTGAGAGCAAGGTAGAGAGGTCAGTACTTGGGCCAGGCTGTTTGTCTGAGCGGCCGAATTGTCATTTCCGGTCGTCCTAATGGGGGGGGGGGGGGGGTGGAGTGGTAAGTGGGAGAGATGGGATGTAGATCGACGTTCCTTTCCGTCATTATTTACCGTCGTCGGTGATTTATTGGCTGACCAGGAGATAAGAGGATGAGTCTTAGGAGAGGGAGAGGGAGGCAGATGAGGAAGAGGAGGAGAAAGACGTGCTGGAGGAGGAAGAGGAAAAGGAGGAGTAGGAGTAGCAGGAAGAAGATGACGAAGAGGAGGAGGAGGAGGCTCATTCTTTCCCTCCTCATTCCATATTGTCTGCCTCGCCTTGGCTTTCCTTATTTCTCCTCTGCTTCTCGCTCTTCCTTCAACTCCGCCTCTCTCTCTCTCTGTCTCTGTCTCTCTCTGTCTCTCTCTCTCTCTCTCTCTCTCTCTCTATTTGCTTGCCATATTCTTCGTCCTCCTCAGCATCCTTCTTATTCCCCTCCTTAAATGAATCCTCTTTCCCTTCCTGTACCACCCCTCCCTGCTTCTGTTCGTTCTAATCCTCAATTTCCTTGTTTTATTCTATTCCTCAGTGTATTCCTTCTCCACATTCTTCCCAGTGTTCCTCTTTCCTTTATACACTTCTCATCCTCCTCCGCTTTCTCCTCCTTTTCCTCCCTCCTGTTCCATACTCTTCCACCTTTCTTTTCATCTTCCTCCTTTCTCCTTTTCCTTTTTCTCTTCGTCTTCCACCTCCTCTTCCTTCTTTCTCCTCCCCTGCTTTTGCCATCCTTCCATCCTACTCCTCCTCCTCCCCTTCCTCTCCTCGGCAGGGCTCAGTGTCATATGTTTGCTCTGAGGATTTTTCTGTCTGCAGATGGAATCCTCATTAGGCATCGGATTGGGTCTAGACTGTCGAACATCCTCCTCATCGATGCTGTCTTCTCCTGTCTCTCTAACTGTACGTGTCTCGCGCTCTCTTCCTCTGTCTGTTTGTCTCTGTCTCCCTCCTTCTTCATCCTCTGTGTATTTTCGTTTGTCTTTCTGCCCTTTTGGCTCTTCCTGTATTAACCGTTGGTGCCCCTTCAGGCAATGCCTCGCGGCTTATCTGCGCATCACGTTGTCTGTCTGTCTGTCTGTCCCTGTTGTTGTCTGTGTGCATCAGTAGGGTAACTATGACTTATCTGCGCATCACGTTGTCTGTCTGTCTGTCTGTCTGTCCATGTTGTTGTCTGTGTGTCTAAGTAGCTTAACTGTGGGCTTGCAGCAGCGCTGTGGGCTGTGGGGGGGCCAAGAATCCGAAAAGAGGGGGCTTACTTAGAGCCCGATGGAGTGGGGAGAGGACCGATTTGAGTAATCTGCGGGGAGGCCGGAAATTTGAAGTTTACGCTACTGGTATGTCTGGTTTCATGTTTGTCTCTCTTTCTCTCTTGGTCTCTGTGTCTGAGTTTCTGTCTGCCTCTGGCTAAGTCTCTGTGTCTCTGTCTCTCTCTGTCTCTTTCTGTCTCTCTCTGTGTCTCTGTCTCTTTCTGTCTCTCTCTGTGTCTCTGTCTCTGTCTCTCTCTCTCTCTGCATTTTAGCTGCATTCGTGTAATTATTATGAACTTACTCAGACTGTTGCCTACTTCCTTCCTTCCTTCCTTCCTTCCTTCCATCCATCCATCCATCCATCCATCCTGAGTGAGTGAGTGAGTGAGTGAGGGACACAATAGCCAGCCAGCCTACAGGTAGGATCATCTAGACTTTGATGTAAAATCGAATTTCAGATGGAAGCCTCCTTCCACATATCACTCTTCCCCTTTCGTCATCCCTTCAGCTTAACCACAGACCTCCCTCCATCCTCCTTCCCTTCCTCCCTCCCTCCCTCTCTTCGGATTTTCAAATGTTACTGTACATCAGGTTATACCTTACCTGACATTACTTTATCTTAACATTTCGGATCTTACCGGTGCATCTTACGTTACGTTACCGTATTTACCTTACCTTACCGTATCTTACGTTACCTTACCCTATCCGAAGTGACCTTATATTATTTTACCTTACCTTCTCCAACCTTGCCTTTCGTTATCTTGTTACCTTTAACTTTTTCTTAACTTTCCATATTGTATAGAATCATAAAGGGTATGGAATCATATCTTATCCAATCTTGTCCGTAAACCATCTCTCATCGTTTTTCCGCGGTACTTGGTCCCACTGCCAGAGACCGTCTTGGAGGTGGAGGTTGCTCTCGTCCCCTTCTCCCCCGTCCCGTTGGGGATCTTTGTTATGGTGCCCTTTGCCCTCCGCTGGTTCCCTTGGTTCACTTGGCTTTGAGAATGAATCTGTCAGCACCCTTACTATTCGTCTGCGCAATAATCTCCAGTAATCTCTTCACCTCGATGTGAATATTTATGCCGTTTCTTCGGGGTGGGCGGAGAGAGCCGAGAAGTGGCCTGGTGATATTCCACTGCCACCGACCCGGGCGGTGGTGGTGTTAATGTCTCGGACGCCGAGTGATGTGGTCCAGTCCGGTGGTGGAGCGAAGATATTTTGGCCGAGGCACAGCGCAGACGTCTTGAGCGAGTGATTGGTTTTGCTGTTGATGACGGGTGGGAGTTGAGGCGATAAAGTACCGTTCATCCAAGTCGTTGGGGTTTAGTTTGAGTTGGTGAGATGAACCCTTGAACCGATGAAGTTGGTTGTTAAGCCAATTGGGTGGGTATTAATAAACTACTACCAAGGTAGATGGGCGTTAAGCCGATAGAGTGGGTGTTAATAACTTTCTGTTATGGGTATTAAGGTGAAGGAAATGGGTATTGATACAAGTTTACTCAGGTAGATGGGTATTAAGCTGATGTAGGTTGGTGTTAAGCCAACAGAGGGAGGTATTAAGCCAGTGTTGATTTGTCTGTAATGCAGTCCGTGGTGTTCTTCTTTTGTCTGGCTGTAGGTCTATTCTCCGAGTCCAGATGAGTATCACCACGACCCGACCAGGTATCCTCCCTCGCCTCAGAAAATACCAGCTCCGTTCGGTATCTATGGTGACTACCAGTCGTATCCAGGTAGAGCTATAGCTCATTGATTGATCTCCTGCTGATTGTGTGATCCATGGGTGTTATTCTGTTGATTGACTGACTGACTCACTGACTGACTGATTGATTGATTGATTGACCGACTGACTGACTGACTTAATGAAGGACTGACTGGCTCAATGACGGACTGATTGACTTATTGACACTCAGTGACAGACTGACTGACTCAGTGACTCAGTGACTGACTCACTGACAATGACTGACTTAATGACTGACTCAGTGACTGACTCAATGGACTCAGTGAAGGACTCAGTGAAGGACTGACTGGCTCAATGACGGACTGATTGACTCAATGACTCAGTAACTGACTGACCGACTGGCTGAATGACTGACGAATTCAATGACCGACTGACTGACTCTACTTGCTAACTGGCTAGGTGATTGATGTTCGTCTAACGTTTTGTCATTTGTTTGCTTGCAGAGGCTGCTCGAAACATCGTCGGTGGAGAAGCGTGGTCAGCAGTGAACGGCGATTTAATGACCCCTTCAAACTATCTCTCCTCAATGCAACAGAGCCTTGGAACCTTTTCGCAAATGGGGCCCTATAGCATGCCACACCGAAACAACATGGCATGTAGTAGCAGTGCTTCGGAATTATTATAATTATTACTCGACCCGGTGAGGTGTCGTTGCAGATGGGTGGATTATGGTTTCTTTGTTGACTGATTTGTTTACAATAGAAACTCAGTGTGTGTTTTTATCAAGGCAATTAATGTAGCGCCGTCTAAGCTCTTCTGATGAACCTTCTGGTTTTAATGACATTTGATATTGCGTAGGGTAGTGTAGAGAGATTAGTTTCTCGTGAAGCGGCGCTATATAAATCGCCAAATACATTACTTTTGAAATTTAATCAAACGACGCATTTCTGTTGTTGACGTATTGTGCAATTGAATGCAGAACTACAACATGATGTCGTCACCGAGCCTTGCGATGCCGCCATTGGCTGCCTTCCACAGCGCCCTGCCACCTGGTGGTGGAGGGGGATACAACTGCAGCTCCTCAATGGAGAATACGTTGGAACCCGGAGCATCGATCGGAAGCGGACCTCACCCGCAGGTGACGTCACAGACCGGCGACGCTCTCGGAAAAGCCTTGGCTTCGGTGCGTTACGAATAATTAGTCTGATTCGGTCTGTTTAGTTTATAATTAGTTATTAATTAGTTACAGTACTTTGAGTGATCTTGCTGAAGCTTTTGGTTTTTGTTGCAAAGTTCCCAAAATATTCTATATCAGTGAATGTTCACCTATGACATCTGGCACATTAATCTGTTATTATTGTTATTATTATTATTATTATTTTCTAAAGAGGAATTAAATTTGGAATCGATGTTTTGATCTTGTTATACAAGAATTTGTCATAATGAAGCGCACTGTAAGAAGAAGAAACCGAGGAAGTTGTTGACATTCACTGGCGCTTAATTCTATGGTTTGCTGTTGGTGTCTTAGATCTATGCTTCTGACCAAGTCAGTAACAGTTTTACGTCGAGTCCTTCGTCTCCAGTCTGTTCGCCTCCGCCGCTCACAGGTAATTTCTGTGCTTTCTGGTTACTTTATGTAGCTCCTTTCATGACCCGTCATGAGCCGACATGCACCGATAGATTTGGATAAGGTGTGTCGTGAAAGAAGTTGAAGATGTTTGTTGAAATCAGGTGCATTGCTTTATTTTTCTTTGTTCGTGGATGTGACGTTGTGTGTAAGTAAGTATGTAGGTGCTTTCTGTGGTGTCCTTTAAATGTCTGATCGAAAGACTTTTATAGAGCTATCTATTTGAATGCACTGGGCATCAATCGATGGTTGTTTCAAGTGAAACGATAGTGAAAAATCATTTTCTGTTGGAGATAACTGGTCAAGTCCAGGAGGTTGGCAGAGCGGAAGTTGGACGTAAGAACCCGACAAAGAATTTTGCTCTCTGCTGCCCTAAATAGTGTTGAAGTCATTAAGAAAAAAAATTGTTCAGATGAATCGAAAAGTCACCACTGACGGGTTCCCGCATACTCGTAGAGCCAGCTGAACGGATTCGCATCCGGAGTTGATGATGATTTATTGTCATTTACTGGCGCTGTTTAGGATTGTCAAGTCACTGGTCACAGTCCGCTGGAAGTTCCACATCGCCGCTCGTTAAAAAATCCAACATGCATTCTATGGTGAGTTTTCAGATTTTTGTATTGTGTCATGTTAATCAGCATTGGATTAGATTGATTAGATTAGATTAAGTGATGTTGTGCCTGTGTGTTGCACGTCTGCTATGCATCACATGACTAGTTATCTTTGTGTATTTTGGGTCTTTTATCCATGATTGAATGGTTGTTTTAATCACCCGCAGTTGAATTAATGTAGAAGTCACAAATTGTCTACCTATTTTATGTTTTAAAAGCTGGGCTATACAATTGTCTAGTGGTTAGCCACCCGCCCTCATATGCCGAGGCTGAGAAGAATGAAGTTGCTGAGACTTCATGCCTATAGCTGCCTCTCAGAGCTAGTTTACTTTACAGGACTGCTCTTCGTCTCTTGTAAACTTATGGTATATGTAGCCTCAACGTATGTCATCGTAATTTAACGTTTGTTTTGTCGTCGTATATATCCTATTAAAGTTTTTCTTTCAAATACCTCTGTTCCTTCCTTCATCTGATGAATGTTTTGTTTCCACTGACGATTTTTATTTTTCAATTTCTTGCACGAGTTTGGGTGTGTAGAGGCGTTTCGTCATTTTAAAGCGTTTTTTCCGAAGGTATTTTTAGTTACTTGCGTTTCGCCAGAGTGCGTCAGTGTTTCTGATCCTGTGACTCGCTTTTCGTTGTTGATGGATCGTCTTTGATTAATACTTGTTTCTAACTGTTGGATTTCAAATTGTTTTCAAACCGTAATGTAATGCAGTTTAAAGTAATTCGGTACAGTGTAGTGCAATATAATGCAATTTAAGTAATATGAATTGCCGAAATATCTAAATGTCACACAAAAGTTCTAACAGGGATAGTTGGCCTTCAGATTTCGACTAAAACTCGTGTGTTGGACTCATGCCCTCCGTTGCTTTTTCGGGTTCCATTCGTGTCTTCTGACCGGAGTAGCCCTGGAATTTGGCGATTTTGCTTAACTGCGACCATTAACGCCTAGAGCATTATTACACTGACGCTTTTGAAGTTCTCATTATTATTATTACTTAGGGAGACTAGCTAATTCGCCGGCGTTTGGTCAAAACATTTTCCCCACGAGTCGAATTGTTGGGTGAGGGTGGTGGTGTTTTGTCTCCATCGTCTCGAAGTCCGTGATTAAAATCCTGGACCTTTGGAGAAGAAATGTGAAAACGTAGACAGACCTGCAAGGGAGCATTCTTTAGGCTTTGGACTGCTATTTTGTTTGCGCTCCAACCAGAGTGGTTTTGAGGGTGTGGCCCACGGCCATGCCTTCGTATGAGTGCAGAGAACAAAAAGCAGACGAAGAAGGGTGGATTCAGATAGGATTCGTCCTTCTACACCATGCCCCCTACTCCCTAAACTCTGGGGAGGGACCATGGTAAGCATCCCTCTGGATTCAATAGTGCCTGCAACCCTGCCGCTGTGATATAATCTTGTGAGAAGAGTGTAATCAATTTGCAATTGTTTAGCATGCTCTTTGTAGTCGAGCATTTATTTAGCACCTTTTTATTGACCTTGAAAAGGCGTTTGCTGCCGGCTTTTGTTTGGTTTTGAACGTGGTTCGCATGCACGAGCTGTTGTTTTATGGGTGTTGTCTTGTTGATGTTCTTTCGCCGCTTTAAATGCTCACCAGGGGGAGTCGGGAGAGGATCGTCTTGATCACGTGATTCACATCCTTAGGGATCATGCACAGGTAAAGGAGTTGCAAGATAAGATGCGGTGGCCAAGGGCATTTTGATTCTTTTTCGCGGTGTTGGTGGCTTTGTTAAGATCCGACCCTACCTGTGACCTCTCTTTGACCTTTTTCAAAGATTCCGATATATTTCAGTTTACCAAAAGATTTTTTGCTGTCGTTTTAAACTAGTAGTCGTCTCCAGGGATGAGGCTGGAACTCGCTCTAATCGATCGGCCACTGTGCCCCAGTTAGTCGGTCATTGAAATAATAATATTGAAAATAATATGATGCTAAGATTGACAGTGGTCTATCGGTAACGCGTTTGGTCAGTGATTATGCGGTTGCGGGTTCGATTCTGCGTAACGACCCTGGGCAAGTGGTTGCGCACAGCACACCGTGCCTCTGTCACTAAGCAGTAGAAATTGGTAACGGCGTAAGCTGGGAATTAAACGGCAAGTCCTGCGATGCGCTGGCCCCTGTCCAGGACCTTGGGATTCGTCCATGCCGGCTCAAGGGCCTAAAGAAAGGGACATGAGCGCCTCCACTACGTCTCACATGTAGGAATTGGTATACTTTGCTTTTTTAATAGTGACAGTAATAAAAAATATAATAGTAAAGTTACGTTATTAATTAGTCATCTTGACAGTTAATATAGTGCCCTTACAGACTTCACAAAGTGGTGATAATGAGACTTGATTGAGTAGGGCAGTAATAACAGTAATATCGAATAGTACTCATTCAATCACTCAATCTTTGCAGTACAGCAATCCATCTCCAACCAGTTATCGGTATTGGAACAGCTGTTGTGATTGCCTGTTCAATTAATCTGTGTAGACGGTCGGCTTATTCGGTTGAACCTGGTTTCGGCTTTTAAAAATCCTTTATTTAAGTTCAACTTTTAGCATTTTGCTTGAGGAGTATTGCTTGAGTTGTGGCTGTCGAAAAAGAAAAAGAATTATTGAACACATTCTTTTTGTCAATGCTGAACACAAAAATTCGCATTTGAAGAGCAAATTTGTGACTTTAGTCTGATGAGATTTGTGCATTCAGTGTCAATTTTAATTCTGTTGACACTTCAGCCATATTTCATTCCTCATATAAGTGTCGGTCTGTTTAAATTCTGTTGATTTATAATTCATCTTTCACTCCTCAGTGACTGACATGCGCGTCGTTTTCACTTAGAGGCGATGATAAACTGATGCCTTGAGTTATAGTATGTATCACTAATGTATTACTAAATTTGTAAAGCGCCTTTTAAGTGTTATAGTACTACAGAAGGTCCCAGGTTAGATTAGATAAGATTAGATAGGACAATGATCGCCTGAGTGCTAAAGATGAGTTTGTTGTGCAATGGACTACATGCCTGGTTAGCTACATTGGTTACCGCCTACATCAAGGCGCCTCTGAGCGTGAGGATGCCGGTTCGCGTCCCGGTCGTGGCTTACTTCAAAGATTTTAATCTCGGGCTAGTACGGTCCGTACACGGGCACCGTAATTGGCGCGGCACCCATTCAAATGGGCAGCGGTGGTGAAGGATCTCACCCGATAAATTCATTGAAAAATGAGCAAGGTCGAGAACATGCGGTCGCTGTAGAAAAAGTGTAAATTTACATTTAGGCTACATTTAGAGATTAGCTGTTGAGAAATTATTGCATTAATTCATAACAAATTAACAACAATAAACCCATTACACGTAGCATAAATGACATTTCTTTATTAAAAGTTACTGTATTTTTCAATGCAATAAAGTAGCGTCTTAGTATTATGAAAATAGTTTAAACCTAGCGGACCCTCTGAAATGGTCTCGGAGACCCCTGAAATGGTCTGGGCTACCCCTGGAATGGTCTGGGCTACCCCTGGAATGGTCTGGGCTACTCCTGAAATGGTCTCGGAGACTCCCAGGGTCCCCGGACCACACTTTAAGAACCGCTGGGTCAGAGAAACTGATTGCAATTACATTACATTTACAGCAGAGTCGTATGGAAGAGAGGCTTGACGATGCCATCCACGTTCTCCGAAACCACGCCGAGGCTGGCCAGCTCTTTCCACCAGTCGGAGGAGGTGGCGGCGGTGGTGGTGGTGGAGGAGGAGGACCTGGGGTGGTCGCTCGGAGCCTGATGCCCCCTTCGCATTCCACGGAGATGATCGGGTCCGGAGGCAGCTACGAATCTCACTACTTGCAGACGATGGTCATTCCAGGATCCATTCCCAGTCATCTCACGGTCAGTCTTTGACCACTCTGTCTTTGAGTCGTCTTCCCCTAAAGGCGCTATATAAATGTTCTGATGATTAAGTACGTTGTTGTTGTTGTTGCCTCTCGATATTCAAGTCCTAGAGTTAGGAAATGGCTGATTTATTTATATGGCTTACATACTTACCTATTTACTCATTCGCAGACTCGGGTGAAACCAGTAGACCGTTTCTCATCTGAAAATAGAGGTTCTGTCAAAGGTGGTGGTGGTGGTGGTGGAAGTAAGTAGGTAAATAAGGTGATGATGGTGTGAATGGTATGTTGTTGTTGCTGTTGTCGTTGTCGTCACTTTAGCCATTAGTCATCTGCCATCATCTGTCTCAAGCCCCTCTATTTATTACTCTTCAAGTATTCCATTCAATACTGAAGTCTCACCTCATCAAAAAATCCCACCCTGGTCTTTTTCCCACAACCCACCCTATGAGCTCCTCCCCCTTCTCTCTCGTCTTCTGGCAGCCGGACATGGTTCTTGACATGGCATCTTTGGACAATCCCACTGACTTGACGCAGCGCTCGTGCATAAACTGGTGCCCTGCACTTAGATTTTAAGCGGCGCTTTAGAAATTTAGAGTTTACGATTACGATGACGACTTAATCTTCTTGATTTTCGGATGCGTTGAACTTTCTGGTAAAGAATTTTGCAAATTCAGTCCTCGTCGACCGCATTGGTCAGTTGCCAGCCTCATCAACCAGCGCTCAAACCGAGACACGAAGGATGAGGAGCATTTGAGGAAAGATGGGGAATGGTGAGGGGCTGCAAATAATGTTGAGTTAATCAAGGATGTTGAGAGACGAAAGCTGAGGGGCCCTTGAACGGCCGTGGCTAGAGTTGTGCTACAGTCGACCGGTACGGGTGTGGTGACAAATTTGTTTTGGGGCAAAAACGGTTCCTACTCGCCCGCTTGTAGCACAATGTAGTTAAGTGAATTTTAAAGTATACTAAACGTAGAGGTTTTATATAGCGACCGTAAGGCCTCGACCCTGCTCATTTTTCAATTAATTTATGGAGTGAGATCCTTCATCACTGCTGCTCGTTTGAATGCGCATTTACCGATATGGCTAACTAGGCCAATGTACACCAATTTACCCAGGTGCGGTATTTGAATCCAATTGCCTTTATAGCCTTCATGATTTATAGCCTTTGATTGGAAACAATAGTTATCAAGTGGAAAATAGTGGCCAAGACAAAACGCCCAAGCTGTCTATACTCGTATAACTTATTTATTGTGTCTGCCTTTGTGGCTGTGCGTCATTTTTATTTGTTTTGCTTTGTTATGTATTTAATTGTTTGTGTGTTTATCCACACCTACGATTCCTCGCTCAGCCGATGGACATACGGCGTCTTAGCAAATGCATTACTTACTTGCTTACTTACTCATGTAGTCGCAGTTAGGACGAATTATGATTTGGACGAACGAAGCGGCGGCAAAATTTGTAGAAAGAAAATTATATTTTTAGAAACATTTTCGCGCCTAGGTCACGTGAACCAATCACAACTTTTCGGAGCCTTCTTAGCCCCGGAACCGATCTGGCCCCACACCGCACGGGTGGAACTACCGAAGGGCGGAAGATACGGCCGAGGGAGGGGAAGGGAACGGGTGGGGTGGAGGGTTCTGTGGGGAAGGTTTATGATGGCCTTTAGTGGCCGCCGCTTCTGACAGGCGCTTGTTAGATCCGCCGCTGGCTAATGGGAGCCATGTGTCCATTAGAGAGCCATCTTCTCGGCTGGCTATTGAAGCCAGATGTGGCCCGACCGACGGCCCGTCTTTCTGCCTCTCTGTATGTCTGTCTGTCTTGTCTGTGCCTTTGTCTTTGTCAGATTTGCCTGCGTGTATGTCTGTGTGTTTGTATGTCTGTGTGTCTGTCTGTGTCTGTCTGTCTGTATGCACGTAAGTCTGTCCGTGCTTGTCTTTCTGTCTATGTCTGTATGTATGTATGTCTGTATGTGCCTGTCTACCTTTCTTCTTGCCTGTATGTCTGTCCTTCTCTTGTCTGTCCTACTGTCTCTGTCTGTCTGTCTCTCTTTCTGTCTTCTCATGTCTGTCTGTGTGGCTGCCTGCATAGATTCCGAACTGTATGATCTCTTCGTGTACTTCGATTCAGTTCCTTTGGATCTGGGAGTGAAGTGGAGTGCAGAGGGTTTGGGGAGGAAGAAAGAGCAAATGGGACTGGAGTGGGAGGAGTGAGGGGCAGAGAGGCGGAAGCGGACAGAGAGGGATGGTGGAGAGGAAAAAGACAGAACAAGAGCCTTGGACTGGGATAAAAACTTACTGAGGCACTCTGTCTGTCTGTCTGTCTGTGTGTCTGTCTGTATATCTCTATGTCTTAGTCTCTGATGGTCTGTATGTCTCTGTCTCTCTCTGTCTTAGTCTCTCTCTGTCTGTCTGTCTGTGCCTCTCTCTGTTTTTCTCTCTGTATCTGTGTCTGCGCCTGTCTTGTTTCTGTCTGTCTGTGTGTCTGCTTGTCTCTCGCTCTGTCTGTCTTTCTCGGTCCCTATGACTTTGTTGTGTGTCTGCCTCTGTCTTTCTCTTGTCTCCGTGACTGTATGTGTATCTGTCTGTCTGTGTGTGGCGCTGTCTCTGTGGGTCTTTGTTCGTATATCGTTCCGCGTACGTGGCTCGGTATAGCCGGGCATGTGGTAACAATTATTATCGGAGATCGCGTTTTATGAGAGAAACTGTTGTACTAGGTGTGACGGGGAGATGGACGGACGGAAGGATGGATGGGTAGATGGATGGATGGATAGATGGATGGATGGATGGTGTTAGTTGCCCGAGTTCTGTGTCAGACAAGACTGACATCCAAACAGGCTATAAGTAGGAAAACTGCGCGTTTTAATTGACACACTGGCGCGAGGAACCGCAAAGGGAGTAAGTGGGCTGGAGGATTATACCAGGAGGACAGAATCCGCTGATTCGCGAACACAGACACAACGGCGCTGTTCAGATAGAGTGGCCGACGGAGTAGCATCTTCCGTCAGTCAGGGAAACCGTTGCGAGTGCGTCTCGATCGAGCGATTTGAAACGACGCTTGTGTGTGTTGTCTGCCGCGAGGAGGTGTGGACTGCTTTGGAGGGTGGACCGTTGACGTCGGAGTTTAGTTGAATTCCGGTGACTTTTGGAGTTGAATTGTTGGGTTTTTCGTGGTGTTGAGTTAAAGAGGAGTTTGGCGGTCGATCGAGTGAGACGTGAACGGGATTCGTGTTCTGCGGTGGTGAATACGTGGAAAGGACGTTCGTTTGTTTCTTCCACTTTGCGCGTTTAGTGGAGGAATCGTCCAGTGGGTGTCTTGTTGTCTGGAGGAAAGTTTAGTTTGGCAGTTTCTGTTTGAACAGAGTTCAGTTCTCTGCGTCGGAGCTTCTGTGGCATTCCAGTGTTTTGCGAACAAGTTCGTGTTCACAGAGGCACCAGTATGAGCAGAAAATTATAAGTTCTGGAGTTGGTATGAACTGACAAGAGCACCAGTCTCAGCAGGAACTAATAAGGAAACTGCGAGGGTACCAGTCTCAGCAGGAACTAATAAGGAAACTGCGAGGGTACCAGTCTCAGCAGGAACTTACAAGGGTGCCAGTCAGAACGAGAACTTAGAAAGGTGCCTGCGTGAGCAGGAACATACCAGGGCACCAGCTTAAAGAAGAGGGCAAAAAGGGCATTGCAAACCCCTTCAGGGTTCTGGTGAGCTGAGAGCGAAATGTGGCATCCGCAGTTGGGGAGCTGGGAGGAGATGGACAGTTTCGAGGGCGTGGATCCTTACCGTTCCGCCTATGGCTACTCGCAGATGCACGGAACATGTGGTGGATACGATGGCACTCCCTTCTCTGGTGTCTATAACCTTCCGTCGCTCCAGTCCTGGACTTCGACGCCTTCATCTTACCACTATAACATGGTAGGACCCTAGTTCTGAGGTACCCTCACAACGTAGGGGCGGGTTTAGCTATGGGCCCCCCGCGACCTCCTTGGTTATTTGCCGGCGCCCCTCAGACCAGACACATACTTGGTAGACTGTCAGAATGTGATGCCCCACTGGAAATGCTCTTTCCCGACATAAGCATTCCTGGGGCCGCCACTACCTTCATACCAGTTTAACTGGTAGAAACATGGTATGACCGTAGTTCTGAGTTACTCTCATACTACTTTGACTGGTTCTCAGTCATCTGGTTTGACTAGTTCTCAGCCACTGTCTTACCAGTTTACGACTTTTTAGGATCCTTGTTTAGAGTAGGTATGTTTGTGTGTGTTATGTAGCACATTTATGGGTGTATACGTTTGTATGTATGTATATATACGGATGTATGCATTGAAGAATTTATATAGCACCTTTTTAAAAACCACTGAAAGGAGCTATTCAAATGTCTGTTCTGTTTCAGATGCCGCCTTGCCAGTCGTCAGCTGTGGCTGCAGCCGATCGAAGCCGCAATTCTCAGATGGCTACAGAACAAATTCGAAGTAAGGACCTGGTCTTCATAAAGCAGTGTAAAGTAACGCAGTCGCTCGTTTTGTTAAAGTACACATTTAAACGCAGTGACACCAGTGAAAAGACTGGACGAGTATTGCTCGCGAGATGGACGGTTTGAAAATGAATTGTCGGTTTCAGTGACATATCGTTCGTTTTCTTTAAAGTGACTCTTGATTTTTTGTTCTGAAATAAAAGTTATCAGTAGAAATTACAACCTGCCTTAGCTTTGTTCCATCAGTGATTGGAAACCATTCTCTGTGATCGTAGTTTAGTTCGATCATAGCTTGGTTGAATCGCTATATGGTTCGATCGCAGTGTGCTTCACTTATAGTCTGGTTCACTTATAGACTGCATTGTTCGTAGTGGGTTAGTAGTTGCAGCCTGGTTCAGTCGTAGTCTGGTTCTATTGCAGTGTTGTTCGATTGTAGTTTGGTTTGGTTTAATCGCAGTCTGCTTCAGTCGCATTGTGTTTTGATCGTGGTTTCGTTTGATCTTAGTTTGGTTTGATCATAGTCTGGGTTGATTGTAGTCTTGTTTGATCATGGTTTGGTGATTCTTTCTGAAAGCAGTTCTGTATAAATGTACGATCGCAGTTACTTACTCCACTGTAATTTCCATTACACTTCCGAACAGGTATGCAACTTGAAAAGCCATGCAGCGTTGGTGACAGTGGCAGCGTGAAGGAGGAATCCGTCGAGAAATACGACTTTCATATGAACTCGACAGATGGCAGTACTCGGGATTCATCGACAAAAGGACTCGCGTCGCCCTCTATCGTCGGCAGTTCAAAAACGACGTCTGCCAAACGTTCCAGGTAGGTTACTTCTCTTTAATTAAGTAATTTTAATTAACTGCTATTAATTTTTGTAATTGTGCTGTTGATTGCTGGCATTTTTAGTAGATTTGCATTGGGGGTTCGAAAAAAGTTAATCTGAGAATAACAAAACGGAAAAGGTGACCTGTTATCCTTTTGCTTTTGTCATGCTTGCACCTCAGTGGAATGACCTTTGAACTTGAGAACATGGTTCTGAGAAGTTTCCATTGAGGTGTTAACCGGTTTTTCCTTTACCTGTTAATTTTGAAACAGCTTTTTATTTGAGAACCCTAGCTGTTTAGTTATCTAGACACCAGCCAAAATGGGTGACGTTCATTAAGAACAAAAAGTTCTTATGGAAGGAACAAATGATGTTCAGATAACTAGAAGAGTCACCACTGGTGGGCTCACACACGCTCGTAGAACATAAGCGAAGCATTCCAATCCAGAGTTTAGGTTGCCCGTTTGCATGTCTTATTTCTGCTTCTTGCTATTGTCAATAATAGAAAAATTGGCATTTTGCCAGAACTGCCGTGAACTGCGCAGAGTTTTGTATTTATGTGATTGCTTCGACAAGTCTTTTACTGGATTTGTGTTGTATATTGTTAACCTAGATGTTTTCCGTCTTAGTTCATATCAAAAATCTGAAAAATGCATTGTGATATAGTTTTCTTGCAGCCTGAACATTTAGCAAGGCTGAGAGTTTGCTGATTTTTAAGCATCACTTCCTATTTTCACTAGGTGATGTTTTGGCAACCCCAAGATAAACCTCACCCAAGTTCTGCTTCTGAAGACTGCCTTTGTTCTCTGAGCTGAGCTTTTTCGTGGTTTGGAGGAAATGCCCTACACTGAATTTAGCATTAGCCGTTTTTAATGGAGATAGATTTTCGAAAAATTAAGTTGAATAGTAAACTGGAAATGATTTGTTTTGCTTATCTACAGACGCGTGGGAATGCTGTCGAGTGACAGCAATGACCTAGATGACATGTAAGTTCTGGCAAAGTGCCAATTTCTATACCGGTGACCTAGATAAAGTTGAAGTTCTGGCAGAGTGCCAATTTCAGTACTGGTGACCTAGATAACTTTGAAGTTCCAAGCCAAATGCCAGCTCTGTACCCATGATCTAGGTAGCATAAGTTCCCACAGAAACCCAAATTTTAACAGCAGTGACGCCCAAGTGAAGTGCCAGTTTTGTTCCTATGACGATTTTGTACACATTCGTAGCACCTTGCACTGTACCAGTCTTTGTGCTGGTCACTTTGGCAGCAAAACTGCCAAATACCAATTTCTACGTTTAATGCTTGGATGATTATGCAAGCAAGTCTTGACAAATGCCAGTTTTTACTAATAACTTTGCCGACTAATTTCTGGAAAACCTACAGTATTTGTGCCAATGATCGCTGTAGATATTTTGTAACTTCTGGCAAAATGCCAATTTATAAGCTACAGACTTATTAGATGTCAAGTTGACGAAAATTTAAATTCTGTGAAGGATTGTAGGTTCTGACAGGGTGTAAAGTTGTAATAAAATGACCTGTTATTTCTTGCTGACCTTAATGCATAATAGTCAAGTTCTTGAGATTGAACTGTACGATGACAAGCTGACCTTGGCTAGTGGCCTATTTCTGAGAATGATTATTGGCTATTCAGTGACCCAGTTGTGACTCTAACTGAGCATCATCATCAACTGCGCCGTTTTTAAACTGAGCCGTTGATGACGTGTACATTCTGGCAAAGTGCCAACTATTGCGATTGGAAGTGCCTGTGCCTAGATATCCTCAACTGAGCTATATAAATTGTGTAGCACTTTACTTTACATTACCTGGGAGAATCTTTAAGCTTTGGCGTGGATTTCATCTGCACTTGCTGAACCTTATGACTGTGTTTATGGACTACAGATGAAGTACTCGTCTGCCGTGCTGTATGGAGTGCCATTAGAAATTGTTTACGTCCTTACTTACTTAAATGTAAACTGTCGGACTAGTGCACCTGTGAGTGACATTGCATGCCGGAGTCTGCACTGGTGATCATGATCGAGATTCTCGCAAATGATGATCGTGGGCAGATCCTGGCAGATGTTGGATTTTAACGATTAACTGTAAATGTTAGGCAGCGGAAGTCGGGTGGGAACTGGGGCCAACTTGCTTTAGTTTTTGAGTTGATTGTGGATTCGGGTTTCTCTCTCTTCCTTCTAAAACGCCTGCGGGCTTCTCCGCTTTTAAGCATGATTACACCTTGTTTGATATGATTACGCCATGTTCAGCATGATTATGTCATGTTTAAAGTGATTGCCTAATCTTTAACATGATTACATCTACACACATGCATACATCCAGTCGTGAACACTTTCAGTAACTCAGGGTTACTGTTTCGTGTTTGTTTTAGGATTGATGATGATGATGACGATGACGCAAGTCCAGAGACAAAAGCGCAGAGGGAAAAAGTCAGACGGCAGCAAAATAATGCAAGGGAAAGGTAAGTCGGAGAATTTCCTGCGATAAAACTGGAGGTTTTAGTGCATTAAATGCAGAAATAATGACACAAAACCCAGTTTGCAGTCAGGTAGTCACCTATTTATTCGTCCCCTTGGTCCTCGCAGGTGTCGTCCCGGGCTTGTAGAATCTTTTGAAAAACGTGTTTGGGTTTGAACCCAAGATGCTGGCTAACGGCCACAGATTGACCAAGCATTGCGGCCATTGATTGCAAGTTCTTTAGAATCGATTGTTACAGGTGTTGTAAATTTGTTTAATCTGATAATTACATAATGTTTTAATTATGACTTTAAGTATTGCTGTTAAGTTTTTAATGTAAGAAACATTTTGCATTGCGTGGTGTTAAATTAGGCCGCATTGCATTACTTTCTTTTTTAAACTGGTACATAATGGGTTAATTCTGTCAAAATTTGCAAGGCTTAATTTAATGGTGTTTTATTTATTAAAAACTTGCAAACATTTGATTGGTATATTAAGCTTAATTGTATTAATTAACATCGAGCGTTACTGTAGATTAAAGATTCTTGTTAAAGGTTCTTTTTTAATATTTTGAACGAGTAATGTTGTGTGTGTGTGTTGTGTGCGTGTGTGTGTGTGTGAGTTTCATGTTTTGCTGTGCTAAAGTTACCCAAAAGGCTTCTTTGCCGGGCAGAAGAGTGCCTCGAATGTTTTCATGCTGTCCTGAATAATATCCCAGAAAGCTTCTTTACAGTACAAAACAGTTCCCCAAAAGCTAATGAGAGAAATTCTGGCTTTTTGCCTTCTATTGCCAGTAATGGCAACTGATTGCTATGGCACTTTTTCATGTTTGCACTCCTAAATCAAACTGTATCATAGAAATTTGTCTAAAACTTCGATTATTGGTTAGCACAATTCCTGCAGCATAATCCTATGTCCTCAGGCTATGAAACTACATGTATGCTAAGGAAATGTTCAGTCAATGTGCAGTCACTATCCATGGTCTAGATTTTCAGCCAGTTTGGAAGGAAATTTTTCCCAGTCTCTCTTTAGTTAATGATCTTTTCCAAGCAGGCTGTTTGGGATCTCTGACCTCCACGACCTTTTTTACCTAGTTTAGTCAGTGTAAAGCCAACAGTTTTTGAGTGTGGGATTTTAAGTAACTGAAGCCTAAACTGACTAAGATTAAATGCTTACTGCAAACAGAGTTAACTCCTGTTGTCTGTGCCGTGTGGTTGTTTTCGTTTTACCACTTAATACCTTTGTTGTACCACTTAATACCTTTGTTTGTACCACTTAATACCTTTGTTTGTACCACTTAATACCTTTGTTGTACCACTTTTCCTCTTTGTTTTTCGTGTCGTGAACGGTGGGGTCAGGATTGAGTTTTTTCTCAATGGTTGTTTTTGTTCCATTGTGCCAGGCACCATCCATCATTTGTGTGTACTGTTAAAACTAATGTCTGTTAATAGTAGACACCAAAGTGGTGAGAATGCTCTTAAAACATCATATGGCTGGTGTTCAGACACTGTCTCTATAGTCAGCAATAAGACTGCCAATTTTAAAGAAAGTAAGAGGTATTTTGGTCCGGGCCACAGTGGAGTGTTGATCTCACTAACTTAGATTGGTTATCAGACATTTTATGTCTCCGTGTATGTAACTAGACACATATCCTGGCACTCATGTGCATGCGCACATACAGTATCTGTATCCTTTATAAGAACATGAGGAGGGGCACTCCCTACTGGCCTAACTGATATTTGGTTAGTAGGCTGAGAACAAGTATATCATCATTCACAGGTGACTGATATTTGAAGGCTTGGAAATCAGTTTCTATGGGCATTCAAGCCATATTGATGTCACCATACACAAGACATTAGTTTTTAGAGTTTGGTTTTACCCCTGTTTGATCCTGTTGTCCTAATCGTTTTCTTTGGCAACCGCTTTTATGTTGTTTGATTGTTGCCTTGTTGCATCCGATTCTGGTTGTCGTTCATTTTGGCCTGGAGATTTACTTTCTGTAAACGGTGTTGCACTTAATGTAGAAATGGTTATTTTGCCCATTTTAATGTATGGTAAATGTTTCTAACACTAGCATGGTGCCAGTAACCATTGTTGGCACTTGATCTGGTTCCAGGTTTAATGAGTTTTGGCATAAATGTTCTTTAATGTTTAATCAATGGTTTTACGAGATAAGCGTCTCCTCGATCCTTGCTTTGTGTCGGAATGGCAATTCTCTGCCGAGGATTTACAGTAGTAGCGCTTCAGTGTGTAATCTTGGTGCAAACTTGAATTTTATCTGGTTCTCTCGGACAGATTTTTTTTGGGCTTGGCCGAATCAGTTTAACTTAGCGACTAACATCACAGGATACTTTTATGTCGATAGCACAAGATCAGTGTCTTTGAGAGGCTCTTGAAAGAGGTACCGTGTGAATGGTTAGACACATGTTGTGGCATCACTTATGATAGGTTTTCAAGTGACTACACTGCTCTTGTATTATATGCACTCAAGCCAGAAGATTTAGAAACCTCGCGGACTGCTGTGCCTTTGAAATGTCTATAAGTGTCCTTTAATCAGTGTTTCCGTTTCTAATAATGTGTGTGCAAAGTAGTTGATTTAACCGCCTGTATGTCTGTTTGGGTGATTCGTTTGTGTGTGCGCGTGTGTGTCGTGTTTTTGCAGTGAGCTTTCTGTCCTGCGTAGAGTAGTTCCCGTTTACAGCTTGTCGTTTTGAAACTAGTGTTTCAGCCTTTAGTTTCTGCAAACAACTTATGGCCTGTCATTAAGTGGCTGAAATGCCCCTTCCCTGATTTTTTACCAATTCTACCCATGCTGGATAGTGCTGGTCTTCAGCTTTGGTGCCGTTAAGACTTATACTGTCACTGTGAATAATAAGTGTGGAGCATAATAGCTGATGTGGGTAATGGTAGCCGACCGGATAGAGCTCTCGGCTTATAACACCAAGAGTAGGAATCCGAGCTTCCATCTCTGAGAGGGTTACTGTGGAGGGACCTTGGTCAAGTCCTTCACTCACAATTGCTCAGCGCCATCGATTGATGGTTAGTGGTGCGTAATAAATGCAGAAATAATAATAAGCAGTTTCTTTAATGCCCAGTACTTAAAAATTTATAAAGCCGGCCATTTCACGGTATTAAACTTGATGACTTTTTTATGGTTTTTGGAACTGCAGTTTCTGTTATAAGTTTCACAAAAGCTGCTGTTTCACTTTTTGAAACCAATTTAGTTTTGCTGAATTTGAAACCTTGCTGTTTCTAGTTACAAGTGTAAAATGTTATTTGATCATTTCTGAACAAAGAGTTTGTTTCAGATTTTATCTTGCTGCTACGGTGAAGTTGCAATAATAGATGATATCATCTGTTAAGATATGGAATCAGTTTATTGCAAATTCAATGCAGACTTGTGACACTACCTCATTATATCAGTTGAAAAATCAGTACCTTATTACTGTCTGATTCCCAATGTTCACGTCGTAAGTAGGTGACTTTGTTTCTTTTGAGCATTTAAGTAAAGGTGCTGCGGAGGCACTTTTTAATCGTTGCACTTTGCACCGATTTGTTTGTGTGTGCGTGTGTGTGGTTGTCTGTATTTGTGTGGTGTGGTATGGCGTGCAGCACTGAATTCTGTGTGCGCTGTCTATATAGATTGCGCGTCAAGGATATAAACGAGGCGATCAAGGAACTCGGCCAAATGATTTCCATTCACACGGGCTGTAGGCAGCCAATGACGCGCCTGATGATAGTCCAAGAGGCCGTCAATGTTATTACAAACCTTGAACTGAAACTGAAAGGTATGCCCGAACGGCGGCTTGCCGAATGCCGCGCCCTGGCATGTGCTATGGCCCGCCCCGTGGCATGCTGTACACCCACACGTTGCGCCCGGTTGTGCATCTTGCACCCGGTCGAGTTGTTTGTGGACGCTTCTAGTGCATGGTCGGATTTTCCTTGTCGTTTGGGGTTCGCTTCGCATTGTCGGTTTACGCAATCAAATGCCTTTTTTGAATCAAAGTCATTTATTGAAACACGACCAGTTATCCACAGAGGCTTTGTACTGGCGTTATTTAAATGCGCTATTAAATTAATGTAAGTTTCAAAATGTATTAAATTATTGGGACTTTTGTTGCTGCTTTATTACTGTTGCTCGGTTTCTGCTTTGGGTGTGGTTATGCGAAGCAAACCCCGCGGGCAGAATAAGAGTTCTGAGTGGGAAACGTAATACAACTGGCATGTTGTTGCATGACTGTGTTTTACTTTTGGTCTGTTTGTTACTGCACGAAAGTAAGTTTTGTATTGACTGCACGGTGTGTTGCCGGAATGCACATCTTTGCACGAATATCTGTTTTGTTATGCATTTTATTAAATAATTCATGAAGTCAAGATAGTTTGAACTGAAATGGCTGTTTATCAAATGAAGTTTAAGATTTTTATGAAAGTTTGATGAAAAAGTTAGGACTTTTCAAACTATTGCATCTATTTGCTGAATTATCTTCAAAACTCGAGTGTTTTTTCTCGGAATTTTCAGCCACAAAAGTGATTCTCTTGTTAAATGAAAACATGAGTTCACAGTTTGGACAAATTTACATTATAATATATGATTATAATTATAATTCACACCCCAGATTCAGATTTGCTGGCTTTGCACACGTTATAAATGCTTTCAGTAAATAAATAAATTTAAAACATAATAGTGGAAAATGCAGATCTGGATGATGCTGCTGCATCTGTCATTGCTGCTATGTTAGGCTGTTTTGTTGACTAATACTATCACTCGTTGCTATTGTGAATTCAGTGGAACTGATGTCATTTTTGGAGTTTTATTATTCAACTAGAGGGACAGAGTGTTCCCCTTACAAAAATTTATGGATTTTTTGCTGTTGATCAAGTTAAAATTAAATGAAAAATTGTCCAAATTTAAGATTAATATTCATAGTGCACTGACAGATGTGACGAGTTAATCCAACGCACAAAAATTTCATCTTTGTATTGCGTTTAACACTTCAAGCCTCAAACAAGCGATTCCTACAAGGGTTAAGAAAAATGTCTCCGGTAACAGTGCATGTCATGTTTTTCCTTCACAAGTGCATGCTAGATATCTTGACCATAACAAAGTCTCACACAACATTGGAAGGGCGTAATGTTTCGAATTAGCGTCCAGATTCATGTAAACCACGCTAGTTTTTATGTAAAATTGAATAAAGGACGCTAAATCGAAAGGTTGCTGGGGCGGGTCGTTGTTGCTCCGTCCCGCCCGATCCGACCCCTATAGACCGTTTGACTGCATGTTTGACTGTACTTGGTTCTGTGTCCCTCACAGGGTTCGTGTGCGGGATATAAATGACGCTTTCAAGGAGCTCGGTCGCATGGTAACTCTTCACCTCCGTCTTGATAAACCGCAAACTAAGCTCGGCGTCCTTCAGCACGCAGTCTCCCTAATAGCGTCGCTTGAGCAGCAGGTCCGAGGTAGGCGAAAGCGCGTCGTGTGATTGGTTGATTATTCGGGCGGGCGGGAAAGGTGCGTTTTCGCTTCGTCTCTTTTGTTATTAATCCTCTACTCACGCTGTGTTTTCGATGTGCTGGTCCTTGGCAGGGTCCGAGTGCGCGATATAAACGAGGCCTTTCGAGAGCTCGGCCGTATGTGTTCGCTGCACCTACGCAGCGAGAAGCCGCAAACAAAGCTGATCATACTGCAGCAGGCCGTTACCGTAATAACCAGTCTAGAACAACAAGTAAGAGGTAGGGGACCAGCCTAGAACAGGCAAAATGTAGTGGACCAGTCTAGAACAAGTTAAAGGTAATGACCAATCTAGAACACGCATAGAACTAATAAAAGGTAGGGGACTTGCCTTAAACAAATGAAAAGTAGGGAACCACGTTAGAACAACAGCCAAAAAGTAGGGATTAGTCTTCTAGGACCAGTAATAGGTAGGGTAGCAGAATAATTTGGGTTGGTTCCCATGTTCTGCTGTGTAATAATATGATTTAAATAAAATTAGGGTACCGTTAATGACCTCTGCAGCACAATTACAAGGTAAGAGAATCAAATAGTTAGGTTAGGCACTCGGTGAAGTTGAGAATTTAAAGGGTGTGGTATGAAAAGTTAGGATTGGTGGTCTGTGTAGTATGGCAGTTAAAAGGTAGAGGATTAGAAGAATTAGGTATGATGGTCGATGTAGGTTGTTGGTTAAAAGGTAGGCATACTTAAGAATTAGTCTTGATGGACTGTGTTGTGTGAAAATTGAAAGGTAGGAGCATCAAAGATTTATGGTAAGTGGCATATAGTGTGACAGTTTAAAGATAGGAGTAGATTAATCAGAAAAACCGTAGGTATCGTGTCTGAAGACACATACTATGGCAATTTATGCATGCTTTTTCTTCTGCTTTTATATGCTGTGCTAGATTTCTGCAGATAACAGTTATGCTAGTTACATGTGCTATGCTAGATATCTGCGAATAACAGGTATGCTAGTTACTTGTTCAGTTAGCTGTTTCTGATATTCTTTCTACCCGTGGAATCTGTACGATAATCTTTCGAGAATGCTCAATGTGGGCATGAAAATGGCAGGCCAGCTCCCCATTTTAAAAGGGGTCGCTGTGATGCTTAATAATTAATTGGATTATTAGTGGTTTTTTAAGTAATGTAAATGGATGAATTTATGTGGCGCCATGTTATAAGGGAAATGTGATAGAAGTGGAAATTGTTTAGCACCTTTAAAAGGCTCTTAAAATGGCTATACGTATACAAATATCTTGGTACTAGGTGTTGGCTCTTTGAAAGAGCTGTTGATATATAACAAGATCAGGTTCTTCCTGGTCTAATTGAGCCTGTTCCAACTGTTGGTTCACTGCATTTCCCTTAAGTTCTGCGCCTTTCAGAGGTTCTTTAAAGGTGCTATATAAACGTTCAAATGTAGCATGCGTGCTTATGCGGAACCGATGCTTTCCTGTAAACCATCTGTCACTCACTCTTCACAGGTGAACAGTGATGATGAAAGAGGCAGAGAGAGAGAGAGAGAGAGAGAGAGAAATGGACAGAGTAATGAACACATGGAGAGAGGAACAGACGTGGGGAAATGGTGAGAAAGAAAGACAGAGACGTGGAGAGATTAGATGCAGACAGACGGACGTGGAAGTGCATTGAGTGATGGATACGGACACAGAGTGACTTATAGTCAGCATTGCAACAGGCAGGAGACGTTCTAAAAGTTGACATTAATATGGAGGCTGTTGAGAGAGCGGGTTCAAAGCTCTGTCTCTTCATGACTGTCTCACAGTGTCTCAACTATGTATGCCCTGTCTCTAAGCCTGACTCTGAATCTATTTTAGTATCGTTGTGTCCATTTCTTCATTTTTGTCACTCCATGCCTATCTTGAAGTACAGTATGAATTACAGCAATTGTTACTGAAAAGAACTTTTTGTAGCACCAGTTTTGAACCAGTCTTTGATCATCAGCTTTACATTTTACTTTGAACTCTACATCAGTTTTCGTGTTTACGTTTAGAACGAAATCTTAATCCAAAGGCAGCATGTCTAAAACGGAGGGAGGAGGAGAAGGCGGAAGAATTGCCAGGCCGTTCCATGATGCCGCCTCATCAAGCGAACGCGCCCAATAAGGTGAGCTTCAAACTCAGGTCATGACCTCTGCACCTCACTGCCAATGCACTGGCTGCTTTCCTATAAAAGTAAGGTAAAGTAACGTTGATGTTACGTGAATTGTTCTAGTGGAGTAATCATGCTGAGCATTTTGAGTCTTAGTTTTGCTTGATATGATTTTAGCACTTAAATTTTATTTTACTTTCAAGCTGGATTTTTAAAGAAATATACTGATTCGGTTAGAAGTAATTTTATTATTTATTTGTAATTGTAATTATGAATTTATGTAGTGCCACCAGGAAACCAATCAGATGTGCTCATTTAATTTATTCGTTGTTTGTTAAGTGACGGAGTGTTTAGTTATGCTGATGGCACTGATTTCCATTGTTTCTGCAGTTTAAAAAGTTGATTGACGTATTAGGATTGAGGTTGACTGATTCATTGATTGGCTGATTTAATTGACAAATCACTAGAACGATGGATGGTTGGATGAATCGTGTGATTGATGATGATATTGTTTTGTGTTTGCATCGTGTAAATTGCTCGAGTCTATACACTTATTTATGTATTTAATTATATTTTATTATAAAGCCAGTGTGCCTTCTAGATGCCAACATTCCAGTTGAGGTGCATGCATTCTTAGTAACTTTTGATATAGTAACTTTTGATATAGAAGCTCTTAATTTGTTCATTAATAAATTAAGAACTGGAATTCATAGTCTTTTGCATTGTCCATAATTGCTTTTGGATTTTTGCTTAGGTTGAAATTTGCATTTTCAAACATTAAAAAAGCATTACAGAACTTCAATGTTTATGCATTAATTACATTATGAAATTAATATTTTTCCTGAATTACAGATATTTATTTACCAAGAGCTTTGTCAGTTCTTCTAATACTGTAAACAATTTAAGTCAATGCTGAAAATTCACTTACTTTACGAACTTAGTTAGATAGTAACAAATTTCCCGTTACCTTAATCATACCTTGACATAGCTGTTCGAGAAGTTGGCACTTTAGAAGGCCCCTTTTGGTTTTTCCTGTTTCTGTTTTTGGTAGTTTTGCTTTTAAGTGGTTGTGGTTGAAAGTTTTACTTGAAGTGCTCATTCATGCATGAAGTTGCTTTTGTATTGTTTTGCGTTAGTATTCTTACAGTGATACACTCACGTTGTGATACTCTGTATTTACACAAATTTACTAAAATGCAAATGAAATCGTTTGCCTGTTTCACTTCAACCCATTATTAATTTACAGTATGCCATCTGAATTTGCTTCACAGTTCAAAAGTTCAAGACTAGATATGATTGGAGCCCTGTTGTTGCTTTTCTATTTTACTTCTTTGATTTGTAAATTTTCTGCAAGTAACCTTCATCTAACACCAGCTATCGGTAGGCTTTCTGTCTGCCTGACTCTTGGAGCTTGACCTGGATCCAAACCCTTCCTGCCTATCGATTTTTTTTTGACTCAGCACCTGTGAATAAGCTGGTTCCCGTGAATTAGCTTTCGTTGGGTGCTTTAGAAACCTCGAGTTTATGATTATAATTGAAATCTGGAAATTTTCCTCAAGTTATCACGTTTACAGGCAGCATTGTAGACTTTTGTTGTCTGCGTCTTTGTATTATGAATATAGATTTTCTTGCGCTACCTGTCTTTGTCGCTTGTTGAGTTGCCATAATAACGGTGATCGGTGATTGATTTGTTTTGATGTGGTGTTTTTGCTTGCCATATGCGAAATTTGTGAATGTTCGGTTGAGTTTGTTCTTCTGTTCAGTTTCTGATCAGTCCCCTCAGCGCATTTCGTAACTCTGAGCACAATTTTCAGTTTCTGGAAATGGATTCCTGGAGTTTTTTTTATTTTGCTGTGGGATTTCTTCCGAACGGTTTTTGACCCTTCGTGCCTCAAACTGCATGCTCTTAATGGAGAGGAAACGTTACCTAACACAAGCCTGTGAACTTCAGACGCAGAGCGCTTTCCAACTGCCTCAAAGTCAATGAAGGATCGAATCGATAGAGCACTATCTGTGAGCTCGATCACAGCTTTCGTGTACGAGTTCTCTGTGTTACTAAACCCAGTTTTGGTGTCGGTTGACGTTTTTCTGTCTTCCTTGGTGACGGTTCACGTGACAAACATCAAAGAACTTTGCGACAACTGGTGGCGGTGCTAGTTACTTTTGGAATTCTGTGTCCACTTGTAATCACTTAAGAATTTTGGTCGTTTTCTCTATGACAGTACAACAGCTTCGCTGGACTGCCACTGTCGAGATTGACGTCGCCTGGCACAGTTCCTGGTCGGTATTGGTTTTGTTCCAGGGAGTATTTGTTGTTTTACAGTTCTCTCTTGAGTGAGTTGCAGCCTGATCTTGGCTGATGCTCTTTCAGTAGCTGATTTGTCCGATTGTAAGCCTGGTAAAGAGTGACTGCCTTCAATGATTTATGTTCTGTTAGATGTAGGAATAACAATACTAATTATAACATCTTATCAGTTAGATGTAGAAATAACATTACCACATATAATGTCTTATCGGTTAGATATAGATATAACATTACTAATTATAACATCTTATCTGTTAGATTTAGAAATAACAATACTAGTTATAATGTCTTATCGGGTAGCTGGGGGTATATACAATGCTAATTATAACCTCTTATCTGTTAGATGAAGAAAGAATCGTCTGACTACTATATATGTGCTGTTAGGTTTAGAAGTAACATTATTGACTATTGTGTATGTTTTGTTAGTTCATAAATAACGACGTTGAGAACTGTTTCTGTTTGCACGATTTTTTGTAACAGATTAACTTTATCTTGATTTTCAAATTTAGATCTGAAATGCATTATTTCTTGTTTATGCTCGATGTTGTGCATTGAAAAAGAAGTTATTGAAAGTTAGCATGTTGGTGCCTGACATACAGTGTTGCCCTGCAGTTGCATCATCCTTGCCCAGCATGTTTCCCTTGCATGCACCCTGAGTGGGTTTGCGCTTTTTAGTCCACTAAACCAGGTCACCCGCGGCACCTCTCCTGTTTCTGCTGCTGTGTTACAGGGTCAGGATACTAGACCGCCCTACGCAGTCGATGTTGGCGCTCACCATCTCTACCACCAAGTTACCGCGCCTCGGTAGTACTGCGCCCCCGGCTGTTCGGTCCCGGGCGAGTGGTGGCCGGTACAGCCTCGTCCAGTAGCTTAATGCCGAGGACAGATTCCGGGGCGTTCCCTCCCCCCGGGTAAATACGACGGACTGGTTTTCTGGAGACTCGGTGCTGTTAGCGTTCGGACGTTCGCTCAAGGTCTAATAGCGATTTTCTTTTGGCACCAGGTGGTCAGGGCCTTGCCATGTCCTGGAGTGGCGGTGCCCTCGAACCAGGCCCCGGTGGTCTTCTAGTCGGCTACCTGGCGGACGACGAGCATCGGCCCAAGTCGGCGGCGATCGGCGCGACCATGTCCAGCTGTATACCGTACCTGCAACCGGAAAGATACGTGTCGGCAGACGATCGTGGTCCAGAGATGGCGCTGCCGACGGATGCCTACGGTAACCCCTATGTGCCTTATCAGACGACTACCACGTTTCCTCCTCATCATCATCCAATTCCTCATCCGCAGCTGTTCCAGTTTGAAGTGCGACCGCTGGCCAGCGATGCCGGCTCCTTTTCCGCATCGGAGTATGTGCCTTGCGCAGTGGAGCAAGACGCAGTTCCTCCGCTGGAGACGGCGGACAGCTACGGTGGCGATTCAAAAGTGACTTTAGATCCGTACTATGTTGAAACAGTGGGAGAACTGGTGGCGGATGCGTCGGATCGTCCAGCCGTAACTTCCGGTTACGAGCTGGAAACGGAAAACGGACAAGACGTCACCAGCGATGGAAACGATGCCCTGCCTCCACTCGTGGATATGCCGGTTACCTTGGAAACGGTTGCCGTGGGGAAGGGCAGCGTCGACGGCGGCAATGACCTGTCGATCGCTGTTACTCCTGGCAACAAAGTCAGTGCTTTTGAGCCGACGTCAGCGGCGGATTCAGCGGACAATGGATCTGGAACAACTTCAGTGGTACATCGAAGGGTGGGGGAGGATTCGGCTGCAGTTGCCACTGACAACAGCGCGAGTCTTGTTCAATGTTCAATGGCCGATGCAGCTGAAGAGCAGTGAACCAGCGTGTCGCGCGGTTGCAAGAGACGTGGCAACGTGTTGCTAGACTCCTATCTGTTGTGAATGAATTCTCTGATGTAGGGTGTAATGTAAAATGTAAATGTAATGTTATACAGCTTAGAACGAGGCAACAGATCAAAGTGGTTCTGATGTTGTGTAAATTTGGTGTGCGACTGCTTTGGTTTGTGAAACAGATCTGACCTGGAAGAGCTGCCAAGTGTGAAATCCTTCTGTGTTCGTGTGAAATCGTCTGCATTTTTCTGATGATTGACATGAAATCTTCCTATTGTTATGTAAAATTAAACCAGCTCGGCTTAAGACGTGTTCCGCTTATCGCATTTCTTGTGCATTATATTTTTGAATTCTTGCATACAAATACTTGTATGTGCCATCTATGATCGGCATTTATGTTCATTTGTACATATTTATGTACTTATGCCTGTTTGCAGTGATAAGTAAGAGTTTAATAAGTAAAAAATGAATTTATAATTTGATGACTACTCTAGGCCCTATCCATAAAATGCTGGTTACTCTTCAAGGACAAAGCAATTATATAAGCCAATACAGAGCATCTCAGAATTTGATTGCCTATAATGTTAGCAAACGCATTTTTATTCCCTCGATATTTGAGGGCAGGAGGCCAACCCTGGGCCTCTCTGCCCTACCTCTTTTAAATGTGCTAATCTTTCCGCCTACAAAAAGGAGGGAGAAAATCGATTTTGACATGTTTCAGCGCAGGGTGATTATTCGAACCCACTCGTCTGAAACTGCCAGTCGAGCATGCTAACCGCTAGGCCGTACCGTACGTTTCTGTATTAAGCACCCACTATTCGACACGCTATGAATCCCAGATGTGCGCCGACAGTTCTGACAGGCCTGGGTGCTTATATTCTCTGACGAGTTAATTCGTTCTAGTTTCGTCTGGCCGACGGGCGTCTGCTAGAATGTACGCTGATTTACTCGGTTTATCCTCTCTTTCTGTTTTTCTAGCGGGTAATGATTTTAAGAACGTTTTGCAAAGCGTGGGCCATGTCGTTACCAAGACAAGCATTCGTTGCAAAACTGTCCAGTTTTTAAATAAATTTTAGCCAGCACTTTGAAATTTTCAGGTCTGCTTTCTGGTACACTTCACGGTCAACAGTTTTAACTGAATTCAACTTGGCCGAAAACAAAATCGGTAAACTTGACTAATTTCCAAACAGAAGACGTTATTGCGAATGTGACGCTTGGCATTATACATTACGGCGCAAGGTGTCGCTAGAGGAGGAGGACCGGTTTTTGTACCGTTTTTCATGAAACTAAATAAGCGCGTAAGTAGCAGTTAGTAGTTATAAAACTTGTCAAAAGAACATAGTTATAAAACTTGTCAAAAGAACAATAAGCCTGTACAATGCAGGCATGTTCCTGTCAATTACCGTGATAATTATGTGGAGCACCCCTTAAAATCAGCTTATGACGCCTGTCCGTTTTGGGAACTTAATGATTCCCATTGTGTGGTAATACAGGTTTACAGATAACCGGTTCAGCAAATAAAGGTTTTCGAAGAATTCTAATCCCCATTGTTCGTTAGTAAAGACCACAGCCAGTGTGGCTAATAACCAAACATTTGATGTCTTTAGTGAAGGTTTTACCAATACTACTTCTAAGAGGGTGTTTTAAATAATAGGAAAGTTGCAGATTTCCAACCAAAATTTATGCTTGCCGCACACCGTCGTTTTTGAAAACCTCTTAATCAAAGCGTCAAAGGAAAACATAGCAGACGTATAATTCTTTCGAAACGTTTATTTCCTATCTGATGTTTTGCGGGAACTTAAAAGGAAATTATGTCGACAGCCTTGAGTCATAATTACGTTTTGATGTTCTCGTAAATTTAAATCAGCCGCAGATGTCTTACGAAAGCCGCCGCGACAACTTTTCAGGTTCATTTTGATCTTGGCTAAACACTCGGCCTTAATTTTTTTCTGTGAGAAATTCTCGCGAGAGAAATGATTTGCTTCTCAGGCTTCGCTTTGAAGTGTTTTGGCGTTCGGTTGATTGTTTACCGATGTGGAATTGAGCGTTGTCGGGGTCGGCCATTTTCTCAGTGGCGTCGAGGCAGGGTAATCGATGCCGAAATGATTTTCTGCTCAGAACTGCTAAATTTAATAATTACCCCAATTCGCTGTCTGCACTTTACGTTTATTGCCCCTTCAGAACTTCACAGCCTGGATATTATTTATGGTTTCGCATAAATAATATGTTACATTTAACAAATTTACACAAGTTAAACATGAATGCGTATGAGTGCACTAGTGCTGTGAAGTGGAAACAATACGCCGAAACTCTTCTTTTTAAGTAACCTTCATAAAGCACAAGTTCTGATAAGCTACTTTTTATAGCACTAACACTCGATAATGTGACTGATAGTGTTATATGCAACAAAATAACGTATGATAACGATTTAACTGAAGTTTTGATTATGTGCAGCAAAAGTCATATTTTGCTTTGAAAAATAGGGCAAATTGAAATTTGTTATGTAATTTCAATAAAGTCGTTCACTTCTTGATTTGTTTTTGTTAATTGTTAGCGAAATGACAAATGTTCGATTTGTACTGTTTGTCATTTCTTGCCTTGTAATTATCTCGGAAGTGCTTGCCAATTTTTTGTAATGCCTCGTTATTCCTGGTGTTAAACACATTTGGCAGCCGTAATTATGTCAATTTTGAATTTGTACTTTTGTTGACGTTTCTTTTATGTAGCATCTTTTACTCTTTCTGCTGTTTTACAGCGCACCCAAAACGAAAACATCTGAACAGCTTCTAACCGTCAAGTCTTGAATTAGTATTTAAGTCAGTCAGAATCAGACTTTGTTCAGTTAAGATAGTAATATTTTCAGTGTCCTACGCCTGACTTTCTTTTCGTAAACTACTGTAAATAAAGTTTAGGAGCATAGACTTGGTATTGCACTTTAGATTTTGTGGATTTTCCAGTCAACAGGTCAATGCACGCATGTGACTTGCCTGATGTATGCTGTTGGCTGGAAGGTTTTCCACCAGGAAAAGTGCATATAAACGGACAACTGGTGGTAGTTGGTTGTTTAACTTTGGTATTGGAAGTTGGGTTCTTTTAGTTCTAAGTGCTTTTTTAGTCGGAAAGTCTTGGTAAGCAGGCATTACTGAGAAAACTCATAATGTACAAGTGTTGTTAGTCATTAAATGTACATGTAAGAATATACCGTATGCATTCTTAAACATGAGCTGTTTTAGCGTACGTGAAAAATTAGCTGTAAATGTTACAGTTTAACGTAATAATGTGAGCCGTTGCATTACCGTGTAAATTGTCTCAAATCTTGATGTAATGCAGTAGCAGTTACTGTTGATTGAGGATGAAAATTGGCTTTTGTGCAATGTTGCAAGTGGTCTGCGAATCTGGCTTGCGAGCAGTCGTCTGGAAATTGGATTGGGTCATTTGTGTAAATAGTTGGTCAGGCTTGATAAAATTTTTTGTCTTGGATTGTTTCAAAGTGGAAGAAGACTGTGAAAAGCCGTGTGTTTTGGTTTTATTGTTCTTACAAGTAAACCATTTATCCCTGTTACAAACATACCTTTTAATGAATGAAAAAACCAACATCCTCTGTGTAGAACATCTGCATGCTAGGTTGGCAAACTTTCCCTTCTGGGCAAAATTGCCTGTCGCTACCCTTTGGATATAGGCTGTGAAAGCATCTGCCAAAAACTGTTCTGGTTTTGAGAACTTTACCCCATCATATCCCGACAGTGCAGTAACAGTAGTCAAACTTACTGCAGTCAGTTAACTTGTTAACGTATTTCAGTTAACTTGTTAACGTCTTTCACTTTTTACAGAACAAAGTCATGTAATATCTTTGATCTTAAACATCAGTACCTCTGACAAATACAAAAGCATTACATGCAAAACTTCTCATAATGGACTTGGGAGTTGGACTCGTCTCGGAGATGGTGAATCCAGAAGTTTGTTAGTTGGACTCCTTGGTTGCAGAGCAGGTGAACTCAAGATTTTAAGTGAGTCGAACATTTACGCTAAGCTGGGAATCCCGGACATTAAGTTAGTGGGGTAAAATATGAAGTTTAGGAATCATGAGAAGAAAAACAGGCAAAACGTCAGTCTGCCAAGATTTGGGTGTGCATCCTTTATGACTCCTGATTACACTAATAATACAAATACAATGTATTAAGTGTTCAGTAGGTGTAACTAATATCACCTGTTGTGATCATCAAAACAGTAAAAGTTGTCCAAAGTACTGAAATCATTTAAGCAGTTAGTATCTTTCACTTTTCACAGAACAAAGTAATGTAATATCTTTGATCTTAATAATCGGTAATTCTTTTAATTTTCACAAAAATAGAATATCTTGTTCATCTCTACCACATGCGGTCAACAGTATCAACAACTAAGTTCATATCACAAGACTTAGGAAATTATTGTTTTTTTTGATTGAATGTGTCCAAGCCAACTAAGGAAGTTGGGAATACGCAGCTAACCTGCTGTACATCTTAAGCAATAAACAAAAGATCTGAAAATGTCTTTAAGACAAGTGATATAAATTTTCCAACAGGCCAAAAATCTGACCAGAATCAAGTGAAGAACACGAAATCATACCAGTCGACTTTACAAGTCACCCCTTTTCTACAATTAGACTAGCCACGTCTAGAATCACATTCAGCAATTATGCTCCAAAAGGGTTCTCGTGCCTACATGTTTAAACGTAAATTTTGCAGTCAGCTGCTTCAGATATTCTTATGAACATTGCATTATTTGCTTCGAACAACAAACATCAAATCGAAAAGATTTCTTTGCGGATGCAGCACTTGGCAAAAAACAACATACAAGGCAATTTGAATAGCACCGTTCCTTAAGTTACCCTTTGTGACGACAGATGTCAGGCCTCAACTTTCTCGAGTGACCATACACTGTCCAGCGACTCAAGTCTCTTGTATGACAAGTCTTTCCAGCTGTGAATGTCTTCAGACGACGATGCTGCATCTTGCATCGTGTAGCACTGACAAAAGACAAATGTCACTAGAACGGGATACTACCAAGCAGTTTAGAATACATGTATTACTCTGATTATCCAAGATAAAGCATGTTAATGACATACAGTAAAGTAAGGTAGGGCATATATCTAAAGTCTCAAATGTTTCAATTAGTTTACCATAGCTTTGCTTCAAGTTTCTCAGACTTATTCAATTCTGACTGGATTTCTCCAAGGGATTACGATTCTGACTACAACTTCACTTAACTTCGTGCATTATAGTCAGTTATGTCTATGTGACCCTTAGGACCAAGATCTAGACAGATGTTAGGTACGTCTTAAGACTGAGAAGTCGATATTACATCCCTGATTATGATAGCGGCAGGTAGATTAGAATTATTTTAATAGTAAAAACAAATCATTCAACAATCAGAAAGCCTATCTCTGAGGCTTGACAACAAGTTTTCATCTTAACATGATGCACAGGAAATGTTTGGAGGAATTTTTTATCACAGAGACAAGAATAGGAAACATCAAATGAAATGACTTCAAGAATGCAGAAATGCATTTGATTTGACTCTTACGTGTTTCAAACATATGGATCTCACAGCAAAACTGACGAGCAAAGCCAGTCCCATTGCAATTCCAATGAAGCATGTTATCCTCAATATTTCACCTGGAAAGCAACAAGTTCTAAGTAAGTAAGCAAGTAATGTATCTGTCAATACGACATATGTCCATTGACTGAGCGAAGAATTGTATGTATGGATGAAGCTTATCATATTTCTCACAATTATCAGTTCTTGCTATCAGTTAATAGTTAACACTAGACACTGGTGGTTAAACGTGTTACTGCATTCTTTGTTTCAACTGCAGTCCTCAATCTTTCCATTCAAGTATGACACCAGAGATACAGCAATCCTTGTGGTTTATGTGACACAACTTCAATGAAACCTCAAATTTCCAACATACCAGCCTTCAAAACTGTAAATGTGCATGCAAAGGTGATGCAATGGGTGGATTAACTCTTTTCGTCTTTGCTAAGTGCATTTGAATCCAATTTTCTGATGTTTGTATCACTGTTAATTCGGTTTTAGTTTCACCAGAAAATGCAAGATTATATTATAAAAGAATACATCAGGAACTATTCATACGGAATAACAATCATTGACAACAAAATTGTAAACTCGAGATTTCTACGGCACCCACCAAAAGCTAAGTGACGGGAACCAGCTTATTCGCAGAAAAAGAAAATCGATACGCAAGAAAGGTTCGGTTTATGTCACTGTAATATTATTATCTGTGGTTGGACAACAAAATCTAGTACACATTTTATTTGACTATTCAAAGCAGAAACTGCATTTCTAATCGTATTGATGCTGGTTACAGTGAAAACGTTTCTTGTAAAGTGTTTTAGGAAGAGTTTAATCACATACTTGTACGTGAAGTACATGTTACTCCATCTTTGCCAACACATTCCTTGTTACACGGCCATAAGTCACAGTCAACAGCATCTAAAAAAATCCAGCTTTCATTTTTATATGATATTAAATTTAAATAATTTTCAAAAACAGACTTCCTGGATTACAATATTAGCGTGATCTTCCTGTCATCATCGCTCCACTAGGTCCTGTGAATCTCTTTCTCTAATCACACCTTGAGTGAATACTGTTTTCGGTGGAAAAAGTTTTCTGTTGCTGGTCCAAAGTTCTACAAAACTGTTTGCTTCACTGTGTCTTTGCTATCTTTCTGTTCTCGACTGAAGATGTTTTTGTTTCCGCTTATTCTCCATGGTTTGCCTTTCTTTCTCATCAGATTGCAAATCTATTTTGGAAGGCCATCAGTTGACGCCCAGTGCCTTATAATAACGGTGCTCTAGAAGTTCTAACTGTAATCATAAACTCAAAAATTTCTAAACGGCTACCCAAAGCTAAGCATAGGGAACCAGCTTATTCACAAGTGCTGCATTAAGTCAGAGGGGTTGTCAAGAGACATGTGACGAAAAAAGGTTGGTTGACATGAGAAAGGAGAGAGAGAGGAGCTGCTACGGTAGATTGTGTTTAGGTTGAGAGACAAGGGAAGGCATGGATAGGACTGCAAGGATAAGACGTGGGTTTTAGTTCCGAGTTTTACGATTCAGTTAGACACAACTGCAAATGTGCCGCAGGGTGGTCTCTTCAGCAGGAATCTGGGTCTGCAATCAATTAGTTGTGGGTTCATGGTTGTCTGGTTGTCGAATAACTGTTGTTTGAGTCCATGACAACGAGAACGTACTTGTTGCAATGTCGCAGTGTCGACCGCTAAATCCGGGTGCACATCGGCACTGAAAGTCGTTGAGCAGATCGAAGCAAGAAGCGCCATTCTGGCATGGAGAACTCCTACAGTGGTTCGTATCTATAAAATCACACAGTCAAAAGCAAACAAGAGTCAGTGAATCGGTGAAAGAAATCGCAACAGTAAAACGAGATCAATTAGTGTGACACCAAAGCAGGCCTCATACTGCATGACGTAATAGGATCAGCTTGTGACAGCTTTTGACATTAAGTGATGCAGTGTGACCAAGTTTTACCACTACAATGATACTATATGATTCTTTCTTAGATCAATTTCGACCGTTTTTTTAAATTATGGCCATTTAAAATATTAACATAATATCATCTAGTGTTTAATGCAGTCCACGTACCAATCGCAGTTTCACAGAATCGACCGTAGTAGCCTCTCTGACAGGAACACACCGGGCTGCCTTCTTTTTCTAAACAAGAACCACCATTCTGGCACGGCTTTGTCTCGCACTGTGTCAATTCTGGAAGAAAAAATAAACATTATACCCAGTGCTAGTACAAACTCATAAGTCTTCACTTGTAAACGGATCTTAGTATTTTTTCTGTGTTAACATCTACGGTGATCTAGGATTAAATGTTATTTTAGCCGAAGCACAAATAAAATAAGAGCCATCCAACGCACAATTTGAATGGCCTTTTATTACAACTTGCACCACCTGACATTGGAATTTTCTTTTTTTTTTATTCGTAGTCAATCAGGAAGAACTGAACTTTCTCCAATGAACTACATATCACTTCCGGCGTATTAGCCACACTGATAGTGTGAGTAGCTGCTTTTTAAAACCAAGTTTTTAATCCCGGACTTAATCAGTAAATTCCAACAGACTTGAACCCTGAACGCAGCCATGGAAAGCTTAGAGTATGATGAACAATTTCTAACCGCTGCTGTACTTGGCTTCGTCAAAACATCGAATATGAAGGGCAGAATTGTTTTTCCAGACGGACCATTCATCTGTGAATTCTTTCCAAACTTCTGACAGACCGTAAGGTTCTTCCGCCGTTGACTTGACGGATATGAGGAAGTTACCCCAATAACACGACCAAGAACCTGGAACAATGAACAGAAAAAGCAAATTTAATGCTCCACGATTCAGTGTCGTGCAATATTCTACGGTGTAATATTCATGATGTGATGCTTAGTCATTAGACAGTGGCGCTTAATAAATGCAGAAATAATAATATTCAATGTATGTATGTATGTATATATTTATACAGCACCTGTTAGGAACCTACTACGCTTTGCAATGTAATGTTTTCTTGATTCAGACATATGTGCTGTTCAAAAAAAAAAGTAAATGGAAACGCCGCTGTATGGGACGATGTTCTAAACGTTCAGATGGCTCAACAATTCCTTTGATTATGAAAACTAAGTCCACCATTCAACTTATGACCGCTGTAGAGAAGATCCTAAAAATTAAGTAACTTGTAAATTTCTCATTATACTTCATATTACATTCACTCATATCAAAACTGCCAATAGTTGGATGCTTTTAAAAGGCACTACATCAATGTCCAGTTACCCATACATTATGTTGAATCAATTATGCAATGTTCTTCACATTACATTACAGAACATCACACAGGATTCATACATTACATTTATCACTAACATGTTACATACCAATTGTCCAGCCGTCATACCCATCCAGGATATAATAAAGGTAATGTTCCCCAGATTCCTGAATCCAGATGTGACGATTGTTGCAGAGGTTATTACCATCCAGTAGGTATATACCATCGGTATCTGAATGGTACAGTGAACCAGATACCTCCAGACTCGTACATTCACCTGATTAACATATAAATAGATACATACACACACAAATACGTTAAGTTCATAAGTAAGTAAATACGTACTCTGTTAATCATACAATTTCAAACTGCTTTAAAATGGGTCAGTGAGATAGCTAAGTGTGCCAAATCCAAGGTGAATCCGTTCAAAAAACCATAAGGGGAATATTACACTCTGATCTCCAAAGTACTCAATATGACCTTGGCGATCTTGCCACTGCGACCATGTACACTGATGCAATGAAATGGCCCCACATAAATGTACTGCTGAAATAACAACAATAAAAACATTGAAACTGCATTACCAACTGTTACACTCCGACCCAATAAGCACGAAACGTGAGATTGTTACACTTACTTCGCACTTCGAAACGACCCACAACAGAAAACGCCAACAGACAAAAACCGAATCTCAAACTCAACCGAACAGAATACATTGCACCGGAGACAAACACTCTAAAAAATCGTCGCAAATGTCGCTAACTAAACCCTAAACGGTCGCCCTATCGGCGTGATTTCGTCCCATTTGGCTAAACAAGTCCCGACCTTTCCATAAAAACTCCAAATGACTCCAGCGATGAACTTCCCCGCAAAACCCCGTCTGTTTAAAACCTTCAAGTAGCTTGTAGGAACAAATCCATCGGTAACTACTTCAGGTAACAAAGCTTGCCGCGCCTGTGACTCACAACTTACAGGTAACTGACGATCAAAGTTCAGTCGCAGGGCCTGCCTTTATAATGCATCTCAGCCTTTAACATCCAAATGCTCAGGCGCGGCTGTTTGTTAGAAATATACAAGGGTATTTCCATTCGTATCTGCGCCAACAGTTCATCCAGAATGCTCGTGCTCGTGCTGTCGCCAAAAATCCCAAGGACCATGACATAACTCAGGACTGTTTTGCTAGCAGCCTCAGGCCTGAAAACACATTCCAGAAAATTTGCAACAGCGATCGCATAATCTGGTAGAAGTCCATCATCGTTAATGGTTTAGAGTCTGTGCTGTCTGTTGAATAATATCGATATTGATACTGCTTCTGATGAAACTTTATACCCCCCCTTATGGTTCCAACGGCCGAGTCTATAAAGCTCACAGCATCGGTGAACAGAGGTGGGAGGTAAGCAAGGCATTACTTAACTTTGCCGATTTCACCTTGCACGGAGTTTTGCAGGAAGAAATAAAGTTTAATACCCTCTGCCCTCCGGCTGTCGTGACGACTGTCTCGCGACTTACAGTAGACCTAGTCATGTTTCTGCCCCTTTCATCAACGATTCCTAAATGCGTCATATGTCAAAAAGCCTTCTATAGCGCCGTTATCGTAATGATTAACGCATAAATCAATGGACGCTTCAAGTGAAACCTTAGTCAAAAGTTAATGACCCGGCTGAAATCCAATAGGTTGGAGAAACCTGAAGTTAGGTTAAGGTGAATAAGCAAGTTGAAACGGTTTTAAATTTAGATCCGAATTACCTCAAACATATATCAAATGCATGCATATAATATAGCAATATTCAGGTACCTACAATGTAACTAGGCACTTATACAGCGTATTTTAAGTACCTCTCGTAGGAACTCATCACCAGCCTAAAATGCTCGGTTGGTTTTGGATTTTAAAAAAAAATATTTCTTTTGAAAACACAAATCAAGAAAAAACAGAAGTAATCACTGGAAATCAATCGTCTGTATTTTGACAAAATAATTGTTGTTCAGTTGCTCTGCATCACACATTTAACAAATCTGCCCGTGGAAACGCAACTGAAACTTTCTTTAAAAGTTAAACGACTACCATCACTGGAATTTAAATCTTCTTCACAAAACGCATACCTGATAAGTCTGACCTTTGAACCTAAAGAAGGAAGGCCCAGAACTGTCCTTTAACTTATTCACGTTTTTTCATGTTAACTGCTAGAACCAAACAGAATCGATAACAACAAAAGCCTAACAGTTTACGAAATCTGTGCAGTAAAACAAAAACGTACATAACAAATTGAACATTGGTCAACAGTCTGCTAGAACCAGCACAGAACTCGCAAGAACCCAAACAGAACTCGCAAAGTACCAACCCAGAACTTGCAAAACCAACACAGAACTCACAAGAACCAACAGAACATGCAAGAATCAAAATAATACACAAGATTGCCCAGAAACGTCCAAACGCGGCGTCCAAGACTGGTGTGCTACAGTTCTGCAACTCTGTCTGATTCAGCCACTTGTCCGAAAAAGATTTTAGCAGAATTGCTTCTGATTGCTGGATTTTCGAATGTCAACCCTCGAAGTTGAGATGCCCAATAATTTCCCGCACTCTGGTAACGAGGCTTTCGTGTTCTTGTGGTGCTTCGAGTACAATGGCTTGCAGCTTTGACATGTAAGCATCGATGGTATCCAGAGTAGGTAGTTCATTTGTGTCTGAAAAATCGCAAAATTCAAGACAAATTAAAGAACAAGATCCCCAAAACTTGTACCACATTTCAACTGGACATCTTCCACGGGGCATGATTTCTGCCTATGACCTCACTTGAAGCAACCATTGACTGATGTCTTGTGCATTATCATAACGGCACTACAGACTTTTTTATTAGATTAGATTTTCCACAGATCTTCCCACATACTCTTTGATTTGTGATGTGGACAGCGTGGGTTCGAGCATCCCCAGGGCAGTCACTGTGCAGGGACCGTGAGCAAGTCCTTCATGCACAGTCGCTCAGCGCCACCGTCATATGGTTGCAAGTGCACTTCTGAACCACGGAAGGAGGCAATATCAAATACAGTCGCAAAGACTAATCAGTAAAGCCACTTCAATTTGAAATACTCTTACTGGGCAAGGCTATGTTAGCAAAGTTTGCCAGAAGGGTCGTGCGCAGGAGGCTGAGGTGCTGTTGGAGAGCGACGTTGTTGGCTCTGTGCTGGTGGACCTCAACTTCGAGTTTATCCACCGCCTGCTTCATGTTGTCGACGTGTTTGCTGAGGATCGCGTTCTGTTCCTCCGATTCCGTGTTCTGTTTGCGCAGCATCCGAAGTTCTGCCTCACGAGCTAAACGATGATAAACACCAATACAATAACAATCGTAATAATTACACTATTAATAATCATAACAATTATTACATAATAACAATAATGACAAATAAAAATAATCATAATAACAATTAAAATTACATTTACAAAACAATTATTATAACAATTATAAAAACAGTCATAACAATTACAATAACATTTATAACAGCAATTACGATAAGTTATTACAAGTATGAATAACAACAGAAGTCACAAGAAAATGTGTCTGACCTTTGTTGTGGTCAAGGAATTCTTCAGTGAAGATGGGAATGTCAAAGGTCGTCAGTTCATCTTCATCTTTTGAATGATGCTCACCAGCCATCTGAAAAGCAAATCATTTTCCAATCAGCAGGATGCACGGTAAACCATTGAGCAGTCTTCTCCAGAGCACACCATCTCTCAACAAAACCTCTGAACATCTACATCTATGTTCCCAAGCTGAACTAAGGTTTCTTGCAAGTAACCGTATTACATCATAATTCGTGTTACGTAGTCTTCAACGTTATTCTGTAGGTGTGCAGACTCTGCTGAGAATCACATATTGCACAAGACTCTGATGGCCATTGAAGCACCTCTGCAAACTGTCAAAAGGCACTGTATAAACATTCAGATATATACATAAACAAAAATAAATACATACAAGGCACCCTCTGTTCTGACCCACATTCAGACCCATGATAAAGCAAAAACTTCAGCATTACCGTCACTGTAAACATCTTGAGATGATGCTCAAAATGTGCCTAATACTTTGGCAAAGTTGCTGTGAAATTCCATTTTATAAAGTTCTGGGTCCAAAACCAGAACACGAGTTTCCACTGTTACAAACTACAATTGTCTTCAGATGAAAACCACACGCAATACAGAGTCCAGAAATCCAAAAACGTTTATGATCAAATACGTACGTCTGTTGCTGCCCCATTTACAGAGTCATGATGACAGTCGCTGTCGTCATCTAAAATAAAAATAATACAACAGTTGATGAATTTGTCAGTTTAAAAGACAATAATAAACATTTTTTCATGTAAATTTATTATGGTTTTATTTTAAACATTGAAATATTTATATATTCAATGCAGAAATTAGCAGAAGCAAACAAGGAATTGCCATCACACACCCTTTGCCTTTTTATTCATCTGCCTCTTGACGAACAGTTTGTATGCCTCCGTCTGATGATAGGATTCGAGTTCCTTTGAGTAGCGCTCCTTATCTTTCTCCGCATCCACCAGATAGCGCTAAAACAGCAAAAGAGTTCAGGCCACAGTTTCTTCTTTTGAAGAATGTCATTTATCACATAAATTCGTACAGTTTCTCCAAATTATAATTCATCAACTCTACATGTCATCACTTCAAAGGCCTAACATCAAATCTAAATAGAGACAGAACATACGAACATATATCTCACTCGTGCCTATAAGTTTTTATTTGCCTGAACATGTAATAGTACGTTGTGCATGTCCATAAATGCACACCAGAGTTGTTCAAATTTCCTCATGTCATTTAATACAGCATGTTCATAAAAAAGGGCTGACACTCATTCTATTTTTGGCCCAAAATATATTATCAGTTAATGCTTCAAAAAGAGACTTAGTTTATAGTCCAACCTGCTTTTCACTTGCAGGCAACTTGGTCCACTCTGCGCCCATCAACTTCGTGATCTCCGAGAACGTGAGGCCTGGGTTTTCGGCACGAATCTTCTCGCGTCTGTCATTCAGGAATCGAACATAGCCAGTGAGTGGCTGTTTAGGGGCGTTTATGTCGCGGGCACGCTTTCGTTTCTTTCCCTTCGGCCAACCTCCCTTTCTCTTCTGTCCAAAACAAAGACCAACTCATAAAGCACAAAATGGAAACAATCAGAAACATAAACTATGTTGAAACCTGAGCGGCAAGGCATCGTCAGCACCCTGAGCCTGTAATCTAACAATTACGGTTTCGTGCCTGCTGATCAGACTCCACGTAACAATCCTGGCAAGTTCCACCTCAGCATAGCATGCATAATAAACGAAATAAACGAAATAAACAAATAAATAAATAAAGCACCTAATCTTCAAATGGAAAGATATCCATCAAATTACCATCATATTAAAAATAGCGATAATAAGAAAAATGCGCTATCAATTTAATATCGTGACTACTAATAATAAATACAGTGACTGAACAAATAGTAATAAAAACTAATGCAATGGCAGACCCAGAGGGGGAATAAAAAATCCCCGTTCCCACCATAATACCTCTTGTCCATCTCCCGCCAATTCATTTCGATCCTGACCGTCATGATCCAACAGATGACCTAAAAAATCATGAAATCAAGTTGCATCAAAAATCGAAATAACAAGATTGCATTGTAATTTGTTTTGCAGCGCTTTTAGAGGTCCTTGAAAGGCATTATACAAAATCTGCGCAGATAAATAGAGTGCAGAAATACTAAGTATACTTCATCTGATCAACTGACTCTTTTTAAACTTCAAATTCTAAATAGATTTAGTGCAAAACCCATATCTGGTTACTTTTAGTGACTGAAGTGTGGTCCTTAGGTTAGTTATGGTCCTTGGGTTATGTGTGGTCCTTAGGTTAGGTGTGGTCCTTGGGCTAAGTGTGGTCTTTAGGGTAAGTGTAATCCTTGGGTTAAGTGTGGTCCTTGAGTCAAGTGTGGTCCTTAGGTTAGGTATGGTATTATGTTAGGTATGGTCCTTAGAATGAAAGGGATCACTTAGCCTAAAAGATCTGTTGGCTGAAACACAAACGTTAAAACATCAGCCAATGGATTAACAACGAAACAATTTCCCGTGACAAGATTGGACGCCAGATGCAAGACCACCACATAAGAAATCTGTTGCTAAACCACAACTGTTTTCCTTTTTAAGAAAAAAATTGAAAAACTGCTCTTACCAGAAGACTGTAAAGGGTTTACACCTGTCATATCAGACTGCTGATAGCTGAAAAATATAAGCAAATATTTAACTTAAAACAACAAAAAACCTTAGTAGCAAAAGATTACAGTAGTAACATAAGATCACCATAGTAACATAAGATCACCATAGTAACACAGGATCACCATAATAACATAAAATCAGAAGTTATCACCATGCCATTCCACTCATCTGGCTCAGACAACTCAACTTCCTAACATTTTTGTCAATTTTTATTTATTATCTTGTAGCTTTGAGCCATTCAAAAATAATACTCAGTAATAAGAGCTATGCAATAATTGTTTCATTTCTTACATATAACCACTGGGAATTTAACAATAATTATCTTAAAACATTGAAAAAGCGCAGTGTCAAAACAGCCATCGCTGTGGTCGTGTGCCATAAAAAAAACACCTCAGTCAATCAGTCTGACAACATTGTAAAATCCAACTGCACAATCAACCAATCATTCTGACAAACACAAACAAATGATAAAGCAAAAGTTTCATTCAAAACGTTGGTGCCAAATAGATCCCACAGCAAAATTTATCCATCATTCTCGTCAGTTTAGCTCTTATCGATCCTTCAACTACATTGCAAACAAATCTTTGCAGTGCAATCACACAGCTTGTGAAAACAAACTTCTACATCACTTTAATTTTTAATAGTGTTTGATCATATAAATCCTTAATACTTCTAGACTTGTTATCAACCCTTTAATTACCTTGTATCCATGGCAAAATCTCCACTCTCCTTCGAAACATCATCATCAAAATGATCAAACTTAAAGCTAGTATTAGGCGTGCTGCTCATCTGGTCCATTCTGTCGAAATTTCTTCTGTGCAACAAATTAACATAAATGTAAGGATCGAAACGATTAGATACTGACCACAGAAATATGCAAGCGATCGTATTGTTTTTGTAAAAATGTGACAAAAAAGACTTAATTCAGGTGTAAACTTCCGTCATTCGCACAACCGGTAAATCCTTTTATTTTGTACAGCAGTTGATTATAAATAGCAAACAATGGAGCGCGGCGATATTACGGATTTCTCAAATATTTTACTCATTCACACATTGTTGGCACAATCTAAAAGACTGAAACGTAAACAAAAATTAATTCATGAAATTATTACCTGAAGCAATCGATACCGATTAGAATACTTATTGATCGCCGAGCGTTTATTGTTAATTAAGCAAATTAATTAATGAATTGACGAACACCGTTCACCGATAGCGCTAGAAGAACTGCACCATAAGGTTAGTTTCCATCTCCTAGAACTAACACAACGCACATCAAAATTTCTTGAAATAATAATAATTAGTAACTTCTAATGCGCCGGTGTCTAATGCACAAAGTATCAACCAATGGCGCACCAAATCCAAGTCACATTCAGATTAATGTTCATAAGAAACATTTGAAACAGGTAAGTTTTAAGTTGAGAATTGTGTGCATCGGGTTTAGAGATAATTATATAGAATGTCGCTTGACCGATTAGGGATCTTCTTCCAGTTTTCCATTAGTGTAACTTGAAATTTTGTGCTCCTCTCAGGAAATTGCTCAAATAGGCCATTTTCTTACTTTATATGGCATTGACAAGACATAAAGGCATCTTGTATTCAGTAACGTAACTATATGACCCCAGGCACAGGGATTATAGTTGCTGTGCCTGGGACCATCTAGTTACGTTACTGAATACAAGATGCCTTGATGTCTTGTGCATTAGACACCGGCGCATTAGAAGTTGCTAATTATTATTATTATTATTATTATTATTATTATTATTATTATTATTATTATTATTATTATTATTATTATTATTATTATTATTATTATTATTATTATTATTATTATTTCAAGACGAGTTATAAGAGTTAATTCTTCGGTTGTTTGTCGAGTGTGGTGCCAAGTCAGGATCCGAGGATCAAACCTGAGGAAGCCGTACACTTTTACGATAAACGCTTGAAAGTTTTCGCAAGTATAATTTTAAAAGATTTCTTGGAATTTACACAAGAACCAAAGCATTAGTGCTGAAAAATTCCCAGATTTTTATTGTTGACTTTAGTATATCAGTACGATACATGCACGATGATTTTCGAAGGAGCGACTCATTTAATTCTGTACTCTTTGGCTTTAGTCACAAATTATCATTTCCGCAAAGAAGGTATGGAAAATAATTGCTCGTAATTTTGTTGAAATTTCGATTAATCGGTCGTATTCGAAGCTCTGTAAAAACTCTAGTTGGTAAGAAAACGTGGTAATTGTCAGACACCGGAAATGAGTTTACTTGTGGAGCATTTTGTAAAAATTCTACAGAATATTTCGAAGCGAAATTCTGGACGTACGCAACGGTCTTTGTTCTTTCGACCGGCGCGGTTGTGAAACTAACGCAGTCTAACGATTTCATCGCGATACAGCTGAAATACTTAGTGGACAAAGTATCAGTCAGTAGTCTCAGAAATACTTAAACATTGTAAAGTTGAGGATGTAGATCCTTCAACCGATTTATTTAGTCACGAAAAAATTAGCACTGCTTATTTGAAAATTCGATTATCGCTCCCCAGTTAGATGTGATTTGCAAATGTGAAACTATTTTCAAGTCGATTGGCATGATGCAGCCTGTGAATAAGATATCGTGTTTTGTTTATAATTAAAAGTAACCAACCGCATTTTAGTATTTTCGATGCTTTTGTTGTAGTTCTTTTACGCAAAGTAGCTGGTGCTTCGTGTTTGATATTGAAAAAAATAGAATGAAGGTAAATTTGTCTTTGTGAACATTAAACTGTCTTGATTGTCAGCTTTGAATTTAATAGATCATGATTCTTGATTTGACATGCTCCAAATAGATTTGATGATTGTGACTATTTGGCAGCATACGATTGATTTTTATACAGTAGCATTGAGAAAGATGTTTTTATAGCAAATGCACTGTTTGAGAACGTCTGTACAGAAAATTGTAAATACATTTTTGAGATTATAAATACAGTTTCAGAACAATCAAAGTGATATGGTTCTTTAAGCTAATGAGGAAAGGTTTGAGGGAGATTTATTTAATGGCGTAATTGGAGAACCTTATTTTAGACAAGTTGTGTCATGACAATGTTCAAAGCGAGAATGTTCATTCTGAAACAAAAATCATGACCATGCATTTTTACATAAATTTTGTATTTAGATTTCTTTTTCTGTTTTGTGGCAGCGATCTGCTGATGAAGATTCTGGGGACTACAATGGTGCTCCAGCGATGGATGATGGAGGCGCCAACAAAAAGGTTAACAAAACCGTTCTTTTTTTGCATTACAAGTTAAAGAGCAGGCATGCGTTTATGCTACCTGTTGTTGGATGTTAACTGTTTAAAAGTAGTTTTGTGTATCAATGTTTCTTTAGCTATATTTTGATGTGCATACCTGAGAGTTGTATTTGCTGATGTTATTGACTGAGCTTGTCTGTAATTGTCTTAATCAAAATAGTGCATGTGTGCTTGTCAGGTGCAAAAAAAGGCTACTTATTTATTTATTTAATGCTAAGTGCTTTGCTGTTAGAGTAAAATCAGTGAGTGTTATTTAGTGTTAAATGGTTTGCAGTTATGGCAGGATCATTCAGTGTTATTCAGTGTTATTCAGCTTTGCAGTTAAAGCAAAGTCATTCAGTTTCTTTTACTGTCAAGCATCCTCATGGAGCACATGAAATTGATAATTTTTAAAGACTTTCTGGTCTTTACAAAATTTACATTTGTAATTGATTTTTAAATTTCTCATTGTAGCCAAGATTTGAAGCTGCCAAACCAAGCCGTGTCCTGCACATGCGTGGAGTTCCAAACGATGTGACTGAGGGTGAAGTGATTCAGTTGGGTCTTCCGTTTGGGCGCATGACAAACCTTGTCGTAGCCCGCAAAAAGAATCAGGTACGATATTTATTGTAGGAACGTCTCCGTCAATGACTTCAGGTCATTTAGCCCTACGAACGTGACACGATGGCTTACCGGTTGTGCACTTGACTTGTTACACAGTGTGTGGGTTTGAGTCTCCTCTGAGACAGTTACTGTATAGGGACCTTAATCCAGTCGTTCATGCTCAGTTGCTTATTGTTATCAGCTGATGCTTAGTCATTAGATAGTGGTGCTGAACAAGTACAGAAACAATGATGCGGTTTGAACAATGAACAATGGAATAATGGGTTTTGGCTGAGAGCTGCATGGGGAAAGGTATGGCACCACTTTATGAATACAGCTGAGCTCCCCTGAACTTGCCCCTGGAGCTCCCCTAAACTCACCCCTGGAGAAATCATTTGAATCATAGGTCATTTGAATCTAGCCTTTTCGTTAGATCATTTTTTAGTTCATTGAATGCAGTCAGTCTGCTAAACAGCTTTATGACATGCAAATGAAAGTGATTTGGATGTTATTACTGTTATTACGAAAATTTTTAACGTGCGCAGAATTGCGCAGAAATGCGAATCGGAGGCACGGACATCATGTGTTTAGTTCATTTGGTGTTGTGTTCAGGCTTTGCTTGAAATGGCGGACATATCGACGGCTGAATCGATGCTGAAATACTACATCGAGCGACCGCCACAGATTCGAAACCACGTTGTCCATTTCCAGTTCTCCAGACACGAACAGCTGAAGACAGAGAGCAACTCGGCTCTGGTTAGATGACAAACTGTGGAATTATTGTAATTGGAAATTTATGTAGTGCCGCTTCAGGAGAAAGTATATCTGTACGCTGGTGTAAACAACGTTAGATGTCGTTGTGAACAGAAAGTTATGAAGTTAGTGAGCAGTTCTCAGATAACTAGAAGTCACCAGTAATGAGCTTCCACGCGCACATAGCATCCAACTAAGGGGTTACAAACATTGCCTCAATGCATTTTACATTTATTTTAATATAATGTATTTCCCATGCTCATGAACATTTGATGGGACCTATATGGGCTCACATAGGAATATGGGTCAGTATAGGCATGTGGGCAGTGCTGATATGGTACTATATTTATATATGCATTTATATATAATTTGCCAACAAAATAACGTGTATGTATATGTATGTGTATATATATATATATATATATATATATATATATATATACATATACATATACATATATATATATATATGGTTCTGGTAGTGGTTAAGTGTGAATGTTGGGCTGTTGTTATTTGCAGAACGCAGGTGCACAGGCAGCTCTTCAGGTGGCTGACCAGATGATAGGCAGCAACGAAGAGACCCGTACGGTGCTACGCATAGTCATTGAGAACATGCTTTACCCAATCACAGTCGACGTCCTCAAGACGGTCAGTCTTGGTTTTTATCAAGCTCAAAAGAAGGGGCAGAATGGGATAACGTGGGCTCGGTGCATATAAAGAAGGAGCAGAACGGGGTAGAGGCCTCGTTGCGCATAATGACTCACTCACGGACCGTTAGATGATTGTTTATTTTTCCATGATGGGTAATTCAGTATCCTCCATTCAGGCCACATTTAACCAAAGTTTTGCACCTCTAATTGTGATGGAGATGCTGATTGGATGATGAAGATGGTGGTTGTGAAAATATTCTATGAAGTTGGAAGCATTTAAATACGCCGATGTTTTCTGTTTCTGTTGAGTTTAGATATTCTCGAAAATGGGACAAGTTCTGAAAATTATCACATACACAAAGAATGGTAAGTAGGCGAAACTGAGGAGAAAACGTTCGAAACTGAGGAGAAAACGTTCGTGTGTGATGATATCATGAGTTAGACCAGCATAAACTTTTTTCACACAGTGTAATGATGGAAGATTACATTTCGATAGGGATTGAAGCTTATGATCCAATGAAGGTCGAAGTTCATGTGTCCACTGGTTCAAGTGTCCAGTAAATCTTAGTGTAAGATGCAAAGTGAGCTGATTGGTCAGAACTTTTTAATGTTGCATTGTTTTCTGCTGTTTCAGACACGTTCCAGGCTTTAATTCAGTTGTCGGATGCGATATCTGCAAAAACTGCAATTGAGGTATGTCTGTTTCATCTAAAGCTGGCCATGGAATGAACATATTTGTGCTTTTAATTCACGTATGTGCTTCTCTTTAAATTGGACCAGCTAAGCCTGCAATGAGACACTCAGAAAACTGAAAAAGTTGGCCTGTAGAAATGAAAGTTGAATTGGTATTACATATTGTGAATTAGGGAGAAAGCTGTTTTTAGTTAGTTAAGTTTATTTTATGTGGTGGTGGAGTTTTTTGCTGGTTTATCCTGCTTTCTTATCTTTCTAAATGCTGTCATCAAACAGAACTATTGCGAAACAAAGCAGATTTGTCACTCATACCTCAACAAGAAGAATGTGAAAACTCCTTTTCGATGGATATCATTGGAAGTGTGATTTTCTGATGTACAGATCAGACATTTGTCCAGTCGGCTGCTAGAGGTATTTTATTCAAGCGTGGAATATTTGTCAAACATGGATGTGTTTCGTCTGTTTTAGACTTTGAACGGACAGAACATCTACAACGGCTGCTGTACGCTGCGAATTGACTATTCCAAGCTGCAGGCGCTTGTCGTCAAGTTCAACAACGACAAGATGTGGGACTACACAAACCCGAATCTCCCATCGGGAAATCCCCAACAACAGCAGAAGCCGAACCCAGAGGCTGTCAATGATGGCCTTCTTGGGTCATTCAGTTCAGGTCGGTTAGCTTCAAACCTAACCAGGCTGACTGAAAGTAACTTGGTTAATTTGTAAATCTAACTGACTTAACTTTAAATTTACCTGGGTTAACTTTAACTCCTGCCAGGTTAACTTTAAGTCTGACTTTAAATCTAACTGGGTTAACTTTAAATGTAACCAAGCTAACACGGAATATAACAGATGTAATTGGGTTGACTAACTCTGACGAGGTTAACTTTGAATCCAACCAGTTTAATCGTAGTATTATGAAGAATCATGATGTGTTTATACATATGTAAATAAACATTTTTAACTACCCTTTTATGCTTAATTGCTTAATAGGTCATTGTATTAACTAATAATATTTCTTTGATGAATAATAAGAGATAATATGAAATATATAAATAAAGAAATTGTTGGAATGAGTAAATTTAAGTAAAATAATTGTAATTGAATAAGTCGATAACAGATAACTGTATATAAGTGTATATATATACTGTTTAATTTGTAGATTATTCATGTGTGTGTCAACATTTATGTAGTGATGTCCTAGTTTTTTGCCTTTTTTGTACTAAGTTACAATGTGTAATTGGTGTAATGTTGTGTGTTTTGTAGCATTTGGAGGAGTTAACTCGTTGGGCAAGATGGCCAATCTGGGTGCCATGGCCGGATTGTCTGGCCTCGGTGGAATGGGAAACATGGGCGGCCTTGGAGGACTTGGTGCCATGGGCGGCTTGGGGGCCATGGGTGGAATGGGAGCGATGGGCGGAATGGGTAACATGGGTGGAATGGGCAACATGGAGGCTATGGGTGGAATGATGGGTGGAGGGATGGGCGGAGGCCAGGGTCAGACAAACAATGTCCTCATCGTGTCGAACCTCAGTGAAGAGGTACGTGGTTTTAGACTTCCTAACGTTTGCAGTAAGCATTTACTTGAGGTGGTTCGATAATGAGGCCATTTAATAAGCTATCATCATTCTAAATTCAGCTTTTGGTTCAACTTTGAAATTCAGGCTTGTTCACTCTCACATACTCAGAGTTTTACTCTTAACTGGATAAAATCCATTTTTGTTGGGCAATACTGCGGAGTTGCTAGCACCATTTAGGACATTTCCTGATCTCATTCACATAGAAACGACGATGTAAACAGCCGCATGCAAAATGTTGTGTTTCTTTGGTTTGATTGTTCTGGATTTAACCTTCATTAAGGTGGTCTTGGTTTCCCATTCCATTATCCAGTTTTGTTGCTTTTCCTGTCTGTCTGGTTCATATGAGTTAGCGGCTTAGTTTTTGGAAACAGTGCCAATGGAAATTATGATTTTTCTGGTTCTTATTGTCAGTGCGTCGACATTTAGCGTTGCATTTGCTGATCCATCTCATGAAGACAGCACTTTTGAGACACTGATGAATGGTGCTTTGTAAACTTTTGATTTCATTACATTGCTTTATGTTGGTTACATTACAAGCGGTTTTGTGAGGTACTTTAAAAGCAGAATATTAAGTGTCTACATTCGTACAGATATAGATACATACATATAGACTTACATTCATGCTTGCATAGATACATACACATACCTACATGTACATAGATACATATATACATCAATGCATATATAACATCTGTACATACATACATACATACACCTATATGCATACAGACATACATATCTATATGCATACATACATTACCTTACCTAAAATCTGAAAACTGATTGGAGTATGCAAGTAAAGATTTTGTTTACCTGATGTGCTTTGACTTAACGAACTTTTCTTGAGCTGCCTTTTTCAGGTGTGACGTTGACTGCCTTAAAATCTTCTGCAGTTCGAACTGATGCTTTCGTGTTTTCTGTTTCATTCTTACAATTTCCGTTTGCTGACTGACGTCTACTCAATCTGTGTGGAAAACTCACTTGAACTTTGAACTTTGAACTCTGATCTTTGAACTTCTATAGAAGGCCAATCCAGATGTAATTTTTACCCTGTTTGGTATGTTGCACTAAAGTTTCTTACATTACAACTTTTACTTACCGTTAAAATACTGTTGTTTGATCAGTTGGACGGAGCGGTTCGGCCGCAGTTTCTACAACTTTTTACTGAACCTTAACTAGATCTTGTGCACTTTTGTGTATCGTGGTAGAATCTATGGGTGATGGAAAGTGAATTGTTAAGCATATAAATGTAAAACGTGGGGTCTAAGCATAATTGCGTAATGATAACATTTCATTGTTGCATTTTCTAGCTGTTCAGGTTTGTATTAAGTGTTTTTGGGTTCGTATTAAGGGTATTTCTGGTCAAATTTTGCTGGTTAGCAGGGTGCACTTAAGGAACTTAATTTTTTACTGTGTAACTTACTTTAGGTAGGGTTTATGCAGCTCCTGTGTTCCTACACAATGCTGATTTTATATGGCTGAGCCTCCTTATGATGTACTTGTTAGGATGTGAATGCTAAGGCATTGCTGTATTGTCCATTTTCGCCTGTAAAGCATTGATGTGTTGGTTGTTTGAATAGGTGTCTATGGAACGGTCAATCGCGTTAAGATCATGTACAACAAGAAGGACACAGCCCTTGTACAGTTTTCAGACAGCATCCAGGCTCATCACGGTCAGTAGCTGAGTTCCTTTTTTGAAGCTGAAAGAGGTTCATAAGAGACGCTTTATAACTGTCCGTGTATGAACCTACTTTTGTGCATTTACATGTGTTACACAAGAGCTGATTGGTTTGAGGGGCATGTGCCTTGCTCTTGCTCTGTGGAGTGTGGGTTCAGGCTTCTGTTTGGATGGTTACTGGACAAAGTCCTTCTTGCGCAATTGCTTGGTATTGTCAATCGAAGTTTTATTTATTTAATAATAATTATTTAATGATAACAGTAATGAATTTTGACTTTAACATCAGTTTCTAATATAGAAATGATCCTGTGTGTGATGATTTAATTAGCTCTGTTCCTGATAACTGATCAGTGATTTTGAAGCGTTATGCTTTATAGTTGGATTTCTGCAAAGGAATTTGCATCTTGTTGTGAGACATGCTTATTTGTTGTTGGTTCTGTTGTTCAGCCATGACTAGCCTGGATAAGGTTCGCTGGTGTGGAAAGAACTTGAAAGTGTCTTTCTCAAGACACAATCACATCCAGATGCCAAAGGAAGGACAGAGTGTAAGTCTGATCCAGTTTTTCCTGATTGTGCTTCCTGATCCTTATGCTTGCCTTGAATTGTTTTGTCAGAATAATCGAGTCAATATTTATTTTGTTTATCAACATTTTTCAAACGGATTATTTGCATGCAAATTGGCTTGTCATTCTTAAGCTGTTAAAAGATGAACTAATTTAACAAGGAGTACCTTTGATAAGTTCTCAGATGTTAGTATCTATGTCATGTTGCTTGAATATGAACATACATACATCTCATCCATTGTGAGCTGTGTTGACAGAACTTTGATCATTAGTTCTGAATTGTACATCTGCTAAAAACGTCGGCAGTCAGAGCCAATGATTACCAAGTCATGAATTCAGCGACTGTTTCTTTGTGCTTCAGGCTACAGCACAAGCAGTGTTGTTAGATTAGATCACGTTCTGGATTAGATCACGTTCTGTGGCTGTGCATTAAAGTCGATGAGGTTGTTAAATTTCTTTTGGTTTGCAGGAGAGCTGGATGACAAAGGATTTCACCAACTCTTCATCGCAGCGATTCCGAAATCCTAATGCAAAAAATGCAGGCAACGTTAACCCACCTTCTGCCACACTTCACGTGTCGAACCTTGCGTATGTTAATGTTGTTAACATTTTGTTTAGTTTAATTTGTCAGTTGCCAGGAACAAGCAGTTTTAGAATGGTCTAAATCTGGCTGAATATTGACAGCGATGATGGCAGCTTAGCTGTTAGGTTCACTAGTTTTCCAGTTGATTGGAGTACAGGAGTGGAATACTTGTAATGGGTATGTAATGGGTATGCCAAGTGTTCTGTTTTTTCTGATTTTATGTGTATTGGCATAATTTGAAACTTTTCTTTATTTTTAACAGTGAAACTGTATTGGCTTTGAATTTACTCAAAAAATTGCTCAACTGTAATAAAACAAAACAAATTAATTATAATAATAGTAATAAACCCCAAAGCCATACTTTCCAGGTGGTTTTGGGGATGAGGCCTGAATTTTCAGGAATAGCATTTACAGCATGCCCATTTAATTTTAGAATTCCTGAGGGATCGTTTAATAATTTTGAATTTTTTAAAAATGTTGTATTCCAGGCCGTCGACTACAGAGCAGGAGCTGAAAGATTTGTTTGGCCAGCACGGTTCGGTTGTTGGATTCAAGTTTCTCCAGTAAGTTATGCTGATTTCATCTTCTGTCGTCGGACTGTATGCTGCTTTTTGAACTTGTGTTGTCTAAAGTTTTAGCTTGTGAAAGTTGGTTTTTCTGAAATGCCAGAGGAGAAATCGTGTGTGGTTTCTGGTCGGCCATTTTGCATCATGACTCTTGTGATTGTAGCTGCATTTGTAATTGTAAATTTGTATAGCCAATGAGAAACTAGTTGTGGCCTGTTTGAAGTTAAATCAACCGTGTATTGTTTCACTATTTAAATTCAGGTGTTGATGTGTTTTGGAACTAAAGCTTGTTAGTTTGAAGTGATAAAAATAAAATCAATGGTTTTGATAAAATTGATGTTTCTTGTATTTGTTAAGCAGTTATGTGTTCATAATTTATTTAGAAAGGAGAAGAAGATGGCACTGATTCAGATGGATTCTGTTGAAGAAGGGATCGAAGCTCTTGTTGTGAGTTCTTTAACTGGCATCTTAAGATAACTGTTCTTGTGACGCTTGTTAAAATTATTTATTTGCGATACAAGATGCTGTGTAGATAATCCAATGCATAGACGATTCCATTGTTATCAAATTTAAACACAAAATGAACAAGTTTTTCCGACATTTCAACAGAGTGCTGTAAATTTTTGTGTCAGATGGGGAATTAACCTTCCCTTGGCTAGCTGTAACAGATGCGCATTGTAACAGTGGCATTCCGACTGTAGCAGGAGGTGTAGCTGTTCATGTTTAGCTTGGTCTTGTTGAAAGCACGTGGTATAGTTATGGAAGTTTTGCGTTTTTCTGGGTAATTCTGAATGAATTGGGGCTGTTTTGGAATTTTCAGTGTCTTCACAATTATGAGCTCGAGGGAAAGTACAACATGCGAGTATCCTTCACCAAATCTGCAATCTAGGAGGAACGACAACCCACTCGATGAAGACGATCGCAAGATGCTGACAATTTTTCAAAACTCTGATTTCATAAATAAAGACAGTGGATGCGAAATGCAGTTATTTTTAGAAATTGTTTTAGGTAGAAACAGTCTGTGTGTATGATTGATTGTATATGACGAATTTTTTAGGCAGATCCTGAAAGAAGTGAAATGAAAAACATTTAATGGACATGCAGCTGATAAATTGCTTGTATTAACTCGGTTGATGGAACGTTCTGAAAGCGAACTTCAGATGTGTCTGCCATGTTTCAGTGAATTTTTTTCGTTTTTTTAAAGAAATTCTTCAAAACCATGACCGTCTCATATTTTAACATGACATTGCTAGTGTAGCAGAAACAAGAACCTTGCAAGATTAAGGCAACAAGGTATAATAGATGGAATGTAGATGCTGATCATCATTGCCACGTCTATCCACTGTGGGAAGCAAATGGGGTAATCTCCATGTCTAGAGGTACACTACATAAGTTGTACAAGGGTGTCTAATAATACAAAATTGAACTAAACGGACGTCATGTCACCGGAGATGCGCAAGTAATCTTGCTGTTAACATTACGCAAATGACACCGGGCAATAACATTTGTCTATCCAACATGATGGTTACGACTTGGGTTTGACAAATTCTCCGATCTTCTGCACGAGCGGCTCGTAACCCTCCACTACCATCCTGTGACGACGACTCGTCTGAAAACAAATCAGTTACATTAAGAATTTAAGGCAGTCGTTAATATGCTGTGGTATCAAAGTTATACTACACACCATCACACATTATTATTTCCATTTCTTACGCACGCTAGGTCTGTAGATCTGAGTCCAAGGTGTGAAGCAGTTGTGGTTGAAGGACTTGCTCAAGGCCCCTATATGGTAACCGTCCAAGGGAGCCTCAAACCCGTACTCTCCAGGTTACAAGCTAAGCACCCTAACCTATCGGTCATTAGATTAGATTAGAATTTGCTGCCCAATTTGCTGTTCTAATTCTCTGGTGTCATCCGGGCCCTGACTCAAACGCCATTCTTTTCCCAACTTGTTTATCCTCGGCAACTAACCTAGTCTCGAACTTCGGTGATTAGGATTTTGACCGGCCCTGATCAGTGGATTACGATCTTTTGATTATGACTTCATTTGAAGCAACCATCGATTGATGCCTTGGGCATTCTGGTTACGGCGCTTAGATTAGATTACCGATATGACTATGATTCATTTCAGCATCACTACTTGTGTATGAGTTGGGCATTACAATTTAAGATTAGACATAGGAGGCTATTTTTTATACCTCCTCTGGGCTCATGACTCCTGTTAGCATGAGGAACATGTGACTGTCTTTCATCTTGATTGTAACGTCTCCTTTGCCTGAAACACATCAACATTTACCCATGTACCATGTGACCAGGCCTTCTATGAAACCTACCCACTGTACTCGTCTCTAATGTAAACACTAAAATTCATCTAAGGGATTTCTCATGTGCTACGCTAACAATCAAAACAAGCTGACAAATTAAAAGTAAATTGTCTGAACGAAGGTATGGTATTTTTGCACCTCGTGTTAACTTCCACAATTATTGGGGGGGCCAAATATTTCTCTCCACCATGATTTTCCCTCCAATTCTACAGGGAAACTGGATGACGAAAGCTCCCCAATAACTTATTTACGACATAAGTAAGCAAAAACGTTGGGTAGCTCAAACAAAGGCAAGCCTGGCACCTAAATTTTTGGGACTCAGTCCTAGTTTTCACTGGGCAGTTCCTTCTTGCAGCATTGTACAGAAACATTTTTACTAATGTTACTTGATTAATTAGTTAGTTGATTATTAATGTGGTTGAGTAAGAGAAGGAGTGAAGTGGTTACTTGCCATTTGGGTCAAATGCAACAGAAGGTGCAACACTACTGCAGTTTATGACCCACGTTCCTTCCTTGTCTTTGTTGACCGCCTTGAAGCAGTATGAAGCTCCACCGACTTTCCTTGCAATCTCGTGCCCACGCTGAAAGCAATTCATATCACTCACAAGCACTCTGCTTCACGGGAAACCAGTTTTAATGCACCGTGTTATACTGTCAATTCAGAGAAGGACAATCTGAATAATAATGCAAAGTTAGCAAGGCAATGTAACGGCATGTTAATGACAGTTTCATAAATGGATGCTTGAAGCGACCGTTGATTGATGATGTCCTTTGTATTACGATAATGACTTGATAGAAGTCGCTAGATAAATTTAGTGTCACGAGCTAAGATAGTTTTTCAGTTGCTAACATTTGATGAAACGCAAGACTGAAGCTCAAGAGCTGAGGACTCTGCTTACTTTCTGCAGCACTTCCTTGATTTCGTCAAAAGCGGATTTAACTTGGAAACCGGATGGAGAATCAGCAGCAACATACCTGGCTTTCTTTCCCATGGGAAACCTACAATTAATGGTCAGCAGTCAGTTATTGGGAAAGTTAGTTGCTTACCTTGCCACTTAATATAGTGCTTTTTAAGAACCATGCAAATGCACTGGACTCCTGTCTATTCGATCAAGGTCTGTGCACCGTCAGGTCAGAAGTGCCTCTGATGAGTTTTTGTAAAAAAGCACCATATAAATGATCATTTACACTTATGACGTGCACCGCTGTTGCAATCTGTGCCTCAGCCAAAAGATCCTTCAATTCCAAGATCATGCTTCTAAGGGTTCAACAAGTTCAAAGAGACAGGTAACAATTTACAACTGACTACTTCACCTTAGTACTAAATAATACGTTACGCCGTTTAAATCGGTGCTTAAATAAATGTAAATGTAAACGGTTTTCTCTAGTGACCATATGGCCAGAGTCAGTATTCTGAAAGGTACCTGACGTATTGTGGAAATCCAAGGCGGTAGAGTGTGACGATGGCAGCTCCGCCAAGACCAAGATTGTGTTGAAGTGCAAGCATTGCATTTCGCACCTGACGGTCGCCTGCCAACCCACGCAGCTGCCAGCAGAGCTCGGCACACTGTGCCAGACCTGCAGCAGGAAAGACGAAACACAGATCAGCAATCCTTAGGATAGCAAGGCAGGTATCAACTGCTATGATGTCTTCAAACATACATCATGTCAGGCATGTGTGTCTAATTATAATCGTAAACTCGAAATTTCTAAAACGCTACTTAAGTCACAGTAAACAAACTTATTCACAGGCGTCTGTTGTCAACATTTAGCAAAATATGAATTCAAATACTAAACAACTTTTAAAATGTTTCATACAGTCCCAACTGAAATTACTTTCAAAGTCTCTACAAACCGGTCGCTCCTAGTGGATGTCCCTTCGAAATAAGTCCACCACTAGGATTTACCACCACTTTACCACCATACGTATTATCCTCCAGGTCAATGAACTCCCCTGCCTTTCCTGGAATTCACAAAACACTATTAATTACCATTAATATCATAAGGTGATGAAAATTGCAACAATTATAATAATCATGCATTTCAATGTTGTCGCTTGCTGCAACATTTTTGCTCTGCCAGATTTTAACATAACTGCCCGCCATTCCAGATGTCATTTCTGATCTCTGGACAGTTTTTAAGTCCTAAGGGGAAATCATTCCTACCTTGGGTAAAGAATAATAATCAATAATAATTTTTAATATAATTAATAACAAAACATTTTATATTGCGCCTATCACTGAATACTACTACTAATAACAATAATAATAGCAATAATAATAATACCTTTCTTACACCTGCATTAATTTGCTGTTCCTTAGATATCATGTGTACTTCAGGTAAAGAGATTAAAACAGTCAGTACTACAATGGATAAAGTCAGTTAAAAGTTAAACTACCTCTGAAAATGACCTCCCACGACATGATATAAATAACAGCCAATTCAATGTACAGCACTATCTGGATTGAAATCCAAGATGCAGAACTAAAAGACCAACACAATAATAATTGACCATTGTGCAACTAAACGAGAGCTCTATTTCACCTCTGAGAGGTCAGCTAAATGCGCTACATAAATGTTCTGGTACACATAGCTATAAATAGCGCTAACCTTCGGGGCATAGGCCAAGTGCCTCATAGGTCAGAAGTTCATTTGTTGAGAAGCAGTCGTGAAGTTCAACCACGTCCACATCACCAGCTGCAATGTCTGCACAAACCACAACATCTGAAGTGGTAAAATGGATGGTAGATGGGGGTCCAGCTACTGGTCAGGCCCCAGCAATATTTGAGTTGCAAATCGTCAGAGGCAGCTAGACATCTCTGTGGACTTACAAAAAAATTCCCATACTATATTCCTCACTTATGACTAAGTATTTTTATTATTTTATGCTATTGATGTCACACCAGTGATGAAAGCTTTGCAACTGTTTTCAGTTTCACAGGAGATTCACTCCCTGGCCCCCTGACCCCCTGACCATGGCCTTTGCCTCTGACCCCCATTATATGCTTGGGCTCTGCTTGCTGTGTCTGACCTTCAGGATATTGACCTGATGGTGGCTTGGCTTTGGTTCGCCATCGGTTGATGCCTTGTGCATTAGACACTGGCGCATTAGAAGTTAATATTTATTATTGTTATGTGTCACACCTCCAGTCTTCACACACTGAATCGATGACTCCAGTAATACATGTAGCAGAGTAGTTTAGATTTAGCATGTTGGAGCGTTGATTACAGTGCAAGTTTTTGAGTCCGAAATGTTTTGCTACGTACCTCAAACCGTTACCAAATTTGCGATAAAGATTGAGATTTTTCGCGAAGACAATGAGGCTTCTACTTACTTGCCTTTTTGTACGCTTCTTGTGCCGCCCGTTTGCTCATATCATATCCTGTCTAGTTTACAGAAAAGAAAACCAGATCCTCATCAGTTCTTCAAATAATCACCCTTTTATGGCTACCACAGCTACCACCAACATCCAACATCGACTATTTCCCTGAACAGATGGCACTTGGATGAATGTGGGCCTAAATGGACCATTTGTCAACACTTGGAAACTATTCTCTTTTGCTTCGGCCGTTTGGAAGTGACTCTAAAAGTAGACACCTTGTGGAGACCTCCATAAATGCTCTAAAGGAATGAATGAGTACATAGACAAATATATGGATTCAGTCACAATGACTCACTTGTTAACCTTTAAGTAACTAAGGGACTTTAGTAGCACTTCTATTTATACATAAACAGTTGAATCAATTCTTCAGACCAATATCCTAGTTACAAGCTCAAGAAATCTTAGCATTCTTCAAAGCCATCAGTAACAACATTTAAATTTCAGCTTGCCATTGTGATGCAGCTTTTTCCATTGAAGGTCGATGGCAGATCGGTTGCCATGGTTTGGACAACGATCTCCACAGCCTGTTGCATGAGGTTGTGTTTTTGAACGAAAGCTTCGCTTGCAACAATTGCACACGCCGCACCGTCCGACGTTGGGCTGCATTTCAGTGAAACATTTCATCGTGAAATTACTCGTCCAACGAGAAAGTTAAGAAATATTTGATCAAACGTAAATTTAAATAAAACAAGATATAAAAATGATGGAAGACTTCATTACTGTTGCAACTGCGGCCACCTAGCATCTCATCGCCATAGGCCTTTCACGGCACCTTCAGAAAGGTGCCTTTTCTGTTGCTGGCACTAACTCTGGAACTCTCTTCCGGCAAATGTTCGCTCTGCAAAGTCTGTTTTGGCCTTCAAATCTCAACTATCAACTCAACTTCTCCTTGACTCATTTCCTCCGTAGGCTGTATCTGTGACTTCTGAGATTCCCTCCTTGGTTTTGACCAGATTCACCATTTGGCTTGGACAATGATTTTCCTTAGCAGTGACCATCGACTGATGTCTTGAGTATTATTCTAGCGGCGCTATAGAAATTCTTAGATTAGATTAGAAAGCCTAATAACAGCAAAGACAGACTAATGTCTGTTTACTTTTCAAAGGCAAGGAATTCAAAGGAGAGAAATTCAAAGGAGAGAATTCAAAGGACTCCACGTTAACCTTGAAACTCAAAGTCTTGGCATACCACTCACCAACACTGCAACTTGGTAAGAAAATCATGCACTGATGGCGAATTCAGAATATCGTCAAGTGAATATTCTTTCTGAAACTGCGAATAACTAAAAACAAGAAACAATGAACTGTGAAGTTATTGTTGTCACAGTTGCCGTCAACTGTACTGTATTGTAAGTTGTAAGAAAACATTTGTATAGCACCTCTTATGAACCTCTCAGAGGCACTCCTCCAGCTGCATGGTTGTCAATCAGACCTCAGCAGAAAACTTGCATCTTCCAATCTCTTTTATGTTTTCTGTTGCCTGGTTTCAGTGTGCGCTTCTGAACTTCGTAAGAGCGACCTTAACAAATTTCAGTTGTGTTGTATGTAAACGTCTTCGTCATCGTCGTCGCTGAGGTCATCATCATTATTATAATCATTGTAATTTGTTAGTAAATATTAAAATCACATTTGTGGCAATCATTATCATAATAGCTGCAGTCATCATCATCATCTAGTTGCAGCTGTAACTGTAATAGTAAATGAACATTTGCACAATGCCTCTTATAAGAATCTCTCATAAGTTGATTAAACACATTAAAAAGTGCCAACTAATCTAATCAAATCTAATCTGATCTAATGACTTCTATAGCGCCGTTATCATAACGCCCAAGAGCATCAGTCGATGGTCATTTCAAATCATAACAAAGATCGTTGGAGAAGCCATATATCGAATTCTGCGGTAGGTTAGAGAAACCAGAAGTTAGGCTATGGTGGATGAGCAACGCTTACGGATTGTTGACAGAATGCTTGTGGTTCTTCCACGCAACTTTTGCAAAATGCTCTGGCCTTGTGCCTAGCAAACGTAAAAAATTTACCGTCATTTACTATTTCGTTGCACGACAATCAAACAACTCCAAACAGTATATGCTTGTTGCAAAATAGCATGCTAATTTAGCAGTTACTAGCTAAATAGCAGTTAGACACACAGTTTTGTCATACATGCATTGGTTATTACTAATTTCTTCTTATTAGTACAAAAAGAATTGCTAATAAACAAATCCAGTTACCGTAGTAAGCTATTTTGCAACAAAAAGAACTGTCCTATCTATATGTGTACAACTTACTCTGCATTTGTTCCAAACATAGCACTTTAATTATTATAAAACTAAAATTATTACTAAATTTGTACTAATTAGAATGTTACCATATTTTTTCATGTGTTCCAAGCCAGCATTTGCAAACATCTGCGCTGTAACCGGAGAAGACGCAGGCTCAAACAGTTCTGTCATCATTTTGACGTGTTTCTCTATCGGATTTGCCCTGTCAGTGTACTAGATGCACAAGAAACAGCATAAGCATTTATATAGCTCCTATTTTCAGAATATTTATATATATATAGCATTACTCAGACAAATATAAGTAACACAACGTAGTGTAAATAGATATTTTTTTAAGTTAGCGTGTTCGTTTTTCAGTTGGGCACAATGAAGCCGGCTGTGATATGATATCGCAAACTTAATAAATGTCTAGTAATGATTTCGAAAAAATTTTACGCGTACCTTGAATCCTAATGAACCTCGTTCCATTTTCTCAAAACCCATTGCCATTACGCAGTCAGCAAAACCTAGAAAATAATTAAGAAGGCAATTAATTGAAACTGAGATACGCAGAGACTAGAAGACAAGCTACTCTGAGGAGCAACTGCATAAAATTTCAGTTGAACTGTTTCATATTATGTTTCTGTTTTTAAGCGCTCCTCTTTGTTAAGATCTCAGAAGTTGAAATCTAAATATTCCGATACACACACATACACACACACACATCATCAATCCTATTCTCCCTGACCCAGACTATGAATTCCCAAGACATTTCAATCGAATGCCAAAGACATGTAGTGACTTTAGATAACCAATCAAAAACTATTTTTGTAGAGTTACCGTACAGCTTATTAGCTACAGTACGCTAAATTTAATGACATGCAAAGCCAGAAATTGTTAACTCTGTTCATTAATAAAATCACAAAGTTTAACTTAGTTTAACTTCACTCTGCACAAGAAACCAATGCAACAAAACAAAGTGGGATATTTAAAAGAAATTACAGAAAGGGACCCACAAATATCTGTATGAAATTCACACTTTTAAAACATTAAACACAAGCCCTGTAGAAATTCAACAAACGCAAACATCCTACCTCCTTCCACCAGCTGCCTTGCAACCATTAAAGCAGTCGATCCAGTAGCACAGGCGTTGTTTACCTGAAGATAAACTGCACCGACTGTTAACATGTTTGTTCCATGCCCAGCTCTCATACAATTAAATATTGCACTCAATCACTGGGCACTGTGACTCTTGCAGTGCACAGCACCAGAACAACGTTGGGTTCTTCGGCGTTACCGGTAGCTGGTCAACACGTATGGAATTCGCTGCCCAGTTCAGTTCGTTCTGTAAATTCTTTGATGTCCTTCAGGTCTAAACGTTTCTTTTCAACTTTCCTACCCAATGTAGCCTAACTTCTGGTTTCTTTGCCCTACCGGAATTTGACATGGCATCTCCAACGCTTCGAGTCTTACCACAATAGTTCATATTCATTTCCAACCTGGTTAGCATTGTGGCTGCCATTGGAAAGTAACTGCAAATACCTTGCTACTTATGGCGCTACACAAATGGTAATCAGTACATCTCGCCTATCAATACGAGCACTCCTCTGCTCACCCATGCAGCTTTTTACTCAATACTGAAAACCGAAGCTATTCTATCCTGCTTCTGCTCCTGCACAATCTCACAAGCACCTCCACCTCAGCATCACACCATCTGCCCAGCTTGACATCCTGCATTCTGACCTAGCACCAAAACTGAACTAATGGTGCCGGTGAATAAGCTGGTCTTCATGGTGCAGCTTCTGTGCGGTGCCTAGGAATTTCGAAGATTTACATTTACAGTTACACAGTCTGAATCTACACAAAGTAACAATGACTGATCTTTTAAAAAGGGATTCAGAAAAGTTAAGCGTTGAAATTCTTACGTTATAAATTGGTATTCCCGTCATTCCGATCTGATAAAGCGCCCTCTGGCCGCATGTAGTTTCCCCTAAAAACAAAAGCAGTCAGCCAAAAATTAACTTAAGGACGAACATGCAAGACTATCACGGAGCTTATTTAAAAAGAATTAAAGCTAGTATTAAACTTTGTGCACCCCTGCACTTGCTACAGAAGCAGCCATGGCAACAATCAGTAAAATTAGTGAAACAGTGACCATGACAACAGTGCTTAAAAATGCAATAATCAAGGCTACAATGCTTCTCTAGCAGTAACCATGACCACACCACTTACCATAGCAGTAAACATAGCTACAGCAATTACCACAGAAGTAACCATGGCTACGACTTTAACCACAGCAGTAACTATGACTTCAGTGCTTACCATAATCATTGCTACAGCACTTGAAGTTCTTACCACGGCAGTAACCATGACAACATCACTTACCATAGCAGTAACCAACGACCGCCTGCTCAATGTCAGCGTACTGCAAACCAGCTTCCTTCAGTGCTCTTGTTCCTAAAAAAGAGCACAAATATTCACAGTACGTAACAAAAAGAACGTGAAAAAAGTGGAGAAGAACGAACAGAAAACCTTTTACAACTGATCTGCTAACCTTGGTTGTTCCTACACATGTATTGCAGTATTGCGTAGTGTAACGTAGCTTTAACAACACTGGCCTCTCATAATATCCTGTGCACTCCACACAGAAGTGCAGTTGAAGACCTGTTGCAAGATAGCGCTGGCCGAGGAGTGTTTGGGACAGCTGCAGCAGAAATGAGCTACATAAATGCCAGAATACACTACTCTAGTCATAAATTAAGACCTGCAGCATAATCTTTCCATTAGCAACCAAACAGTTTCTCAACATTCTCGGAAAGCCCGAAAAATTTATTTGTCAGTCGAAAATACTGAAAATGGCTTAAATAGCATGGCTCCCATTCAAACAGGCAGTGGTGGTGAAGGATCTCACCCGATAAATTCATTGACAAAATGAGCAGGGAAACGAGGCCATACGGTTGCTATAGAAAAACGTGTACATTTGCATTTACTTACCTGCTTCATAAGCCATGTCAGGATAGTCAAAGTTTTCTCTTCGACTGGGCTTCTCAAACTAAAACAGATAAACAGTGTGTCACAAAATCTCCCAACAATTAGTTAAGAGGAATATTTAACTGTTGTAATTAAAACATAATTTATATCGCATAATTTCATGGTGTTCTCTTGGTTCTTCGATTACAATAGCTTACTGTATGTTGTAACTTCCACTTTTGTAATTTCCACCAACATTGTAACTTCCATCCAGTGGCCGATGTTTCTCTATTTATCATTAAGAAAACACTTTAAAATTCGATGCACACTAGCTCATCCTATTGTCTCTCAGTTACGAATAATTACCACTGCTGGCGCTGCATAAATTCACATTACATAATATTACATCTGATACATCCGATACGATTTTCAGTCCACTTACCTTGGTCATGCCAACGCCGACGACATAGCTCTTCCTGAAACCCGCTCGAACCCTCTCTTCGCTGGCTAGCCCTGGACTCCCCTGTGCTGCAGTTGACGACATGGCCCTCGCTCCATCGGCAACTAAGGTCCTGGCAACTACCGACCCAATCGAGACAGTCTTACGGCGCAGCCCTCTCAACGAAATCCCGAACATTTTCTGTACCAATTTGCGAGTTTTTTCCGAAGTTTCCCAACCAATACAGATTCTTTTCCAATTCACGACTGAGTGCTAGTTCGACGCGAGGCCTTGAACTCAATCGTGACCTCGTTAGCGTTAGTATTCGCTCAAGGCCTTCTGCAAAATTTAGCCGCACCTGTCTAAACCTACCAGCAGAGCTTGAGCATCTTATAATAGCAGGCGGTTGGCTGGTGATCGGCACATGGCAGGTCAAAGTTCAGGCTAGTTTTAGACGAACCCGCCAAAAAACAAGCCAGTAAAGTTTCTGGGCCGAGCTATCTAGGTTGAATTTTATGCCAGGCCTGGATTCCCAACAAGGCCTTGAACGTAAATATTGATAGTTAGTGAGTCAGTCAGCCTGACGATTTCTTTGAGTTACCGTATTCGTAAACCCAAGCTTTCTACAGCGCCCAATTTATGAACTCGCAGGAAGCAGCTTATTCACGGGAGCTCAATCAGAACAAAAGCCATCTATAGGCATACATGGTCAGAATCCGTGCTAGGTCAAGATAGGTCTACAGTATTATGCACATCTCTTTGAGTAGTGAAATATAAGCTCACAGCATGTTCATACAAGTCTTGATTTGGTAATCGTAATCCCGAGATTTCTACAGCGCTCAACTAAAGCCCCGTCAGGGAGACCAGCTTATTCACAGGCGCTCAGTCAAAACCGATAGGCAAAGGGAGTTCGGTTCCAGATCAAGATCCAAGAGTCAGGCAGAGAGACAGCGGGGCAGCTACGGTGGGTGGTGTTTGGGATTGGAGCGGAAAGAGGGATAAGAGGAAAAGGGGGAATCAAGGTAGGATCTGCGAAACAGGAATGCTTTCAGTTTTGAGTGAAAGGCCGATGCAGAAATTGCAAGCGATGGAGCACAGGTGAGTTTGTTTGATGAGTCTGATAACTGTCGCAGTTCTGGGGGGGGGGGGGGGAGTTAATTAATGACGGTCAATACCTTTACGCTGTCGAAATCCCAAAGGTCGAGTAGGCTCTCTGCTACCGTCCTGTAGCTGTCTACTACCACTGTCTGTCTGTCTGTCTGTCTGCCTGTGTCTCTGCGAATACAATAACCAGTCCAAGGCCGCTGTGAATATCATTAACAGAGATTGACGGAGTTTCTATTTCAAGGGCATTCTGGTTGTAGATGTGTATTTATATATTTAAATGTGTGTATATATTTAAATGTGTGTGTATTTATATCTATGTATTTATGTATGTATTTATGTGTATGCATGTATTTATGTAAGTATATTATTATATATATTTATGTATGTATATATGAATGCAAGCGTGTATGTATGTATTCACTTGATATATGTATGTATGTAACAGGTATGTATGCATGTATGTATGTACGTATGCTGAATATGATTATCTAAACAGAGGCAACTTTTAAGACAGACTGAAAATGTGCTCTACATAACTGCCTTGCAGCTATCACGGCATCACAGAAGCACATGGATGAACTCAGTCAAGGAACAGTTGAAACGTTTAACTGAAACTTTATTTGGATAGAACAGCAGAAGCATTTAATAACGGAACGGGTCCTTTTTAATGACCGTCGCTTACTAGACAAGTCTTATGAACTGTTCATAATTCATTAACCAACACAACAACTGACAACTACGAATATCTGTTGACAACAAAACTCCAATATTAGGCTATCAGCTGAAATAACTTTCTACAAATATAGTTCTTTGACAAGGTAAAACTTTATCAATTTAATTAGACACCAACTAGACTTGTTTTCTTGAAATTAGCATCGTCAGAAAGCAACATTAATAGTAGTAGCAGCAGTAGTAATAACAATAATAATACCATAACAATAATAATATCAGCACGTATGTATGTCAAGGTCGTATCCAAGGCGGATCCTCGGGGGGCAGGCCGGCCACGACCCCTCCATCTAAGTACAGAAAGCCAGTGAAAGAACAAAAAGCTGATGTGCAACGGTGCATCGAAGTGCGATCCCAGCCCTGTACAAACGCTTTAAAAGGGCCGTTTAAGGACCTGCAAATTCATTAAATTACTCGATGCATCTATGGATCGCCCCTCCAAGATACTTATCAGTACTCGGAGGCGCTTCCAGCCCAGCCCCTGCAAACGAGAACAGAGCAGGGCAAAAGAACAAAGGGTAATGAATGCTGAGACACTGTTATCTAACAGATTTAAACAGGTATGACTTAGGTGAAAAGCTTCTTCCGCTATTGTGGCGATACTGGGTCTTCCATTAAGGGCCTCCGTAAAGCCGTAAGAGGGGAAGGGAGGAGTCACCCATAATAGGGACAAAGGGAGGGAGTTAAGCCCAATGCAGGCGTCCGATTCTAAATCTGGTGCATAGTAGTTCCTCAGGACTGCCTGCCCCTGAAACACCAAATTCAGTCCAACAGTTGACAATCTGTACTGCGTTGGAGCATTAGTGGATTTCTCTGGGAGCCGCTTCTGCCGTAGCACGGTCCGTGCACAGGGACTTAAATGGTGTGGTGCCCATTCAAGCGGGCAACGGTGGTGAAGGATCTCACCTGATAAATTCATTGAAAAACGAGCAGGGTCGAGGCCATACGGTCGCTACAGAAAAACGTGTACATTTATATTTACCATGCCTGTTTATATATATATATATATATATATATATATATATATATATATATATATATATATATATATATATATATATATATATATATATATATATATATATATATATATATATATATATATATATATATAAAAGTTACTGAGCTGGAGGGAAAAGCCAAATGTGGACAAGTGCTGATAAGGAGAGGACGGGATCCAAAAAAGTAGGTCATTTGGCAGAAGTCTTTTATGGACGGCCCTTAAAGTTTGAGAAGACGTTGGTCCCCCCAAACTCAGATGGGAAGACCATGGCAGACTGTCCCCCTAAACTCAGACGGGAAGACTATGGCAGACTGTCCCCCTAAACTCAGACGGGAAGACTATAGCAGACTGTCACCCCAAACTCAGATGGGAAGACCATCGCAGACATGTCCCCCAAACTCAGATAGGAGGACCAAGGCAGAATTGTTTGCCAGAGTTCCTTGAGTGGTCAGATATAAGTCGTTGAAGAATCAACTCCATGACAAAACCTCAATGCAAGAAAAATGCAAAGAATCTACAGTTAGTACGGCGCTCAGCACCATTCTAGAAACTGAACCTCAGGCTACACAAAGCGTTACACTACTTTATGAATACACAATAAAAATTGCTGGCACTGCTCAGCATCAGTGGTCCACATAAAGCTAAAGCAACTGTAATGAAATTGCTACAAGCCTCCAAAGACAAGATTCTTAAGGTTAAGAGTTCCACTGACTGAAGCACTGACAAATTTTCTTAAGATCTGCTGTGGCTCAAGCACTGATATCTAGCACAGCACAATGACCACAATTTTCACAAGATACAGAGGGATTTGAACACGAAGCTGCAGCTGAAGGAGGAGATTTATACCACTCTACCACTAGGCTCAAGGAATTGAAATATGCAATTTCTTTATAATCTGGCATATGCTCATACAGTTCCATGGTAAAACCAACCATTAGCACTAGATATCAGTTGCTTCAAAAAAATGGTCAAAGAAAAACTACTTCCAAAACAGGAGATATCAGGAGCCCCAAAAGTGCAAAGTACCTAGCAGTGACTCCAAAGTACATGGTACCAGCGGCCTAAAAATACAGGGTACCATACGGCCTAAAACTACAGGTACTAGTACCGTAGCTTCAAAAAGACAAGCTATCAGATGCGAACACAGGGTGTTACATAAGACAACGAAACTGGTCAAGAAACTTTAAGAAAATACTGTCAGAGGCTAAAGCAATTTGTTAAAAATAACATCACAAAGGCACAATGCACTGAATCACTACACATGGCCATCACAGAAATCAAAGCTTTACAAAGACTTCAGCTCTGACATATCTTGAAGTAAAAGTTTGTTACTTTCACACAATAAACTAGTTTTCTACAGGAAGCTTTTTAGCAATTACTTCAGATATAAAATAAAAGGAATTACATTTTTGTTACATCGTAACATCAACTGGATCGGTCCCATACTTCAGGCGAAATGTACCCCTGAAGACAGAACTTGAAGGAAGAATTGAAGGAAAGTTAACCACAGGTGGGCAAAGAACTATACTGTTGCACTGGATGATGAACAGAGAAAGCAGTCAGGGCCACAAAGAACATAAAAGAGCTGAATGGCGTCTTATGATTCCTGGACCTGTCTGAGAGAAGAACAAAGAAGAAGAACATCGTAACACTGGACGGTTACAGTGACATTACAGTCATTTTTCAAGATGTAACCAACATACGCAAATGTAAAATCATGAAATCTTACATTTATCTCATTTTACCCAAACTTTTACTTCAACTGAGAAGTCGACCAGCACTTTTCATTTAAGCCATGATTTTCTCTCAAACAGCCAAGTGGCTAATAAAAGGCCCTACACACATAAATGTCTGATTGCATAAGTTTCTCTGTTACCCAGATAAAACTTCTTGCAGGTCGTGGGCATCACCATTTGTCTTAAAAAACTCAAAAAGAACTGTATTTAAAATGAGGAACTTCTGACTACATAACAGTCATCACTATCACAACAGGCGTCACAGAAGCACACGGATGAACTCAGTCAAGGAACAGTTGAAACATTTAAATGAAACTTTATTTGGATAGAACAGCAGAAGCATTTAATAACGGAACGGGTCCTTTTTTAATGACCGTCGCTTACTAGACAAGTCTTATGAACTGTTCATAATTCATTAACCAACACAACAACTGACATCTACGAATATCTCTTGACAACAAAACTCCATTATTAGGTACGTGGCAGACAGCCACGTCCACTGGGCACATAGGTGGCCTACACTGCACAGTTGGTGGCCAGTGTGGGCCTTACACTCAGGGTTTGAAGAGCCCTTTGTCTTTAAAAGGCCCTAAAAGGAGTTATATAAATGTAGAGATAAAACTCTTGCTTATTTACGATATAAACTGATTGACTTGTTAACTCTGCCAGCATATCCATTACCATTTGATAGGACCCATATCGGTCTTTACTAGAGACCCATATGAGAATATTGGTCCCAGGTGGGCTGCTGGCAGAGAACTGACTGAAAGATTGACTGATTTAACGACTTAATGATTAACTGGTCGACTAGAACCAAGTTACAGACTTTTCACGAAAGCATCTCAGGTAAACTTGGAAAAAGGTGAATAAGCAGCAAAAATATAGGCAGCTGAGAAATACTCCCTCCAAATGGCGCCCAAAGAAGCAGCAAGTTAACACCATACATATAATAAACGGCCAAGATTCAGAATCACTGCTAAGCTAATAACTCTGCACCAAAACAAAGAATTAGAACTGACAGCTATTTCTTAGAGAAAGTAACTTCACACACACGCACACAACATAATGTCACGTAATATGACAGACAGTATAAGTCCTAGCTTAGTAACTCCCAACCGTGACCAAAGTCATCTTGTTCTGCTGTTTTAATTTTCTCCCTCTTTTATGCTAAATTCTTCAATTTTCTCTCGAGTTTTCCACAAAATTCTTCAATTTTCTCTCGTGTTTTCCACAAAATTGTTCAATTTTCTCACCAATTTTCCACATAATTCTTTGATTTTCTCTCCTGTTTTCTGCTAAATTCTTCAATTATCTCTTCAATTTTCCGCTAAATTCTTCAATTTTCTCTTCAATTTTCCACTAAATTCTTCAATTTCCTGTCAATTTGTATACTAAATTGTTCAATTTCCTGTCAGCAGTTTAATGACGGAATTGGCACTACAGAGTAACTTACCGACACTACTGATGATGGCAATGCTGATAAAAATAATAATAATAAACTAATAACAAACTTAATAACACAAGACCTGTCCATGGCCTCGAAAACTGAAAACTGTCTTCACAGGCGTAGTCCTTAAGTTCAAGATCACAGCGTGTTTCATGCAAATTTAAATATTAAAACAAAAATGTTATTCAAATTTTCATTAAAATGTACAGGTTAAAAAGACTGCACACCAATTTCTAAATCATTTGAAGCAAAATTGCATAAAAATCCATTTTCAATCATTTTTAATTCTCCCTAACAAATATTTGAAACATTTAATTTGAACACTGCTTAATTCAATCATCAGTAAAAATACAACTGAAATTCCATCTGCTATGTAACTCTTGGCACTTGCGCTGGCAAGCGATGCTGTAAAGTAACCTAGAAGTAGCCTGCTACTGACACCGCAATATATAAATTGTCGTCATTACATTACATTCGTCTGATAATCAGATAACCTTTAACATTTTAAATCTAACCTAATCTTACGACTTCTATATATGCGTTTAAATACACAACACATAAATTGAAGGTGCACCAAATCTTCGATCATAACGGCAGGAGGAAATGAAAAATCACAAAGCATTTCAGGCAAGACTGTAAGATGACGTCCGCTAAGGTCGTCTGCAAACAGAGGAAGGCAGGATCACCTCAGGGGTCAGGGGTCAGGGGTTACACCCAATGCTTCTAAATTTGGTACATCAGTTATTTCAGTACAGCCTGTGCCATAAAAACACCAACCTCAGTTGGACAGCAGACGGTCTGTACCGTGGTTGATTCAATTAGAGTCCCTTTGCTGGAAGCTGCAGCATCAAAGTACCCCACCCTGCAGTACAGTTAGCTCCACAAGATTAACAGGGTAGCCTAATCTAGGCCTTGGTACCCCGATGGAGTGTGGACGTCCGCCACGGGGAGGGTAAATCCAAAGGACAAGGGGAGGGATGGGTCAAAGTGGGTCATTTATGCAGAACATCCCTCATGGAGGATAACTAAATATGATTCATGAAAACACAATTAACAGATTAAATTCAAAATTGCCAAGTAAACAAATACACTTAAACAAGAACAATTATAAACAGCAACTTCGATTTAAAGTAGCGGCTTAAAAATCAACACGCCTGAAAGCAAAGTTATAAATAGCACTCTAAATTTGGAATTCGAAATTCCCGAAATACTTTTTTCCCGAGGCACGTGGTTTTAAATCAAATCTTAAGCACTGCAGTTTTTGCAGAAGTATTATATATTACATAAAATGATTGTTAATTAAACAGGAATCATTTTTGCAGAACACTCATTCTTTTAAAGGCGCTCGTTTTAAATGGTACTAGTTTTGCACGAAATCATTTCAACAGGTAAAAGTTTTAAACAGCATTGTTTCAGATGGTATCAGTTTAGAAGGTAACAGTTTCACAAGGTGCCAGTTTCGAAGACATTGGCTTTGAAGGCACCATTCGGAAGTAATGCGGAAAACTACGGGCATTAAATTATGAGACATCTATGTCACAAGCAGAAATCGAAAGCAGTACAGGCAACAAGAGACCGATTTCAAAACGACTATCGATTTAACAAAATATAACAACAAAAGAATCAGTTTATGTCGTGCGTTCATCATGCCGTACACCTTTCAACGGAGACGGTGAGTCACAAGGGGTCAGGGGTCATAAGTAGGGTGAGCAGAAGGATGACCTGACCTCGGTTGAAATGGACCTCATGTGCCATCGCTAAGCTCACACTGAGATAGTCACAATGGTGTCCTCGGCTTCAAGGGGAGATGTATAATGGGGAAGGGCAATCTGGCCACATACCCCATCTGCATTTGGGGGCCATGCCAAAATAAAAGAGGAAATGTCAGGAATATCTGAAAAACTAAAAAGGCCATCCTTCTTTTGGTAAAGTAAAAAAATCAGGACACTAAAAAATCTTAAAAACCTGGTAAGTAAAAATCCAGAAAAATAGAGAATATCATAAATTCTGGTAAAGTAAATAAATCAGGAAAACTAAGAAAACAATAAAAACTTGGGAAATTGAAACAGTTCACCAAACTGGGGGACCACAGAAGAAAAGTTTATCATGAAATATGGCCTTGCCCAACTTGCCCCTCTTCCCTAGTAAACTTTTCTTTCTGCTTTTCTGCTGCAGCCTGGCATACAAGTCATGCATGGTTATATCTTTAACAGGGGGCCCCAGGTGTAACATCAACAAGAGTTAGACGTCAGAGGGGTCATCATTTGAGGCCATGAAAGGCCATGTTAACCTAAACTACCACCAGGCATCAAGATTCATGTGACAATAGTCACAGTGTGAAGCCGGTTGAGGCCAAGTCCCCGTAAACAACTACGAGCAATTCGGCATCATTAACCATTTGACAAGATCAGGTTCCTAAAAAGGTCCAAAAACGAACTCCATTACTACATGGGTTTCGACAAAACAACATCACATTGCGCGGCAAAGACTAGCAGGGTCAACAAATTTCTCGAGGGGTTAAAGTCACGGCAAAGTTCAAGGTCACTAGCAGAGGCCAACGAATATCTTGAGGGGTCGGGACATGGCAAGATCATGTCAAATGTCAAGATCAACAAATATCTCGCGGGGTTGGGAGATGGTAAGATCGTGTCAAATGTCAAGATCAACAAATATCTCGCGGGTTGGGAGATGGTACGACCGTGTCAAAGTTCATGACCTCTAGTAGAGGCCACATCCGCGAAGGTTGTTCGCAATTATGACATCTGTGACTGCGTCGAATACAAACTGGATGTTGTTTGTATCAGTGGCACACGTCTGGTGACAGTAGATTTCCTTCGTAGCGCTTCGGTTTTTGGCCTCGAACTGCGCCTGGATGTACAAGGCGGCCTCTTCATAAGTCGAACCTCCTGAAAGCACCATCCGTATGCATCACTCGTAAATGGATTTCTGATGCAAATACAATCAAATTGATCAATGAAAACAGATATGCCTGGCTTCTTCATGCATAGATTATGATTTTTATTATGATTTCATTTGAAGGGACCATCGACTGAAGCCTTGGGCATTATGATAATGGCATCACAGAAGTCTTAGATTAGATTTCAGTATAAAGGATTCACTTGATAAATAAATTCTACGCTATTAATAATACCAATTTTATTATTATTTACCAGAGGCATCAATAAACCATTGAATTAAACAACACAGTTATGACTGAATAAAAGGTCTGCAACTGAGTCAGTCACTCAGTCAGTCAGCCAGCCAGCCAGAGCCGGCCAGTTAAAGGCTGTGCAAGGCAAACCAGTCAATAGGGAGTGAGAGGCATGAGCTGGCCATCCGCTCACCTGGATATTCTGGAAAACAGATCGTCAAAGGTGAATTCTTGATTTTCTCCTCGAAAAGATCCTTCTTGTTGAGAAACATTATGATCGAAGTCTCCATAAACCATTTGTTGTTACAGACAGAATCAAACAGCTTCAGACTTTCGTGCAAACGATTCTAAGCAAACGAACAGCAGCACAACGTAATTGTAATCAACAACTGTAATTAGAAATGTAATTTGTAACTGTAATTAGAAATGTTAACATTACTCATGGAAGGAATAATGGACAACTCAACGTAACTTTACTTAAACAGCACCTGATTTTAAACGAACAGATAAACGAATGAACTACAACATTTTCACATAATCTGAAGTGTAATTGCAAATTTATATAGCACCATTTCATTTTCGGTCCCTAGCAAAAAACATCCACGTCTCAGATTCTCACTTGCTGACTCTGTGTGCTTAAATAAATAAAAAATTAATAAATAAAATAAATAAATAGAAAAGAAGGAGTGCAAAGAAAGCAGAAATCACCGTAGTTTCATCCTCCAGCAGAACCTGGTCGTATTCGCTCATCGCCACGCAAAAGATGATCGCAGTCACATCCTCAAAGCAATGAATCCATTTCTTTCTCTCTGACCTCTGACCTCCGACATCAAACAATCTACAAAGAAAGAAAATCCCCAAAAGGTTTGAAAATTCTGTTGTCTGGCAGATGATCCACGCAGCCAAACCAGCCCCCATCTGAGGTACTAAACTCCACCCCTATGACCCCACTTGACTCCACTCTGTGCACTTTGGGATTCCGGCCTCACATTTCCACTTGGATGATTGCTTCCAGGTAGTCTTCCTTCATTATGTGCTGCTTCCAGTAAATCAGAAAAACTAAAAAAGGAATCAATGAAGAAATGAATGAATGAATGAAGAAATGAATGAATGAATGAAGAAAGGAATGAACGAATGAAGAAAGGAATGAATGAATGAAGAAATTAATTAATGAATGAAGAAATTAATTAATGAATGAAGAAACTAATGAAGAAATGAATGAATGAATCAACAGGTTAAACCTGAAGTGGAGTTTCTTGAAGTCAAACTGTATCTCAACGATTCCTGTTGTCTTAACTCGCGTCCTCAGAATGTCCTGTACCGTTGGCATGTAGGACGGTTGGCTCAGGCGATCCAGACTGTCTAAGAAACTAGAAAATATCCAACACTGAAGTTAAGGACCATCAAGTTGGTCAATACTCGAATAGATGAATGAATGAGGAAATGAATGAATGAAGAAATGAATTAATGAAGAAATTAATGAATGAAAAAAATGAATGAATGAATGAAGAAATGAATGAATGAATGAAGAAATGAATGAATGAATCAACGGGTCATGACACCTGGTGCTCACTTAGCCCTCCATCCTTTATTGTCCTCAGCAGCAATTAACTTACTGTTAAGACACAGCAGATGCAGTGAAGTTAAGATGAATAAAACCGGGTTAGTACTTGACTCCTGGATCTTAATCTGGAACCGAATCATTTCTGCCTACTGATTTTGTTTTGTCTGAGCGCCTGTGAACAAGCTGGTTCCCGCGACTTAGTTTTCGCTGGGCGCTGTAGAAATCTCGAGATTATGATTACGACAGAATGGGTGAATCCACATCCATGGGATTCCATGCCACATGGAGGCAACTCAGTCGTCCATCCCTTACTGAACCTTAGCTGCAACTGACTCAGTCAAAGAAATTACTAGAAAGCTTACTATTTCGCCGAGTCATTCAGCTGGTATTCGTTTGACCTCAGGTAGCATTGCTGAACTCCTGCGTCTGCCCAGAGGCGCTTCATCGCTGCCAGGACCTCCCCCGAGAACGGCTCGGAGTCCTCCATTTTTGTGATCAGTTCCAACATCAGCTTTGCGTCGGCCTATGACAAAGTTAACAACCTCCAAACATCAGACTTCGGTTCAATGTTATACACCATATTCTGTGTCGATTCTGTACTGTTGACACCAGGGAGGCAGATAGGCAGATGAGCATAAGGGCAGGCAGACAGACAGGCAGGCAGACTGGCATGCAACCAGGCAGACGAAGCATGCCAGCAGGTAAACAGACAGACACAACTGATAGATCAGTTAACAGAATATCCAAGAGTACAAAATTAAAAATTTCAGATTCATCTGAGACTAAGTTTGAGTTTCAAAATTCACTGAGAGAAATAACTCCCTGGTTCTGTGCCCTTGCCAATGAATGCCCAACAAAACCGAACCTGAACAATTCCTTTCCTCCCTAGCCCTGCCTTAAACTAACCTTCTTGCTGGAACATTCCTAGCTTTACAGATGCACCGAAGAGTTTACAATTACCGGTGAATTACGTGCAATATAACTACAGACCTACCCGTCTCAGTCAGCTCAATGAGAAGTTTACAACTACTGATAAATTACGTTGAGTCCGATTACAGACCAGTCTCTCGTTGTCAGCATAATCGATGCTCAGCATCGTCATGGCACGGACGATAGCAACCAGCGACTGGACGGTGTTGCTATAGACAATCGGCTTGTACTGTTGGTTGTCTTCCTTCGTGAAACCGCCTTCATGGATGATTCTGTCGAATAACAACAACTGTAGCAATTGAGAAGATTTAAAAATAATAATATTGATAATAATAAAATAATAATAATAATAAATAGTAATAATGATATTGATAATAATAATAATAATAGTATAGTAGTAACTTCAAATGCTCTGGTGTCTAATGCACAAGGCATCAACCTATGGCGCACCAAAGCCAAGCCACAATCAGGTCAATATCCAGAAGGTCAGTCCACAGGACAGAGAGGCAGCCTACGGTGGATAAGCAATTTGAAAAAGGTAAGTTTTAAGTTTAGAACAAAAAACAGAAGAGAAAAACGGCACTAAAGGCACTACATCAATTTACATTCACTCATTCACACATACATTCGTGCATTCATCTGCACATTCATTCATTCACCCATTCAAGTTTGAATTCATTCAATCTTGCATTTGTTCACATCAGCATTCATGCTTGCCTTCACACATTCATTTATGCATTCATGCATAGATTATTTCACAAGCATTTTCACAACACATCAGGAAATGCCAACAGAAAAACATGGGGCAAACAAAGTTTTTACAGAAAAACCGAACCAAATTGAGAGCAAACGAAGACAAGTTGCAGCTTTTTCCGTCCGCCTGCGAGCGACCCGTGTACACAGCTCTTGTAAAAGATGTTATATAAATGTCAACCTCTACTACATAACATTGCAAATAAAGAAAATTCCATCTCAGGCACCGTGATAAGCAAGCCGGAAACCAATTACAACAGTCGGGCAGACACTCAGCGTCTCTACCCGACTTATACAAAGTGTCTACACAAATACACACACACAAACCTACACACACACACTCACACAAACCAATATATGAATATTTATAAATACATATTTATACTTGTATATATGCATACATACAAATACCTACAATATATATATACATATATATGTATGTATAGAAACACGAATGCATATATAAACATGTATCATACACACACACACACACATATATATATATATACAGGCAAATGTCCATATCTCTTGATATAATTAGGCCTACATAGATCTTTACCCAGATATAAATATGCAAACGGTTGAACATGTGTGTTTAATTGCTCGTAACAGGGAAGTCCCGCATTGGACATCTTTGGCTGTGTTTGCACTTCAGTCAGAAACACCCTCAACCTCCTTACTGAGGAGTTTTACCATTACCTTTACCATTACCTTTACCTTTACCATTACAGTGCATGTAGGACACTCAGTAGGGCGTCCAGTGTAACATAATGACGTACATATCTTTGCACTTCTATAGCGCATTCATAACTTGTTGTAATTGTAATTGTAAACTGATATTTATAAAGCTCCACTTCATGAATAAACTCATCGGGGCGCTCCCGACCCAGACCAGTGAAACCACTGTCAAATAAGACAGACTTTAGCGCCTGCAAAACTGCGGAAGGGGTAAACTGAGGAGTCGTAACCACAAGAAAGGCTACCTGATGTTAGTCAAGCAATATCAGGTGATGTTAGGCTAACAACATGAAGCCGACAAAGAGAATTTCAGAATGTGTTGGTAATTGTTGCAATATGAGAACTCGTCTCTCAAATTAGAAACCTATTAATCAACGCATACAAATTAAACAAATATGAGAATATATGACCTAGTTAAACTGCGAAAAGCGCCTGGTGAAAAAGAACAACGCGCAGACCAATTAACGAGCGATTAATTAGCCACAAAAATTTTAATTAGGGAACATTCCAGGAAACATAGTCAGGTTTCTCAGCGTACATGACACGTCAAAGCAAACGAATGAGGAAAACAAAAGAACTGAATAGTAATCGTAATCTCGAGATTTCTACAGCACCCAGCGAAAGCCACGTCACGGGGACCAGCTTATTCACAGGCGCTCAGTCAAAACAAAACCGATAGGCAAAAAGAGTTCAGTTCCAGGTCAAGGTCCAAAAGTCAGGCAGAGAGACAGCATGGCAGATACGGTGGTGATGTTTGGAATTGGAACGGAAGAGCAGATAAGAGGAAGAAAGGCAGTAGTGGAGTGAAGCAGTGGGGAGCTCAGTAGTCTAGAGGTTAGCAGGGTGGGTTGTCAACACAGAGATTAGAGTTCTCTGCTTTGAAATTTCTGCTCCACTTGAGTCCTCCAGTGACCTCAGCTTTAAAATGAGCGCAACGACCATGCAGTGTCCATGGGAAGATCGGACGGTAAGGTAGAGGACTGGCCATCCACCCTCGTGTGCCAAGGCTAAGAAAGATGAAGTTGCTAACACTTCATACCAATGGCTGCCTCTTGCCATTATGTAAGTAAGTAAGTAAGTAAGTAAGTAGTTAATGCATCTGTTAAGATGCCATATGTCCATTGACTGAGCGAGGAATCGTAGGCGTGGGTGGGTCACAGGGGTCAGACGACACAAGCAAGACGATGCAAATAGGTCTTAGGCCACTTTACGAGTACGTCTAGCGAGATATTTTTGTGAGTAATGTAAACAGAGAGACTATTCAAGTGTTAGCTCAACAGACTGCATAAAATTCTCTTCTTCATCTTCACAGTTTAAAGTCTCCCGTACTGTGCAGAGGAAGCGCTCATTTCCTTTTCGTAGGCTCTTAAGCTTGCAACGGATGAGATGAGTGCATGTAATAACAGGCCATTTACCTCGTGCCAAACAACTAGTGATGACACAAGCAGTTGTCAGCAAACAACTCGTCCGCATATCAGGATCAAATGTAAAGACCTTTACGCAGCACATTTCATCTTCAACTGCATACAATTAATATCGCCTCTCCATCTCCCATAGTCTGCTTCACTGTCTCAGTGGACTGACCTACCATAGTCTGCTTCACTGTCTCAGTGGACTGATCTACCATAGTCTGCTTCACTGTCTCAGTGGACTGATCTACCATAATCTGTTTCACTGTCTCAGTGGTCTGATTTTCTGGATGTTGAACTGATTGCAGCTAGGTTTTGGTGCGCCATCGGTTGATGCCTCATGCATTTGACGCTGGTGCGACAGTTATTATTAACAATTAACAACTACAGTATCATCAGGTCATAGCACAAGTGTCAAGATGTCTCAAGCACACATATCTGACGTCTTTCAGACATCCATATTATCTTGTTTCTTCAGACTACCAAAACTCCAACTGAAATTTAAAAATTGTCTCAGGGATTCTAAAGTATTTGGTTATGCACAGGCATATATTTCACACAACCATTTGTGCATTCTGCTCAGTAGTCTACACTGATTTATTTCTTCTGCGACAATTTACGTGCTTATAATTATTACGTACTTTACAGGTATTTAAATGTCTTATAAGTAGATGTGGGCAACATTTATTAATGCATTTCACAGATTTTTGGGTATACTCTGAGTTCCATTTGTTACAATCAGTAGTGAATTGTGTCTATTTCGATGTGTAACATCTGCAGAATTTACGATTACGATTACCTTGTGAGTATTATGTAATGAATTACAACTTCTTACGTGTGCAATTTAGTAAATGTAGGTTATTTGAAGTGACAACTCTGACATCGACTGATGTCGTTTGCTTTATGACAACAATAAAATAGATCAGATTTATAAATTCAAATCTATAAATATTAATAATATATATATAATTATGAGCCTCTACCTCATCTGTTTGACAATGGTACTCTTTCCAGATTCACCAGCTCCTATTTTTCAACAAAATCAACAATTAAGACATCAAAACAAAAAGATTAACTACACTGGGGCTCCTAGGTAGCTGTATCAGTAGAGCATCCACACATCTGCCCATTAGTCAGAAGATCTAGGTTTATTCAAAACAGTGTAAAGCAAGTAACCTTCAACTGAGGTCTAAATAACACAGTAAGACAACTGCCGAGATCTGACAGTAATACATCTTTTCAATGATATCTCAGAATTGATCTTGTCTCTGAGATCAGATGTCTATGTTTCGTCTTGGAGGCCAAATTTCTGTCTCATCTCCAAGTCAAAACGTTTTGTAATCGCCTTGGAGACCCAAGGTCTTGGTGTTGTCTCAGAGACCCAAGATCTCGGTCTGGTCATGGACTGCTAGGTGAACGTCTTGGTCTCAAAGGATCTCACTGGCATCTCAGAGTGATAGCCTGAACCAGACAGGAAGGAGTAAAATGAATGGGGGAACATACCTTCTGTGGAAGAAGCTACCCATCCCACTAAAAACACCCACACACATACAAGCAAGTACACGAACAGATTACACAGCGTACCCAATAATAAGAGCTTAACATCTTTGGCGGCTTGTTGTCCATCCTCTTTGAGATTCTTGTCGATGACCTTAGTTCGTTCAAACGCCTGTCTCTCCTCGGCACTCAGACTGCAACCCATCACTACGCGTTTAAATCCCACAAAGAATCTATTCCTAATCCGAGAACTTCTGTGACGCCCGACGTGTTTTCGAGCGCAGACTTAACGCGTATCTCGACCGTTTTCCAACGCAAAAATGAATAATGTTGACGAATATCGGTTTAAAATTGTCGCCAATGACTGGAAAGTCCGCGTTGAAAATGTGAATGATTTTCCCGATCAGAAAAAACAGAAAAATTTACTCCAAACGCTTCACATCGTTCTAAGTTTTTACTACATCTCGCAGCTTAAGATCTCGTTCGAAATCTCGCCGCAAAACGAGATATTTCTCCCAGCATCAGCAGCAGAATCAGTAGGAGGTCGTCGTCATCATCATCATCAGCAGCAGCATCATCATCATAGGTTGTAGCATGAGCATGTACAACTATTCATAACTGAAGATACATCAATTTACAAAACTACTTTTAAACAGATTAGATCTAACAATTGGTAGCAAGATATAGGAATATTTGCCATTACAGTCATAAGAAAGTGACAGTGGTTTTTTGATTTTATTACAACACGCCTCTCGTAATAATTAAGTTATTTATTTATTTCTGTTTATTTATTTATTATTCATAGTTGATCAACAAGCGCTGGGCTGAACTGCCAGCGGCTGACCAGATGCAAGTAATCGGCTGATATCACTGCCCCTACTCTCGATTACCAAATAAAAAACTTGTAATTACGAAAATTTGCATACGGATATAATAGTTTTTGCCTACTAAAAAGAAGAAAATATTTGTAGTTAATAACAGCTCTAGTTTTCGAGAGTTGCATTTAACTATTTCAGAATAATGGAGATTTTGAATGCAAGACTGGGGCTCAGCTTGAAATCGATACACTTGCCCGCTATTTTGGAGGGAAAGTTCGTTCGGTCGAAAATATTTAAAAAGTGTAAAAAACAGTCTTTTAAAGTTGAATCAAATACGTTAATGCAGAAACGCACGTTTTGAGTTGAAGTATCTAAATAGTAATTTTTGTTTTTGCCGCGAATGATTTAAATTGCAAGTAGTCATCCTCTACATTGGCTGGCAAACAGAATTATTGATTTTTGTAGCGCCTTTCTAAGACGAGCCCTGTTCGCCAATATTTTCTGGAGCTGTATTTGAAAAACTAAGACGATAATCCATCCACAACGTAATTGGGATTATTTTCTGCATATCCCGAACACAACAAGCATAGAATTTTCAACAGATTTATTTAAAAACCTGTGAATTGCAGATATTTGTAACAGTCCCTCCGGTAAAGTAAAAATGGGTTTAGTAGTTTTTATTTGTTTTTTTTAAATCACACCTTATTTTCGCTTCAAACTGATAAAAATTATATTATTTTTAGATTATTTGTCTTTTATGAACAAAATCCGTGAAGTGATTTATTGATATTTTGTTGGTGGATGTGTCCTTGCTTCCGAACATTATGCAGCTCCGTAACATATACACATACGTATATATACATATATACACATACTTGCATACATATATACATATATGTATATATACATATACAACTTGTATATATTTGTTGTTTCCAAGTATATTCTCTTTCTGTTATCTCTTTTCACAAACAAGAAGACATCGTTTTCCAGCTACCAGTGCTTTAGTGGTGAATTCATAATTGAGTACGATGTGTGCTTAATTAGAAAAGAATAATTGTTTCTGCTTAAGGTTTTAAAGATGGCTGCTTGGGGCGACGTCATTGCTGATTTTGGTGGCGAAGAGACGATAAACTTCGGACCACGGCTTGAACTAGGAACGGCTCTTTACCAGCTGGAGACCCATGCGACCATATCACCTAAGGGTAGAGTTACCCAGCCGCCCCACGTATCGGCCTGTGCTGCTGGAGAAATGGTGTTCGTTTCTGGGGATCACCAGTTGAATGTTTTTGGCAGCAATTGTCATAAATACTTGGTGACGCTGGACTTTGAGTCGAACATCTGTGCGATGGGTGTAACGGATGATGGAAAGTATCTTGCGGTTGCGGAACAGTTGGGAATCCTGCATCTTTTTGATGCTTCCAACTGCCTCAAGTTGTTTTCAACTAAACTCGAGGATGCGGCCCAAGGCTCAGGACGTACTTTTGTCGAGATTATTCTTGGGTGCGGGCCAGAAGAGAAGAACCACATTTTACTGGTCTTAACCGGTTCTGGGCGGTTGCACGTGTTTGGAATGGACCTTATGAGTCTGTGTGAAACTGTAATGGCTAAGGATCAAGATCGAATAAGGTCGGTTCAGGAACAGGCCCGTCATCAGATCATCGAAGCCAGTGAGTTCGACTGCAATAGCGTTGCTTATGCGACCATTCTACCTTTCTCTGGAGACATTGTTACCGTTGGATCTGGAGACGCTAGCGCCATCTGTCTTTGGAAACAAGAAAATGCAAGGTCTGTTTCTTCTGTCAGTTTTGCTTTAGTTTGCAAAAAATGCGTGAATTCCCTAACATATTCTGTTGAACATTTTTGGAAATTTAACAGGATATGATCATAGTGTAGGTTTTGCCCCAGATATTGTATTTAGTAATATTTTTGTGGAAAACTCATATTTAAAAATTGTTTGTAATAATTTTAGTGATTAAATATGGTCTACATAAATTGTGCCTAACATTACATTAAGTTACAGTATATGGTCTATATAAATTGTGCCTAAAATTACAATGTTAGTTTACCTTACATTACATAATCGAGCCTAGTATAGTCTAAGATATGATGCCTTCACTGTAATCTGAATCTCGAATCTGTTCTTGCCTCATTTGATTGTCTCCTGATTAGCTCATTACGACTGCTGTATGTAAATATGTTTCGTTAAATCTTTTTAGACTTCAGCATACACTTGTTTTAGAATATGAAAAAATAACTGGCCTTTGTTATCCTTGTTTGTTGCACTTTGAAACTAGGTTTGTTCCACACTGCTTGGCTGTTTATCCATCAAACGAATCCTTGGGGAAATGTGTCGTCACCAACGGTGAAAAATTCCTGCTGACATTGAACGAAAGTCATCACCTGAGTCTGTGGTCTGTCAGTAATTTTACCATCATCTGGCACTGCGACACAGTTGCCGTTAAAGACTTTGCAGTCGTAAACGACGAAGCGAAGTGCCAAGCGGTGAACATACTTGCTCTTACAATAGAGTCAAGTGGACATAGCCAGGCAGCGATATATACCATACCTTCAATGGAGTGTTTGTACAGCGTTCAGCTGGAGTCCTTTGTCACCCTGGCATGCTGTTCACCTGCTCTGGATGGGTTCTACCTTGTTGAAGGCGATTGCTGTGAGAAAAAAGGATCAGTTGCCAGGCTGCTGGTACGGAGCCTGACAGAGGCCCTTCCAGAAAGCCGACTGCTGCGGATGCTTAAGAAGAGGCATTTCGACGACGCTGTGGAATTTGCGAAGCAGTTTGAGCTGGACCTTCAGTTGGTCTATCAGGCCAAGGCAGGTCACCTGCTGGAAGTCTTATCTCCAAGGAGCACCACGGATCTCGACGAAGGCTCGGCAGCTGCGCACATATTGGCGCTGGAGGAGTGTTTTGGATTGATTACGGACGACGGTTTTGTTGTCGACTGCTGTATCTCTGCGTTGCTGCCGAATCTCGAGATGATGCTCAGCCTGTTTGAACATGTGAAGACACGCACAAAGAAGAAGAAGACAATTAGTCCGGAGCTCAGTCAACTGATGAAGAAGGTGACTGAAGCTGCTCACCGTCTTGGAACGTTCCAGCTGATGTCTGGCAATGGCTATTACAGTGGTTTCAAGTGGGAAGGCTTTCGAAACGCCGACATGCTCCAGAAACTCACCGACTATCTTGAACACGGTCGAATGCACGCCGTCTCGACGATCTGGAACCGACACCTTTCGGACTTCCAGCATCTGTTGAGTCGAGGTTTAGTAGAGCGACTGTTGCGAGTGATTCCAGATGAGACTTCTTCGGAGAAGCTGAGGGTCTGGCTGTCTCAGGGGCTGATACCGTTTGCTGTGCAGAGTCTTCCAGAGGCGTTGCCGGTGATTGCCGATTGGATTGGAGAAAGGGCAAGAAATATGGAGATAATGGAGCGTTCAGGCTGGCCGAGGAATGCTCTGGAGTTCTGCGAGCTGCTTGGTGCCACCTTTAAGATGATTTCGGCTTCCGTGAACCAAGAAAGCCTTCTCTCGCCTGATGGCTATGCGGCTCAGGTATGGAGATTGGGAATTACTGCACTGGAGTAAACCCAGTGTTTGGTTAGATTATGTAATGCATTATACTACGTGATACATTCCATTATACAATTATGTTAGATACATTCCATTTACGTTACGGAACAAGGATGAGCGTAGTACCTTTGAGAGATCATAAGAGGCCATCTAGGATGCTGAATAAATATTCTGATACATATGTGCATAGTTGCTCTGCACTTTGGAGAGTGGCTTAAATGACGTAGTATTTAGTGTCTGGGTATATACTACTCTAATCTAATGACTTCTGTAGTGCCAATACAATGCCCAAGGTATCAGTCGATGGTCGCTTCAAGTCAAAATTGCAATCCAAAATCATTCATAAAATCATACCTACTGTATGTGCCTCTTGTATTTGTTTTTTGCAATTGTGCAGTTTTTTAAGTTCTTCAAATCATTCTTCATTCTATACCTTTTCTTGTGCTGAGAACTACTGACCTGATCTTGTTTCTGGGGTTAGAGTGTTCTGGGGTGACAACAACTATGAAAGCATGCCAAAGGATGTAGATTTAGAATGTAATTCTGTCCTCTACCAAGTGCCAGTGTCTCGAGTGTGCTCTCTGATAGAATATAAAAGTATTATTTTTACCATTGCCATTATTTACTGTTTGTTTTATATTTGAACATTTACGTAGCTCATTTTAACAATCTCTGAAAGGTGACGCAATTTGATGCAATTTTTATTCCAGCTCTGCAACCTCTGGGTTGTTCATTCCACAGCAAAGGCAAATGACCAGTTATCAACGGGCAATTCGTTCCTCCGCTTGCAAGGTCTGTGCCACGAGCTGAGTGCTCTGTGTGAGCTGCACGAGCAGTACAACTGCAGACTCACGCTCGCCGACTTTCAGTTGGAGTCCGTGGAGTCGATAACTTATCGGATGCTTGATCGAGTTGTGGCCGTGGAGTTGATTCCGGACGCTATCTCTAAGACGTTGCGGCCTTACATGAAACAGCATGGTTTAGACGAGGACAAGATGCTCTACCAGTATGTTGGCGATTTGTCGCAGAGATGTGGAAAGGTCGTTTCGTGCATGGGTGACGCTCCTTGGGAAGCCAAAGCCATTCAGGTCATTCGGTAAGAAATTTCTGCTAATCAGTTTTTATTGGAGACTTTTATGTAATTGTTAGGTGTTTCTGTACTTATTATGCACCATTTACAAATGACTAAGCATCAGTCGATGGCACTGAGCAATCGTGTGTGAAGGACTTGTTCAAGGTCCCTTACACCGTAACTGTTTCAGGGGAGGCTTCAACCCTTGCACTTTGCATTGCAAGGCAAGCATTCAAGGCAGTCAGCTACCTGGAACCATTATTATTTTAAATAGGATAATACTTGACTGTGTAATAGTAATGTAAATGTATTTTGATTTCTTGGAGCTGTTATTTTCATTGGCACAAAGCTTGACATTGTAATGTAAATGTAGTTTTACTTATTTGAAGCTATTATTTTAAATGGGATAATGCTTGACAGTGTCACATAAATCTAGATTGATTTACTTGGAGCTCTCCAGGTAACCTTTTTTACGTGTTGCATACTATTTGGCCGTGGCAGTGAGCTGGAAAACAATTGAAGAGTACGAAATGAAGTATCCAGTGACTGAGAATCACCCTGACCATAAGTAGATGCATTCTAGCAGTTTGGTGCGACTTGGTGGGTTTAGTTTTGACCAGGACACTGGAAAGTGTGGCGGGGGGGGCAAGGTCTTCTCATGCACAACAGAAAAGCCCCAGAAAGGCCCCAAACTGCTAGGATTCATCTCCTCCATATCTTGTGTTCTGTCACAATGCTTTCGTTTGCCTGTGGTTTCAGATGCATCAAGGATCAGGAGTACAGGTGTCAGGCACTGCTAAATGCAATGGCCATTGCCTACGTTCCGTGGAGCCGTGACATGGAGACGCTCGTGAAAGAGACGCTGGCAATGGACGGCTGTCCGCGAGTTAAAGAGATAGAGGAGAAGTGTCGCATGGTTGAACTGAAGAAACTGCTCATCACGTACGGATTGAGAAACTTCAACCTTGCCGAGAGGAATACCGCAGAGACGCTGGCCTATTACGTTTTGAGTCAGGACCAGCCGAGCGCCTTACAGGATGCGTTGCACATTGTTTCGTTCTATTCACACCTCGACGAAATGCACGTTTATCTCTTTCGTGCCAAATTTCTCGTGGAGAGAGGGCGATCCGAGGAGCTGCAGCAATTGTTTAAAGGACTTGCCTCGCCAGCGGCTAAAGAACTCGGAGAACGGTTCATGACTTACTGTCAGCTCATGCTGTCAGGTTGCTTTTCAAAGTCGCACAAGGCTCTGTATGGCCAGGCTTGCTGCAATGTGATTCATCTGCTTTTGCGGCTGCATGCTGACAATGCCGAGCAGGGAGATATGTACAGGGAGATTCTTGGGTTGATGGAAAATATTTCCTCGATTCAGCAAGAATTTGGGGAGTATCCTTTAGTGGAAGAGTATGGCAGCAAACAGTACAGAATGGAGCTTTTTAAACGGTACATGGGAAAGGTGTTCGAAGAACGTGGAAAGGATAATGTCAAAAGAGATGGAGTGTCAAATGGAAAGAAGCAGGAACAGGATGTCCCGTTGTGGAACTCGGAACGAAAGCGCAGCAGGTCGAATAGCTCGCCAAACAGTTCCCTCTACCGATTGGCCGAGCTGTTGAAAATACCCAGGGAGGATGTTTGTCTGGAGCTTGCAACCGTAGCCATTGAAAAAGACCAGGTTGCCAATGCATTGAGCGTTTGCAAAGATCTCCATGAAACCGTCGCAGATGAGCGTGCAGGTCCTGTGCTTATGAAAGTGGCACGTGACCTCTGTGCCGTTGCTTTAGACGCTGACCGCAGCAAACAGGTTCCTGATCTGGCCTCTGAGGTTTACGGCCTTGCCCAGATATCCCTGTCCTTTGTGTCCCCGGACCTTTTGCTCGACAGCCTACAACTCTGCAGGAAAACGCGAATCGCTCTGGCAACCTGGAACCAATGTGAGAGCGGGTATTACCAGAGCACGGTGAACAACGTCGGATGGGCTTGTGGTGACTCTGTGATGCTGCCCGATGTTGATGGCATCTTCATTGAAGACGGCCTTGTCCTCGACTCCGCCAGAATCCTTCCGCTAGTCTCTGCGATTGTCTTTGATGGTTTGCCGCACCTGAGACGATCCGGCGCCAAATACTTGCAGAACTGGATCCAGACGCCTCCAGAAACGCTTTCCGAGAAGCTGGATTCCCTGTTCTTGACCACATGGAAGGTCATCGACTACCTTCGCGACAACGCCCAGGTGGAACTGGCCTTATTCTTTGCGATGGAATCAGTTGCCCTGGCAACAGAATTCTTAGCGTTTCACCCAGCCAGCTTGGACCAGTGCAACGATTCGAACCCACTGCCATCGACGCTGCTCAGAAACGTCGGGAAATTGGTCAACGGAGTGCAGGAAATGCTGGTCGGAACACTGCAGAAGGTATTCCTCAATCGCCTTCCAGATCTTCCAATGGCTATGGCCTGCTTGTGCTCGCTGCCGAAGCAGGTCTCCTTCGACTGCCTCAAGAATTTGGCCAAGGTGGCCGGGTTCCAGTACAGACGAGCTGGATATGTTGCCCAGGTTAGTACAGTTTGATCTCTAGATACATCGGTGCATTTAAGCTGCTCCACAAATGCTTACAGCAATTATGGTACATACATGTGTATCGTAATCATAGACCTGAGATTTCTACAGCGCCCAACGAAAGCTAAGTCGTGGGAATCAGCTTATTCACAGGCACTCAGTCTAAACAAAATCGATAGCAAGAAGGGTTTGGTTCCAGGTCAAGATCCTAGAGTCAGGCAGTCAGACACTTAATACGGCGTCTTTGGCATACCCGGCAAAGGTACCTGGCACAAGCACCACATATAAACAATGGTAGCTGACTGATCTTAGCAGATGCAGCTTGGGTAAGTTGAAGTGTGTACTGAGCAGAGGCAAGTGAATGGTACTAGTTATAGTGAATCATAACCTTGTTTAAACTGCTATTTGCCACCGAATAGCAAGAGATAATGTAATGTAAACTGTGCCTGAGTTAGTGTCATGTAACTGTAATATGTGTAAATGTAATTCCCTTTTAAGCAGTACTTGTATTTGCTTTGCGTTCAGTTGTAAATAAAAATTAATACATCCTGGAAGCTTCTGCAATATGCATGGGGGGCTGGAAACTTACTAAAAACTCATGTAGTTTTGCTGCAAAAGATGCTGTGTAAATTGTACAAATTAATTCATACAGATCATTTTTATAGTACCCTCCCAAGATATCATGGAAATATACTGTAGTATAAGCATCCCAATTGATGTTTTTGTATCTGTAGGCGGGATTGGCGTTTACGCAGTTGGTTAAGGAACCGTACGCACAAAAGACCTGCAAAGAGTTGGCAGACAATGCCAGATGGGGTTATCAACTTGCCAAGCTGAAGATATCATTTCGGGAAGCTTTCTGCGGCGGTAAAGAGGAGAAATCCAGACTTATTCCCATTCTCGTGCAGAGCAAGCTTTTCACAATTAGTGACCTCCATGACTACTGCATCACTTTTGAGCTGGACGAGGACCGAGCGTTATTAGATTGTCTGAGACATCTAATGATCGCTGTGAATAAAGACGCGAACGGAGACGTATCCGTCTGTACGATGACGGTTGAGAAAGCGGTTGCCAGAGCTGGAACCCTTTGTAAGAAGATCGAAAAGACGGAGGACCTTGTCCAGGTCCTCCAGGACATGCTCGTACAGCTTGATCCCTGTGATTACGAGCGGATCGAATTTGTACTCAGAGAACTGGAAACTTTAAAGCCAGCGCTTGAAACATCGCGCAACCTTAAACTTCTGGCCTGTCTGAAGCCGTACAGATGTAGAGCGTCACCTGGTGGAAGGTTTCCGTTCCATCCGCTCATAACGGGTGGCCACTGGAACGCCATAACACCAGAACTGAATGCAGAGACGGTTGACGACTGGTTGCCAATAGCGTCTATACTTGGGCTATCGCTGGATGATGTGCTGGTGACAGCCGTTCGTAACGTCATTGAGAAGTATGTGACGGACAAGAAAACTGTCCCTGGTTCAGGCAACCAGCCGTTCTGCTGGAAAGAAGACAGCATCAACCGAAAGTTGTTTGACATCGTCAGCAATCTTCTTACCAGAATTTCCAGTTGCGAACTTGCCGTTGCTTCGGCCGTTTGGATCATAAAAATGCTTCCAATGGGAGCCGATAAAATACTCGCGCTCAAATGCTGCGTGACGATGGCGCAGAAATGGCAGGCTGCCTGTCCCGAGGGCTCGGATGACCATGCGAAAGCGCTTAAGACGTGGACCGAACACTCGGCAATGTACCGGCGCCTTGTGACGGAGCAGATTCTGCACAACCATCGTCTCGCAGAGCCCAGTCTTCTGACGCTGTCTTGCTCGCCGGCGAAGCTCATCTTCAAGCTGTACGAACATCCGGGCATTACGATCAGAAGAGACCCGTTGAAACTGCAGACGGTATCGCCAAACATTCATTCGATTGTTGCCGAAATTGCTGCAGCCAACCGTGTTGCCATCGAGAAAATCCGAATGGTTCTTGTCAACCAGTGGTTGCCTTCGTCTCAGAAGCGCATGCAGGAAAGCGCCGACATCACAATGATGGCAGGCACTGGTGACGATGTCGTCACTTCAACTGATGGCGACGCTGACGAAGACGAGATAAACCTGCTGCGAGTGATTTACCTGCTGCAGTGTAAACCGACTGAGGAGGCTGTGCTGTATTTGTTCAACTTGGCCTACAGTCCCGACGTGACCAAGGTGACATATCTGTGTCGCGTACGTGCCTTGCGTTGTCTGTTTGCCTTGGCGGATGTCAAGTTGGTCGAGCGCCTTTTGCCGCTGAAGACAGTCTCCCAGATACGCAAGGAGATGAAGGTTTTCCTCTACCTTGCTGAACTCGAACGCATCAGAATGCCACAGACGCTGGAATCCTTTGAGAAGCTGAGCAAGGAGGGGCTGGCGCGTACGATATGGCGTAATCACAATCACGACATGGCTGCCGTTTCTTTGGTGTCCGATCTCTGCCTTGACTACAGCGTCGGGGATGAGCAGCTGTGGTGTTGCATAATCCAGCAGCTGCTCAGTTTTCGGTGCATTGGTCGATTGTGCAACCTTTTGGATCGTCTGTCGGCAGTGCCATCAATCTGGCGTCTTCCTTTCTTGGAACCGGTGCTGGGCAGCCTCATGTCGTCTGTTCTCGGGGGCGCCACGGCACTTCTTGAAAGCGACAAGCTGTCCGAATGCCTTCATCTCTGCTCGCTCGCGTTCCGTTGTCCGACAGCCTGGACTGTGGAGACGATAGACAGGTGGATGCAGGAGTTCCGAAGACTCGAGCTGCATGCCTGCACCCTGGGCTGTGCGATCCTGCTTCCACCTGGTGACGATAAGCAGAATCTACTCAAAGACTTGCAGGCTCCTGCATTTGTAACGAAGGTCATGCAGCAGCTTGCCGCCTGGACCAAGGCTGGATATGCCGTTCCGCTGGCCAACTTGGTCTCGGAATACATCAGCGGAACAAACAGCAATCTGCAGAATTCAATCACCCTGCTGTCTGAAGAAAGTCGCGTGAAGATTGATCAAACAAACGGCTTCTTGGAAGACTATGAGACGACAGTTTTTGAATGAGATTTTGTTACCACTGATCAAATGCATAATGTATGGTAGATGTGAAGGCATCAAAGGCACGTTTCATCATAAAAACTAATGTTGGTCTACTGTCAGTTGCTAATTAGAAAAATTTAGTTGTTACATGTATTTTTGTTAGATATAATTTCAAGGAAGTTTCTGATACTTTTATGACCAGTTGGTTGATCTAAAGTTGATTGAGATTTGATTTGTAAATGCAAACGGCACGGTTCATCTGAGACGCTGTTCAAATGCTTGTGACAAATGTGACTACATTTTGAGTTCGTATAAACTATGCTATTGGAGTGTGTGACAGTTTGTAAAATTGTGCGTTTATGAAACCTTGGAATTAAATTTATAAGAGAAAATTTCATGGTAACGAAAGCTTATTGAAATTGTTGGTCGACATATTCCTCATTTGTTGGGCTGTGCATCAGAATGACAATACAGAGCCATAACTTCTCGGGGGAAATTTCCTATCAGAATTGAAAACAAAATTATAATGTGTAATCCTTGTGGTAACTGTAGCTTTAATATTTAGGAAATTAGAAGCAATAATAAAGCAGTATGCACTACCCAAATCCAATGCTCTAGTGTTTGGGGAGTAAGCACATTCACAGGAGCAAAACAAGTTATGATCGAAGTCTAGTGAGCTGAATGAATCTGTGTCAGGAGAACGTGTATCTCTCTTTCTTGGAGAACATACAGAGAACACTGTGTGTGTGTCTCTCTCCCTACTAGTGTTTTTGCGATGTCTGAGTTTTTGTAATTGTCAACAATCCAAGAAATCAACATTTTATCACTTGCACACATTTCATAAGTGTTCCATTACAAAATAAGTTACCGAAATAACATTTCAAAATGACTAATTTCTCAGGCATCTCTTTCAACACAGCGTCCCACAGAGAGAGGGTCTTGTGCTTTAAAGATCTCCTCCAACTGAAGCACACAAAAAACAACAGCAATTGAACAGCCGCACAACTCTTCCTTGTGGGTCAGGTGTCTCGACTACGATTTGTCCATTTCGCACCTTACTCCAGGATTCAAACTGAGGCCAATATGTGAAAGGCCAACATGTTAACAATTGTAACCGTGCATGAGAAAACCTGTCCTTATTTGGAAAAACTGGTTTAATTTTGCATTGGATTAGGCAGGAAGTGCTGATTAACCACATACTTTCATCATGGTAAGAAAGGAAAAGAAGGTAGAAAGTTATAGAATTTGTAGCATGCATGAATACTGCAGAAAAATCGCAAGTTACTAGTTGTCAGGCATACGTAAAATAGATTTATATGCAAAATTAGTTATATAACCCAAAGTTTAACATGAGATTTTTTGAGTTATATATTTGGCATCACTGTCAACATTATGCACAGAACTATTTTGGACCTATTTCACACCCAATCACCTTCTGGCTACAGTTCTTGCATGCTAATTTTTCCAACTTAGGCCGGGTTCCCTCACGCACGGTCACAATTACTGAAATATGCCAGTTCACGAAATAACCTTGACCTGAGAAGCCGCGGTTAGAACCGTGACATAGCACAGTGAAGTCCAGGGTTCAACTCTCGACTAGGAAAGAAAACTTTCAAAAAGTTCCTCGTGCGAGGCACACTGCTCCACTGTGGCACGAAATAAACATCATCTAATAAGTCAACTAGAAATTGCACAGATTAATCAAATCAAACTGTAATCTTGTCATCACTGAACGAACTGCATACAGTCTGTATATAACATGAGTTGCGGATGCTGGCTGACAAGAAATCAATAATGCTTTGAAGATGCTATCGAGAACACCATGCTGAAGGAGGAAATCAACTCACTGAGGCAAAGGCACGCTCACAAAATCAGCAAAATACTTTAATACAAAACAAAACGGATAATTGTTAACAACAAAAGGTCGTTCAAATACAACAGATGTTTCCGCATTTAAAAAAAATTACATTGACCTATTCATACTTATATAACAATGCATGTAAATGTGTCATTATTTATTATGCTTTTGAATATTCATGTGTGCACACACGAATAAATTACCGACCTACACAACTGCATATCTATAAATATACACATTTATGCACACCCACATTCATTATATATTATGCTTTTGAATATTCATGCATGCACACATGAATAAATTATAAACCTACATATATATACACATACACCTTCATAAATATAAACATATATTTATACACTAGGAATACATGATATTCATGTATTTATGTATACACTTGTATGAATATTCATGCATCCAAACCTCAAAGTAAGAATATCGATATATCTGTGCAGATATATGTCGCTGTGTGTGTGTGTGTGTGTGTAGCTAGAAAGTTGAAAACTACACGCTGTCAAAACATTAAAGATAAACGTCAAGCTCGAATTGCGCCAGAGCATCAAGTGTGTCTGTGCCGAGGTTTCTCCGTTGTACATACAGACACTTGGAGCAATACGCTGCGCAAGAGTCCACACAAAACTGGTGCTAAGCTACGCAAGAATGTCTACAAAAGTCCGTCTTATACCCCAAAAAATTTTCAACGAACTATTCAAATTTTTCTTGTCCGAATTCCTCTTCCCAAAGATGGATATTTAACATGTTTGTGCATATGGTATTTGAAGATTTGCACAGCACCAGTTTTGGGAGGACCTTCACTGCTGTCGTAAGACATGCTACAGTTTATGAAAATCCAAGTTGCAGGCTTAGAGAATAGACTACACAGATCATAATTCTACGTATTCGTCATCGCCTCCTGTGACATGATTAATTGCAGACGAAGAGCAATGTCAAAACGACTAGAATTGTACAATTGAAAGTTTACACTCATTCTCATATCTACAGTATTTATTTGCCTTTCAAAATGAAGCTTGGCATGTTTGCCAAGCTCAAAATCCTAGCAAAATTACTGCCAGTTTTCAACGCCTCGCTGAAAAATTCCAAGCCACATTGCAAGCCAAAAGAACTGTAACATCATCATTTCTTCCGTGACTTTCAAACCAAATCATTTTTAGAAACCAACTAACTCTCCTTATGATTTCCTAGATTCTGCAGTCTGGCATACGTCAAACTGTTGGCATCTTGCTTACTCTCAGTTTTCACAAACAGCATTAAATCTGGTGCTAAACAGATGGCATCCAGTCACATTTATCAGTGTAGTTGATTTAGAAGGCATTTTCCAACTGCCAGCGTGAAATTCTGTCAATTTTTACTGATTTCTTACACTCTGTCACAGGTCAAAACTGCACCTTTGTAATATCAACTTCAAATGTGGGTGGCCGCTGAATTAAATAATTTTTCCTAAACAAGTTTTCAGCCTCTTTAACTTGTTTCCTTTTAAGGAAAACAGTGAAGTCATAAGAACCTGACCCTACAAAAAGGCAACAATATATGTCAATGCTCAAACCAGTTGGCCCAACTCCTTCTGTTCATGGGGCCAGCACCAAATGGTTATTTTCTGGAGTGACTACACACAGCAAGATCTTTTGCTGAACTGAATTCAACTCGGATTTTTAACCTTGCACAATTTCAGTAACCGTCATCTCTCCAAAACATCTACTCAAAACGTTTCTAACTCATGACTGTACAAACGCTACTTTTGAACTTTAAACTGTCCTTTGCAAAGTGTCAACATTTTCCACAATCTTGGGCATATCCTTCAAGGTCAGGTTTGTGCGCCTTCAGTATGATGGCGTTCGGTAAAGCACTGATTCTTCCAAATCATCATACTTGGAGTTCAACAAAACTTGGCTGAAGCTAGAAACTCAGTTAAACATAACTTTCTCAACACTGTGAGTAGCATCTTCACAGCTCCAAACTCGACAGTCTCAACGGCTAAAATACTCAGAAATAACTGTGCTGCCTCAGTGAATTTTTCAGGCGAATGTTCGCAAGCAAGGTGACAAATGACGCCAGGACTGTTGACTGTTAATTATCACAGACCGCCCAATTTCCTGCCATTTTGTAACATGTTTTGTCTTTGCTAACGACACCAAAGCCTGGCATCTGTACTCTTGAGTTGCCACTGTAACATTGCACAGAATCTGCTCAAAATGTCTCAAACAAATGCATAGGAAAGGTTTTAAATCAGATTTCTCGATCAAGGCTTGACTAGTGCAACAAAAGGCAGTGCCCAAACAGCTAAATAAATTACTTGATTCTATGTACAACATGGATGAACGTGTATATTTAAACCAATCATGGCAGAGCTAAGCTCCGTTAAATTAAACATGCTACTGGGGGCGGTATGTACATAAAGGGCGTACATTTAAACCAATAACAGTGGGGCTGAACTCCACAAAGTTAAATAAATTACTGGTTGTATATACATTATGGGAGAACATGTATAATTAAACCAATCCAAAGCTCCATTAAATGACATAAATTACACAGAGTATCTACATAAAGGGTGTACATTGAAACCAATCATCGTGGAGCTGAACTCCATCAGATTTAAGTGCTCAGTCAATAGTACACGTCTGGTACACTTAGAGTAAATGTGTACACAATTCAACCTCATTGTACCTTTGGCAGCCAAAGCAAGTATCGCACCATAACAAGGTTCTGCCGCGACAGGATCACTCGCTAAAGCTGAACTGAGTCTGGGGTCCAAGTATCTACCAGTGATACATCATAATTTGCAATGAAATGGTTCACGCTGGTTGCAGGTTCTCATGCATTCATCAATATCGTCTCGGAGTTCAACTCCATAAGTGCGGAAACAGTTCGGAAGTGCGTGGGTAGACTGACTGCACTTTCTAACAATACATGGGTAGGCTGTGGGGTTAGAAGCGCTTGAAACAAGTCGGCGAAATCGTAACACTAGAACAAAAACAGTATGGTCGGCTAAAACAACCGGGCAGAATTTGACATGACTCTAGCATGAGATAATGAAATGACGGTATATATGTTCCCTGAATCAAAGACAACAGTCCAACAATAGCAAGAACACACATCCCTTGCAAAAGGCCACTGGCATAAACTTGTCTCAGTTACTGAAGGGATGTTCCACCACATTAATACTCCTCCCTCTAGAGGAAAAAGGGTTTGTCCAATGAGGAAAACCATCCATAAAGTCAAACAGCCACCTTGTTTATAGGAATACTTGACGAAAATACATCATTAACTCATTATAACCCTGTCTTCAGTTACCTATCAAGAACCAGTTACCTATCAAGAACCACATTACAAGGGTCGTGTTACAGCAAGGTTTTTTCTATAGTGGAACTATTTTTGGGATTCATGTCTGTGTTAAACCAGACCTTACCTTACAATAAGCCATGTTCTACCAACTCTCTGGTGCAACAGGGTGGCTCAAACCCTGATAAGCCTGGCACATAAATATCTGGGGATGGGTGGGGACTCAGGGCCTGCCCAGAGGACTTGAAAAACGATCATTTTAAAGCTTGTAACTTAAATCCAGTGATAAATGGCTGCCAGAGCAGATTCAGACAGGACAGTGCTTTTCCCATTTAAGTCCCAGACCATATTATCACTCTGACTCCTCCCAACTTCAAAAACCCAGTTCTGCCCTTGGTTACACGAAACTCAAGAGAAACAGTTACATGTAATGTAACATGTAAGAAATTATTACATGTAAATTCTTCCCAGCAAGAAAATATTACATATAACTAATTAGCTCTGGTGAGAAATTACTGCTAGTAACTTATCTTTTGAGAGAAACTGTTACAAATGACTTGATTCCTGTGCAAAACGGTTTTTGTTCCACAGGCAGACGATGACTGCGACATGATTCTGTATTAAAACCGCATCACAGAGCCCTGAATTATCTGTAGTGTGCATGGAAGCCGTGTGACAGACAACAACCTCTTTGCCTTGCGACTGCGTGACCAGTTGGATGAGCATAGGGTGTGAAGGTATGGCCGTTCAACTATCCTGCTCGCTTACACCACAGCACACCAGGTCGACCGACACCACAGCACACCTCGTTGATTCACACCACAGCACACCTGGACGATCTACATCACCTGGTCAACTCAGTTCACCGATCAATCAACGTCTTCTGCAGGCGAGTGACATATGAAGCTATCGAAACTTGCCAGAGACGCAAGCGAGCAGTTCGTCAGCACGATCGCATCACGATCACGATCATATTCAGAGAAACAACTTCAAGTCACTAATACAAGATCCGCGTCGATCGAAAACGACCCTCAGTATGGGCGCTCCTCGAGAAAGCCCTTGATCGCGTTTGGCAGCGGCAGCTTTTGTATATGGTCGACACGTGTGTACTGGCGGATCAGAAACCTGCACAGATATTGCAGCGAACGTACCTGCGCGAAGCGTGACACCGGACGCGCTAGTCTGACCGGGAATGACAGCGAGCCGGGCGTGCGAGCGCGCGAGTAGCAGAACACTCCCGTCTGCGAGTCGTTGACCGAGTGCTCGATGAGGTCGACGATCGAGCTGTATCCCTCCGACTCGGACTGCGTGTAAAGGCTGAAGATGCCGTTGCAGTGCTCGATTCTCGTGTGCAGGGTGTGGCCGTACGATCGGAAACTCAGGCTCAACAGGTAGCGGTCGTCGGAGCTGTCACGGACGAGGAACGTCCCGTCGATCTGATTGGCCAGCTTCTCCTCGGCCTCCAGTCTTGTGATCGGACCCCAGTACCAGCCGTGCTTTGTGAGTTTCTGCAGCTCCCTCGACAGGCTCCACCCGCCCCCACACGGGTCCTTCACCTGGTCGTAGACCGGGGGCGGAACAGACAAGACGGTCTGCGGCTCCTGCGGTGACTCGTACGGCTCGTAAATGTCGTCGTCGAAGTTCACCGTTATGTCGCTGCTGCTCGGACGACTCGAGCTCTCGCTCGGCGCTCGCGTGCACTTCTCAGAATCAGTCTGGACGCTGTCAAACGGCGAAGAAGCATGCCCGTATTCGGCATGTGCTGGCAGCGTATGTGTGACAGTCTCGCCCTTGCTCGCATGAAATATGACCTTCGTCGCTGCAGATCTGACCTCACTCACAGGCAAGTGTTCGTGCGTTTCGCTATGCGATAAGTCGTTTGTCGCATCCGATATTTCCTGCCCTGCATCTTCGGCTCGCTGGTAGCTGCAACGCGGCGACGGCGAATAGTCGTTTGAACATCTGCCCATCGACGCAACCTCCATGCTTCTCTTCTTACATGCTGACGTCGGTTTGAAACTGCAGCACAACCAGCCCATACAAATTCCAGAACCGTTCAAGTTTTCGCCAGCTCCAATGCTGTCACTCGGATACTCTTTGCTGCAGAACGGAAACTTACTTCTCAAGTTTGCAAAGAAGCCTAGGTTGGCAGTTTTACGCAGGACGGTGTCTCCATCTTCCGACGAATATTTTGGCATGTCTTGATTTAGGCAGATGGTTTCTTGGCTACAGATAACGCTGCCGGACAGTCTTGGGCTGATATTAATCGCCATTGTCGACGTTTTTTAAGCTTGATAATATCGAATCTCTATACGAAGCAACTCGGCGATGCAGCGCAGTTGCAAAATTTATATAGTGCTTCGTTCAGAAAGCTGCACAGTGACGTAAATAGGGTTCGACTAATATCGTATGTCGAATCCGAAATTCGGACTAGCATTTTACCATATTCGCAAAACAACGATTGAACGTTCGAACACGATGACAACGTTTGCAAGGCCAGAAGGTCATAAAAGTGTCGTTCGTCTTCTTGCAAAGAACTTAGACAATGATGCTTTTGATGAGAAAATTTCAACAAAACTCACAAATCTATAATCCACGGACATGCGCACTGAACACTCATCGTTAGTCTGTTTCACTTTGTCAATAGTTTATTGCGTAACAGACGGCGAAACGTAGGGCTTGATACAAGACCATCGGTAGCAAGTAGGACGATGTGAATTCATATCCACAAAATAATAGAAATTATTTATTGCTTTATCGTTTTATAGCCAGAACTGCTGAAGTGATTCTTTAGTTCCTAAAACTCTAAAAACTGTCAAAATAATAAAATAGTCCTAGTACAGATAAATAAGTAAGTAAGCAGGTGCTTTTTATATTGAACATCTGCGGGCTTTAACTCACCGTGCAGTAAACACCGTTTTGATTCACGTAGGTGCATTACGGCAACTGCGTGTCCTAAAAATGCTTTATCAATGTCCTCAATCTTATTTTACTGCTTGAGATAGCTATATAAATATTCATAAAGAAATATTATGTATTTTATAGAGCTTTTTTACGATAATGTTGAGTAATGCCCTTGTTCTTGTTATTCATAATCGTAATTGTAAACTCGAAAGTGCTAAAGCGTTACTTAAAAGCTAAGCGCATGGCAGCAGCTTATTCACGAGCATTGAGTCAAGTCCGTGGGACTGTCCGAAGATGCCATGTCAAGAACCAAGTCCGGATGCCTGGAGACCAGATAGATGAGGGGAGAGGAGATAAGGGTGGGTCGTGTTTATGAGAGATATGGGAAGACTGATTTTGAGATATTGAGATCATGGCGCAGAGAAATTTAGGCGATTTACAATTACATTTAAATGCACGTATAAATGTAAATGTACACGTTTTTTCCTCAGTTATTGTTTGTTTGGTAAATCATATTAAGGTCTTGGTAGAATGATCTTTAAAGTAATGTAACTAAAATATTTGTTTGTTTTTAATTTGTGCTACGAACCAAGGACATCAAGCATTCACTAGATGGATGTTGATCGTTCTCTTTCGATTATGTGTAGCCTCATTCGTGTAAAGCTTTCCATGTTGCGTATGGCCGTGTTTGTTTTTGTACCGCCGCTACTAAAGTTTAAAAATTTTAATGTTTATGAAAAGGTAAACAGCTGGAGTTAAATTTTGGACAATAATGAAGAGAATTCGGGACGACGAAGACGATGACAGTGATGACTTTGTAACTATTGGAACCCCTCTGCCGTTGTACGATGAAGGTACGTTAGTAGTGCGCTACTAGTAAGTAAGCAAGTTTTATTTCGACAGCGCTACTTAGAGAGCGTGATGTTGATGATCGAAGATGAGATTTATGATGACGACGACGATGTTGAATACGATAGTGAGAATGAGAGCGCAAAAATGATTATGCAAATATAAATCTCCGACTTTTCTCAGCTCCGCACAGAGTTACGAATGCCTTAGATGATTTGTGGAGGACTTGTCTAAGCTGAATGAAGCATTAAAGGAAGCACACGAAATCTGACTGGGTCTATTTTCCAATGTTTGCAAGAGTAACTAGAAATGAAGCGCATACGAAAACTGGCATAGAAATATAGCATAAAAGCATCAAAATGGAAAGTAAAACAGTGGCTGTGGGTGTTTTTGATGGAAATGCAATAGACGAGGTTCCAGTGCGGAAACCAGTGGCTCTACAGGATCAGACCGTGCGAGATGCTCAGGGCCGTCTTCGTTTTCATGGCGCCTTTACAGGCGGATTCTCAGCCGGCTATTTCAACACAGTCGACACTAAGGAAGGTATGTTACACTCCTCAATAAATAAATAAATAAATTCAGTAATAAATAAATAAATAAATAATTCAGTAATAAATAAATAAATTAATAATAAATTAATTAATTGTGCATGCAGGACCTTTATTATATCATTTATTGTTATAACATGAATTCTAACATAATGCACTTATTTTGTAATCGTAATGATAAACTCAGAATTTCTAAAGACTCTAAACATAGGCATCCGCTTATTTACGAACGCTGCGTCAAGTCAGTAGGGTTTAGATCTGTTAGAGAGCTGCTTTGAAAGGTGCTGTCCAGTTATGAAGTTTAGAAAAAATTTCTAAATTTATTAAACCCTCTAAAGATTCTCTCGAAACCTTTGTTGTTGTCACCGGTTGGAAGCTTTTTAAATACGTTTACTGGAAGCATGTTTATCTGTTTTTTAGGTTGGACTCCACAGTCTTTCAAGTCGTCAAGGTCGCAGAAAGCCGAAGAATCTCTTCGCCAGAGACCAGAGGACTTCATGGATGACGAGGTTTATTTCATTATCTGATTGAAGTCGTAAACTCAAGTTCTAGTTTAAAGCTTATTGCAGGGCACCAGTTTATTAATCAGGACAGAGGGGTTGTCCAGAGATACAGCATGAAGAACAAGGCCAGTTTGTCAGTCTAATCTAATCTGATCATTTCTATAGCACTTGCTTCTGGTATACAAGGAGGCGTAATTTTACACGTGGGAGACAGGATAGGAGGAAAGTTGTTGTGGGTTACGGGGCATAGTAGAGTTGTCAAGTTTTTGTCTTTTGGAATTGGCCACTGTGAATGTCTAATTACATTCCAGGGTGGATTAGGGTTAGGAGTTAGGGTTAGGTTTAGTTTGGCATGTATATGTTGTTGACAAGGATTTTGGTGAATCTGTTTTCTTCAGGATTTTGGCGAATTTGGCATAGCGCCAAAGAGAGTTGCGACCACAAAGAACTTCACGGATTCTGGGAGCGATCGGAAGCGCTTGGCTGCTGTTTCCTCAAATCATTCAGATGATTTGCTGGTTGGATCCAGTCTTTTGACTGACCTTGTCATGCCCTGCCGGTAGGTTTTGTCATTTTGGACTTCTGCTAGACCTGTGCTGAATTTATGCTGAGTTCGAGATGATTTGATGATAAGTTTATGCTGATTTTATAATGATTTCACACTGATGTTATAAGTTTATGCTGAATTATCAAAATTTAATAAAAATTTTACAGTATTTAAATGCTGATTGTATGATAATTTTGTGCTGATTTTATGATAATTTTATGCTGATTTTATGATCATTTTATGCTGATTTTATGATCATTTTTGCTCACTTTATACTGATTACTTACTTCAACTTTTTGTAGATTTTGCACAATGTTTAAACTTCTAGCCAGATTTTCAGGTGAAAACATCTCAGTTTTTTGTCAGAATTTCAGCAGAGTGCCTCATAATTTTACCATTGGTTGTGCTGGTGTTATCTCAACTTTCAGAAAATAACTGTGAACGAATGGGGGTAGTTGGCTACCAGTTTTTGACAACAGAGGAACAGAACTGATGATGAATTCTCTGTCTCAACTTGCTTACCCACTCTAATCTGAAATTTCGACTGGATTTTTTTTTTCGGCGTGATTTTAATTGTGGTTATTATTTGAACGCCAGTCTAAGAATTAGATTTGATTTGATTAGATTAGTGGTGTTCTCGTGTATGTAGGTCGTCAATGGGTGTCAGACTGCTGAGGAAGCTTGGATGGAGAGATAGTCAGGGCATTGGGCCGAGGGAAAGGAAAAGGAAGAGACAGCGTCATGGTAGGTTTCGGTTGAATCCGACTTTCACCGGGTGTTCGTTTATTTTGGGAGTTGTTGCTTCACCTGTCGATTTCTGTTACTTGTTTACAAGGCCTTACTGTAATTGTTATGAGAAATTTGTATATATCACTGCTTCACAAGAAACTGATCAGAGATTCTCTCACTGCTAGCCTTAAAGATGTTAGAGAAATTCATTAGCAACAAAATCTGCTGTTTGGTTTCAGTCTTATTGGCCTTGTCAATTAGAGGTCTTTGGCCTTAGCTGCTGGCCTTGTTGGCTGGGATATTTGGCCTGTTTCACTTGGCCTTATCTGTTAGGTCTTTTCTTCTAGGTCTCGCCGTATTGGTTAGGCTTCTTCCTTATCTTTTTGGCCTCGTTTATGAGGTCTTTTCTGCTAGGCTTCATTCTGTTTGACTTCATGTGTTAGATTTTTAAAGCTTGAATTTTATTCAGTTTCATCTAAGAAGTGGAAAATTATGTGCAAACCGATAAAATAACCGTGACTTGAATTATGTGTTTTGTCTGTAAACTTTCAGCAGTAAAGTTTTTTTCGTGTGCAGGAAAATTGAATCTTTGTGAGTCTGTGAGCACTGAGCCTACTGATGCAGGCCAGAGGGTGTATGGCTGTGTTCTTCCGCCAGGTCTACGGAGGGCTGGTGGCGGCGAATCTGATGTGAGTCTGGATTAACTGAACGTTCTGTCCTGATTCCTGTTCTTCACCTTATCTGTCCTGCAGATCCAATTCCAAACCATCGCCCAATGTAGCCATCAAATTGTCTGCCTGCCTGACTCTTGGTTCTTGACCTGGAACCGAACCCTTCTTGCCTATCGATTTTGTTTTGACTTAGCGCCTGGGAATAATCTGGTTCTGCAACTTAGCTTTCATTGAGCGCTGTAGAAATCTTGAGTTTACAATTACGATTCTACTTGTAAAAGTTCTTTAGGGGGAATGTTTTGAGGGATAAGACCTTTCTGTGCTAGGTTGCATCCAATGATGAATGTCTTTCTTTGGTGGCTTTGCTACTTTCTGTCCGTTGTCAGTTCTTCATCGTCGTTCAGGTCTAAACTTAAAACTCGTCTGTTTCTACTTACTTACTCTTGCTTGGTGGGGCAAAGTAGCCTACTGGTTAGCGTGTTTGGGTTGTAACGTGGAGAGTATGAGTTTGAGTCTCCGCTTAGATGGTTACGTATGCCTTGTGGACTACGATAACGGCACTGTGGAAGTCAATACATTAGACAGTTCTACCAGCAGCATATGTATGCCTTGATTTTCATGACTCAGTCAAATGCCTTTGAAATTGCATTGCTGTTGAACTGTGTTCTTTAAATTGGTTTGTTTCATTACCATGTATGTATGTATATATCCAGGCACTTGTATAGCTCGTTTTAAACAATGTATAAACCATACAATGCGTTTATGTTTTCAGGGCAGATCTAGTGATGATGATGATGATGACCTCGGTTTGGATGGAATAACCTTTGCTCCTCGTGATGTCTGTCCCATCAACTTTGACCCCAAGGACAACGTTCATGGTCTTGGTTACCGTGGTATCGACCCCACGACCGCGCTTTTCCATGGCAACAGATTTGAACCTGTTCCCGTGAAGTCAAAAGGCCGACTGGGAATCAGGGGACAGGTAACTGTAATTATAGTTAGAAATTTATATAGCACTGCTTCGAGGTACAGGTAGGCAGGACTCGCAGCAAATCTTAGATGTGTTGAATTGTGTGCTTCTGTGTGTTTTGTGTTGTGCTTTTGAGTTGAATTATGTTGCATAGTATTCTGTTGTTTCTGCTGCAGTCAAATTTTGCCTTTTGATGGTTTGTTTACATGTTTTTGCTGATTTTCTCTAAAATTTTGCCTCTTGGAGCAGTGTAAGTTGCCCCATTAAAATGAGTATTTTTATAATGAGATTGAAAACTAAAGTGAAGTTAATGTCTGGATATTTGTTGTCATCACTGTGCACACGTTTTAAGACAGATCCAGTGAAATTTTCACATTGAAGGAAGATGCAGCGCTAGTGATTTGTTTGGCTAGGCGTTTGGAGTTGGGGCTTTTGAGAACGAGGATGATGACGTCTATGGCGTCGAGACGATGGCTAACTATGACGTCGCGATTGGAAATGATGACCAGAAGGAGAGCAGTACGTTTGGGTGGACTGCACCAAAGCACTCCAGAGGTAAGGCAGGTCAGATCCTGGTTACTGGGAGTTTTTGGAGATTTCTTTTCCCAATGCATGCCAAGGGTAAGGTTGAAGAGATAAGTTCTGACTACTGATAGTTTATATATATATTTATATATATATATATGTATATATATATTTATATATATATGTATATATATATTTATATATATATATGTGTATATATATATAAAACTATCAGTAGTCAGAACTTATCTCTTCAACCTTAAAATATATATATATATATTATATATATATTATATATATATATATAAAGGCCATTATGGAGCCTTCTTGGCCCCCTCTAGTGAACATGTATCCACACCTAAGATTCAGATTTACTGACTTTACACGTGCTATGAGTGCTTTTAATAAATAAATAAAATAATGTATCGGGCCACTGCAAAGCCATGTATCGAATTATTGTAGAGTTGCATATTGAACCTTCACAGAGGCACGTGTTGAACCATTGCAGAGCCATTATAGAGCCATGTATTGATTCATTATAGAGCCATATATCGAATTATTATTATAGAGTCACATATTGAACCATCACTGAGCCACATATCGAGCCATTACAGAGTCAGATATGGGCCATTATAAAGCTATAATTAAAGCAGAATGTGATACGGCTTTGGTAAAATTCTAAAAAGTTTATGGTGATATACATATTCATACATAAATAAACAAATACTTGTTTATATACAGTATTTTGCCAACACATGAAAAGTGATCGTTGTCACGTGGACTAAGTCAGTTTACTCATTCCTGTGTTTTTAGGGAAGAGTTCTTTTGAAGAGGTCATCAGGAACAAAGATGTGCTGGATGGGTTTAGACGTGGCTCGACGTCCGTCCTGCCTAAAACAAACTATCCACCTCCACAACTTCCTCGTGACTTCCGACCATTTCATAAGTTTGAGTCGAGTTCGACTTCGGCCGAGAAAAAGTCGGCCGTCAGAAGTACAGATGGCGCTAAGATGGATGCATTCTCACGAGGAGAACTGCTTGGAGAAAGACCACACCTTCGTTAGTAAATCTTGTCTTTAAACCAATCAATCAATAAGTCAATCTAGTCTAATGACTTCTATTGCACCGTTATCATAATGCCCAAGGCATCAATCGATAGTCGCTTGAAATGAAGTCATAATCAAAATCACGATCCATTGGAAAAGCCAGGTTGAATTCAAAAAGTCAGGTCAAATTCAGAAGCCAGGTCAAGTCAAGCAGTCAGTCATTCTCCCAGTCAGCCAGCAAGTCAGTCATTCAGTTGATCATTTAATTTTTGTCAGTTAGTCAGTCAGTCAGTCATATCAGCCAATATGTCAAGCAGTCTATGCCTAAGCATATGAAGTTGGTGGATAGTCCTCTTCCTTGCCACCAGAACTTCCCACTAGCATTGAACATTCTGTGTTACTAGGGTTTGAATGCTTTGGCTTCAACCATCATCTGTGTCAATCTCTGTCATATGATATACCCACTTTGTGTCTTCTCAGATGTAAATGATACAACATACTGTAGTTCTCTACTTAATTCCTTGATTGCTGTATGAACTGGCTTGCTGCATGAATTGGTGAATTTTCAAGATTTCATCTCTAGTGCACTGATGGCCTGGAAGATGATTGGCCAACCGTCTCATGTGGTTAGCTTGAGAGATTGCGCTTCTTCATCTGTAAATTCATTTGAATTGATTTACTGTTAGGGTCAGTCTTTGAACTCGTATCATCAGAGGACCGAGCGAAGATGGAGGCAGCCAAGATGCAGGCTGATCTTAAGAATGCACCACATCAGCAACCAACGGCAGCTGCAACGAGCAATGAGCCACAAAAGGAACCACCTGTTCCTAGAGCAACCAGATTCCATGAATCTTCAAGCAGCAAAGATGCGGAGGCTGAAAAGAAGGCATTGGCGCCAGAAGCGCTAAAAAAGCCAGGAGGCTTCGTTCCGTTTGCTCGAGATCCGTTGAAGCAGAAACGATACGAAGCGTACCAGGAAGCCGCAAAGCATAACAGACCTTGTGAGCTCCAAGTCTTGCTACCAATTTTCTCTTGAATTTCACTGACGAGCTGTAGAAATGTTTAATAACATTATGTTACATTAGTGCATTTGTGGTGTATTTATTACATTAACTTGGACTTTTTCTAGTGATGATGATGATGATTGTAATAATAATAATAATAATAATTATAAAAATATTAATAATAATAATAATAATAATAATTATAAAAAAATAATAATAATAAGACCCTTTAACAGCTCCTAGCATAATTTTTTTGTTCCTGAGGGATTACACTTACCTCAGGCAGAAAAATAAAATAATAATAATAATAAAAGAACATGACATAGACTGGTGTGTTTTTCAGACGTACATGACGAAACTGCTGGTGGTCACATGACGGAATGGGAGAAGGAGCGGGAGAAGGAAGAGTTTGCAAAGGCCGCTCATCTCTTCCAGCCTCTGTCTAACATGATTGCTTCAAGATTTACACGGGCCAAACACGATGATGATGACGCAAACGTCGAGTTGCCAGACGAAGTATGTTGCCAATTTTATCATTGTTAATTCACGATTTGTTTCTTATTTATTATCAATTTATTATTATTTATTTATTGTTGCAGCATTTTTGTGAGGTACTTTAAAGGCATTTAAAATATATTCTTTCAGAGAGAGAAGAGCGCTCAAGCGAAGGCAGCCGAAATGAAGATGTTTGGAAAGCTGACAAGACAGAGATGTGAATGGCATCCAGACAAAATGCTCTGCCGACGTTTCAACATCGCCGACCCATATCCAGAGTCAGTGAAGCAACTTCCTTTTTATATAACTTAGACTCTTTTTAGCCTGTCTTTGATGAAGAAGAAGAGCTAACCCCCTAAAGGCTGCCATAATTATGAAATGTTAGCGACTTCATTTTCTTAACCTCGGCATATGAAGGTGTGTGGGGCTGTCACCTTCCTTGCCGCCTGATCTTCCCAATAGCATTGAGCATTGAGTGTTAATAAGGTTTGAATGCTTTGGCTTCAGGTCAACCATCGTTGGTCTGCGTACTGCTAAGCGAGAGAAATGTTCTATCTTCAACTTCCTGACGTTTCCCTCTCAAGCAGAGGAGGAGGAGGAGCATGATACGGAGGCAGGTGGCAAAAAGGAGTCGGAACTACAGCCAGTCAAATCGGGTGAGCTGTTGCATTTCCTGCTCTTATATGACAGAATTTCTGTTAACACATAGCCCTCTAGCTGACACATCTGCAACTCTGACTTTCTGTAGATGAGTCTGATAGATGTTCTACTTAAATCTTGTCCTTACATTACATTACAGCCTTTTATCAGGATTCTATTGGTTGCTACTGTACAGAGTTGGAAGCAAAGCCTTCGAAGCCGCTGGCAATTTTGGCAACAGTTGATCTCAGACCAAAAGTGCAAAACACATTGGATGCTGTAACAGATGCAGAAAAGGCTCCAGAATCATCAGCAACAGAAGAAACCAATGCTGTATGTTCCTGACCTCTGTAATAATTTAATCGTAATCATAAACTCGAAATTTCTAAAGTGCTACTTAAAAGCTCAGCACAGGATACCAGCTTATTCACGAGCGCTGCGTCAAGTCATTGGGGCGGTCCAAACATGCCATATCAGAAACCAAGTCTTGTTGCCAGAAGACCAGAGAGAAAAGGGGCAGATATGCTGAAATTTCTCAAAGCAAGTGTGCATTGAATCTTTGGTTTATCTGAGCATTCATTCGTACAGCACTTTTTCTCTTTCAGGATGCAGCTGAGGACGTGAACCGAAGGCCACCCATTGACCTTTTCAAAGCTATATTCGAAGACACTGACTCGAGCGAATCCTCATCTGATGAAAGTCCCAGCAGAGCGGCTGAGGAGATTTCGTCTGATCTAGTTGTTCCAACAGGGGCACCAAAATCAGTTCAGGAAACAACGGAAAACTTAGAGGCCGGGATTTCTCAGCCAACTGCGTCCTTCAAGACTAAATCAGGTTGAACACCTGTCCACATGTTTCTCTTTATCTTCATATACATCAAGACACTTAGTTTGTGCCGTTGACTGATGCTTAGTTGTTAGACAGTCGTGCTTAATAAGTGCGGAAATAATAGTAATAATAAATACTGGAATTCATGTAAAACCAGTAATCATTAGTTATTATTGCCAGACGTTTCTTTGAAAAGCATCCAGATAAAATTCATGTTTAAACTGTTGTTCGTACTAGAAGCTGAAGTTCATCCAAACTCCAGCGAAATTACCTCATCATCGAAAGTCACTGCAGACGATGTGTTTATTCCAAAATCGCCCAACAGATCTGAAGTCTTTGGACCCGCTCTGCCACCCACCGTCGTTCACAGTTTTGGTCAGTGCTCGCATAGACAAGTTATAAATAGACTGGACACTCGTTTTACACTGTCTTGGAGCCATGTCACAAGCAGCCACCTTAAAACAAGATCATGTTATACAGAGGTCACTTTCTATAGCTCCAATATGTCCCTGACCACATTAAACCACAATCCAGCGAGGCAAGCTGCCCTATTCGGTATGCCATCATGTGGCTTTCTTTCCTCTTAGTTTCTCTTCAGTTGTAGTAATAATAATAAATACAAGAAAGTCTCTTATTATTATTTATTATTATTTCTGCATTTATTAAATGCCACTATCTAACGACTAAGCATCACTTGATGGCGCCGAGCAATTCCAAGTAAAGGATTTGTTCAAGACCCTTATATAAAAACCATCTCAGGGAAGGCTCAAACCTGTTGTCTCCGTGCTACAAGCCAAGCATTCTAATTGGCTACCATGCCTCACAGCTTATGATGCAGTCATCAGGTATGAATTTCATAAAATGAATTTAGTGAATGATCTAATATATTAGATCCTAGTAATGAAATCTTTTGGTTGTTCAGCTGATCAGAATGAGAGCGATCATCGATCAATTTCCGAAAGCAGCAGGAATAAACGTCACCACAAATCCAGGCACAAACATAAACACAAAACGGTGAGAAATATTTAATTTATTCACAAAATAAACATTTATTCACAAAATAAACAATCCATGAAAATGTACACTTCCTTTAAAGGCATCTAGTTTTGCATCAATAAGCAAAACCACAACAGAACGCTGTCAGATCGTGTAGTTCTCGAATAGTCAAAATTGGGTTCTCTGCTTAAGTATAGTCAGCAATGAATGTATCAGTCAATTTCATGCTGTATTTTTTCGAAAATAATAACCCAAACTTCCAACAGAAAAGACGACATAACGTTAGTACTTGATTTTCTTCCTTTCTAAAGTTTCCACAGACTGCTGTGTCTATCAATCGATGGCGCAGAGCAACTGAGTGAAGGACTTGTTCAAGGTCCCCACACAGTAGTAATGCTCAAAGACCTGGAAGAATTTCCTTCCAACAGGCTCTGACACAGATGTAGAACTCTGCAGTTGACACCATATTTGATGTTCTCTTGTTTGTTTAATTAAGTTATTTAAAGCACCTATTATGCATGCAAAGTCAGTAAATCTTAATCTGAAGCTGTGTATGCTTGGTGCACCCGTCATGTGCGTATGTTTGTATGTGTGAAAAACGTGTCAGGTCATAGGTCGTGTTTGTGCCTCAAATGATCTTCTGACCTTTGGACCACATTGATGGAGTTTCCTCAAGGGCACGTAAACAAGCACATTTCCTTTGATTGTTATCTTTGTATGTATATATGCATGTTACCTTTATATGTACCATTGTATGTACATTTGTATATGTCTGGTTTTCATAGCATAAGACCAGCAGTAAAAAAAACAAGCACAAGAAGAAGAAGAAGCAGAAAAAGGCGTCCAAACCAACGTCAGCTCGATCAAGCGAAAGTGACGCAGATTATGACTCAGACAGCGGCTCAATGTCCGAGATCGATCAGCGACTTATGTCAAAGTCAGTTTTGGCTCAAATTCTAAGCAAATGTGTGTATAGTGTGGTATAAAATGAAATGATTGATTGATTGATAACAAAGGAAGGTGAGGAGACAGGTGTATCCAAGCCCTTCTCAGCTTTGCTACTGGAAATAGTGCGCCTTTGAGGCTCTTAACAGGCACTCTACGTACAAATATACAATAAACACAGTTTGTGTCTGAGTTGGTAATTGCCACAGCAATGTTTTCCTGTCGCTGCCTTTGAGAGTCACGTCAGTTGTTGTCTTGTAACTCTTGACCTTGCAAATTGAACAAACTACCTGTAATGCAATCACTGGTAAAGGGACAAGCCTCAATTAAGCAGGACTCTTTGTGTTTGTCCTACTGACACCTCAGCAGTAGCGTACAAATTTCAGTTGCAAAAATTCAGATGACTAACTTTGTGCTGCCGGTGGCTCAATAAATTGCTCGACTGATGAGGTTTTATTTTAACGAGGCCATTTTCTAAAACAGAATTAATTCTGGAATCCAAGTCCGTCACCACATTGTGTCAGGATTTGTGAAGTATTATTTGCTGGACTGTTGTTTAGATGTTTTGCTGTGTTTCAGATTAAAAGGCTACATCGAAGGCAAAGAAAAAGGATCAGGTGTCAAGCGAAAGAAATAAACAGCATCAGAAGGCCGTGATTATCGGACCGTTTCTGAACTGTGCAACATGTTTCTGAAAAGCAATTCCTTCAAAGCCGACAGCATGAAAGTATTCACATTATTATTATTAATACACAGACAGTTGTAACTTGCAGAGATCATACGGACTCAAAGGTACGTGAATTGGTGTAAATAAGAAAATCAACACACCTTAATTCACTCCAAAGACGTTGTTTTGCACCAGGGTGAAAAGAAGCTTCTTTTCATGGCTCGTTTTGTTTTCCACTAACGATAAACTTTGATCATAAAACTGGCAATCTGCTCACTTGTTTTAAGTGAAACCAAACTAATAAGCAGGTTTGATTTTGTATCTAACACAGTAACACACCTGTAAAGTAATGTAACACTTCTACAGCACCACTTCATGCATTCGGCACTCTATTTTGTGCCACGTGCACATCAAACGATACACGACTGATCAAGAGCAGATTACTTTCAAATGGCTTCAGTTATTTTGTAAATAATCTCGTTATTGTTTACTTATTATCTCCACTTACTGTCGTAAGTACCAACAATAGTATTCACAAGACTACATTCAGTTTTCAGCAGGCAGACCAATTCCAAAAATTCGACAGGTTATCCTCAAATACGCCAGACACATTCACGTATTACCTGTAATTACTGTGTAATAATAAACGGGATTTTGTTACTATTAAAATAAAACGACTCCAGTATATACAGGACAATATGCGAGTCACTGTACAGAAAGACTAGGAGTTGATTACAAGGTGCTACATAGCGTCGAAATGGAATCGCTGAGATTCGTTTTTCTTCTCGCGTTTGTCCTCTCTCTGAAAAATCAAGCCAGATAATCTGCAAAACAGGCTAAATTTCCAAATAAAACCTAGATTTCCAAATCACTACATTTCCTAATTAATAGCTACTTTTCCAAACTAAAGTTTTTATCAACTTAAGATCGATGACAGTTAAAAGGAGAAAGTGATAAACAGAAGAGAAAAAACCATAACGTGCGATGACGATGATGACATACACCAGAAACTCCATAACTCTGTCTTTGGTTGCCGTAGTACACAAACTGATAACTTTTCAGCTTAGAGCAAAAGATCGCCTTGGTAAGAGTCGTGAACGCGAGGAGGTAAGGTCTAGATGGAGGGACCGGCAACTGATCGTTGGAAAAAGACATTACGAACCATCTTATGATGAGGCTGTTGTCAAGTGGTCATTTTGAAAATCAGAACTAAATTTGGGATCCAAGTCAGCAGAATCTGTGTTATAATACAGCAGGTTAAAAGAGGGCGCCAGTGTCTTAATTTTAATTCTGCAAGCTGCCAACCTTTTCGTTCCAGAGCAGAACTGCAACTATGAGTGCCAAGATAACACACGTGCAAAGGAGTGCGATGCCTGTCAGGTAGATCTGCTGTGACGGCACCACAAACAACTGCATTCGCCAACTGAAACAAACAAAATGTTTCATTTTTCTTACAGAAATGCTCAGATTCTATATGAAACTGTAGAACTATGGTACAACCACAGATTTCACGCAGTGTTCAAATACCGTAACTCTTAACATTTTAGTCTAGCAAGGACTGCCTTTGAGGGGACCATAGAGTCGTTAGCTCTATACATCGTTACACACGGCACATAGTATAAGATTGAGCAGGTTGACTAGTAGTGAATGCTGTTCGCCTACTGCACATTTTGGAAGAAAAGCCGATCTTATAAAACGTGTGTTTAAGCTTGACTCCGACTGGATTTTGATTTTGGTCCTGCATGACCAGATTTTTTCTTCCAAGTCTGGCTAGTCATGTTTAAGTCTTCCTGCATGGATGACTAGTTTGGTTCTTCTTAGCCATTTTGGTTCTATTTGAGCTGTTTCTTCTCACCGTCTGTTGGTCTGTTTCTTCTCGAGAGGCTGTCTACTGGTTTTGTTACCGCCTGAGATCGACACCTTGTTTCTATGTGTCATGCTACATTTGTAAATAGCTTAAGAAATAAAACATTTTAATCTAAAGCCGACGCATTCTACCATATCCAAGGTCAACCTGCAACAACATACATACCCAATGGCCCACCCAATCAACAGCATACTGTCCTTGTTACCAGAAGCCTGAAGTTTTAAGCCTACAGCAGACTGTGTGTATTGACTTACTGTAAGTTATTTGCAAACGACTGCATCTGCCACCAACCAAAGTTTTCTGGTAATGTAATCTGAGAAAAATAGCTTCAGCGTAAATACTTGTTGTAAAGACAGAACGGCTTACTTTGACGGTTCATTGTTCGGAATAGGGTTAACGATCAGCTGTGCATTCGGTATTATCTGCGTCCATACTTTTTTACGCCTGACGTCTTTCTGAATCTAAAAAAATTAATTTAAAAATTAGTTTCTCAGAGGCGCTCCAGTGGAGTGTTAAGGCCCACATTAGGCAGGGCTATGGGGTGGGGTATTTCATACTGTCACATTCAGCAGAGACCCTAAATAGATTCAACACAATAGACTGTCCACTGTTTGGAGTTGGTGTTTAAGACACAGGCTGTACTGAAATAACTAAGTACCAAAAGTATGTGCAGACTTCTGCGTTGAGCATAAGGCCCTCTTCTTGTCTGCGTCCGAGTGACCTCTCCCCCTTTTGCAGACGTCCTTAATGGACAACCCCTTACTCTGGAAGTCGCATCTTACGCTCACAATTGCTCAGCCCCATTGACTGGTGCTTGGTCGTTAGAGAGCGGTAGGCAGCAACCATTAGCTGATGCATTGAGCATCATTACAGTGGCACCAGCAAAGTTCTCGGATAAGTATTTTTTACTATTATTCATACTACCTGTTGACTCCATATGGACTACTGTTGATAGATGAATGAGAGATTAGCTTAGTTCGCTAATTGTTTTGCATTTGGAGACGAAAATGAAAATGAACGTACGAGTTCTTTCGACAGTGGTAACCCAACTCCAACTTCGTCGACAAAGTTTGGCATTTGGCCAAGACCAAAGCTCACGAACGGCAGCTGAAGCGCAAAGTGAGCTGACTGCGACAACTGACCAGCTGCCAGATCAATCAGTAAATTAATCAATCATTAAATATTCTTCTTCTGTAAGGCAAATGAAATGCGACTGAGCGACCAGAATGTGGTCTGATTGTTTGTGCCTCTTTGGTTGTTTGTAAAGCAATCTTATCTTGAGATTTCAATTTACGGCACCATATTAATTGTCCAAATAATGATGATGATGATAATGATGACGATAATAACAACAATAATAATATAATGTCAATCGACTTAGGCAATCGTTCTGTCAATCATGAAAAAGCTCAATAAACTAATATCAAACTAGAAACTTGAACAACTTAACCAAGCCACGAAAAGACTGGTATAGGGAAGGAGAGAACAACTTACCAGAGCTCGTCTGTGGATTGCCGTTTGTTTGTGTTGTGTCATAGATAACAGTTGGCCCAGGAACATTAACACCATATGGCTGGCAAAACAAAAAAATCATAGAGACTGACCATGGCTGATTTCACATGGAGCAGTATATTGGGGGAATTCCTACATAAATACACTGTGCAACTGTTGTGGGTTAGTTCAGAAGGCAGCTCAGCAGTTTCTGGGCAAGTTCTTTTACTGCTGACCGGCTTGAACCAGTGAGAGAACTCGTAGTTACAAAATAAATTGAATACAAAATATCAGATCAATATCAGGCTTGTTACAAATGCACTACTTACTTACTTACTTATATCACGTTCAAAATCTGTATCAGGCTGTGTTCAAGATCCTCATGGAATCATGTTAAAGATCAGTATTCAATCAAGTCTTACCTTTCGCCCTTTCGGACAGTTGTCTGCACAAAGACCGCTTATCACTAAAAAGAAGACAGGCATCAATGAGTAACAAGAAAACTAATGCAAGACTTCGAAGACATGTTCTTTAAAAAGTACACAGATCAGAACTGGCTAACTTCTTTAATAAATTGAAGTTATAACTGCAACAGCTTTACACGTTAAAGACCATTATGCTATCACACATACGGCCACTGTGCAGGTTATAAATAAATCAAATAGCAGTGACTCAAACAAGAAATGGAATTGAAAACTTAAGGAAGTTCTATGCACTGTGAAACCCCAGGTAAGCAACTTTATTTAACCAAAACAGTTTACTCTGTTCACTCACCTGTATAAACTCGGGAAAGTTCCACTCACCTGTATAAAAAATTCCACTCACCTGTATAAATTCAGGTAAGTTCCACTCACCTGTAAAATAAACCAAGGAAAATACCACACACATGAATAATCCCAGATAAGTTCCACCCACCTGTGACCTTGAGGAAGCAAGTATCCAAGGCCAGGTTGTTTCTCAGTAAGACTGAATACGGAACTCCATCGCTCCCTAAGGCTGTCACCAAAATGTCTGGCATTCCCTGATTAACAACAAATTGTCAGACTTCTTAAAATAATAAATATTACTCAGTTTAAATAATACAAACAGCAGAAAGCATAATATCATAAATAATTAATTTCCTTAATTTGAAGCAAATAAATAAAATAAAATATTCCACTTAAATAGCAGAATAAAGCATTGATTTCAAAAAGGACAAATATCTAAAGAAAATATCTTTAAAGCATAACGCAAACCATATCTACCATATTTCACAATTTTCCAGTTTTTATCGCCGGTAAAGAAGAAAACAAAAAATACTAGCCTATCCTGTCCAGAGCATAATGAAAAAACCAAGCCGAGCACATTTCGTTCAACAGCGAATCCGTTTTGTTACGAAACAAGCACACCTAAGAAGCTATACTGAAGTTACTAGATACATAAATTTCCTTTTACAATAGAATTCATTAAATTACGTCACATGGCATTCGTACTCACGTCTTCGATGTAGTCGTAGAAAGTTGCCAGCAACGTGGAGTTGATTAAAGATGGAAGAACGTATCGTTGGATGGTAAACTTCCTACCATCTCCCGTTTCATTCAGTACGTTTCTTAAGAGATATGGTCTGGCACCATTTCTGCAATTAGCCAACCATAAGCAGAAACTAAAAGGCACACCTCAAAACTTAAAATTTAATAACTACACTCAACAAATGAAAGAATTTGACTAATTTCAACAGTTACTAATTTATTACTATTTATTAATTCATTCATACTAATAATTTTTATTTGTTATGATTAATTTATTACTATTACTTTTATTAGTAGTAATTTATTAATCTAATATGATATACTATATACTATTCATGCATATTAATATAATGTAATATAATTTATTAATATTATTATAAATATAATAATTACCTAATCTAACTACTGACTTTACTGAGAACACCTGACACTAAATATATTCCACAAAACAAGAAAACTGACTGACACTGACAGACAACATCTGACACTAAACTCAACTGACTGACACTGACCATTCAGAAAACTGACTAACAGTGACAGACAACAACTGACACTGAACTTATTTAAGAAAATCAGAATTTATCTGCCACTTACGTCGGAGAGTATAAGATCACAAGTAGGTCAGGGTAGCCGTCCATGTCGTAATCTCCGACTCTGAGAGTGACGGGAAACTTGAGGTTGTTCAGCGAAGTTATTCGTTCAGAATTGCTGAACAGAGACTCTGAAGAGTCGAATGAGTCAGAAACTTTGCGCCACTGAGTCTGCAAAGTGAAATTCACTCCTCATTAAAACTTCTAAATATTATTAAAGAATTATTACCAATAATTATAAATATTTTTAACTTCTAAATATTATCAACTTTTAAATATTATTAACTTCTTAATACTATTTATTAAAGACAAAACTAATTATTAAATTAAATATATTAGCTTCTAAAAGCAATTAATTCTAAATTACAACTGTAGATTGTTGCTTACAACGTATTTTACATGAGCACACTTTGTGAGAACGACCTTCAGACACCAAAACTGGCTTAACTGCTTTGACCTCTGAACTCCAGTCAACAGGAGCTGAGTAACGTATTGTACTGTTAAATTTATATATTGCCAGGCATACAGTATGAAAAGCTACTCAGAGGCATGAGCTAAACAGACAGAATTATTACGAGTTTCCAGTGTAGATGCATGCCAGTACTTACATCCATACTTACAAGTACACTTCCATGCATACTTAAAAACAATCTGGTACACACGAAACACACAGAGCTGAGATCAGAGATTAGAAATGGTTGGAGTTGGGTTTCTACCTTGTTCTTTCCATCACGGAAATAGATAAAGCTTTCCCCACGGCCAACATCTCTAGACATGGCAGGCACAACATGGTCTATGTAGCCATCTTGATCTGCTCAAACAACAAACATCGGCAACTGTGAAGTTACGTCGACATTCAGAGATCACCTCTAAAAACCTCTCCTGGGGGGCAGAGTAATTCCTCGTGCCTCTTTCATGCCACGTTCTTAATTCACCCTGGTGTGTATTTAAGTATACAATTATACATCACCTTTAAAAACCTCTCCTGTCAAAACAACTGCATGTCTGTATGTGTATGTAAGTATGCATGCATGTATGTATGTAGGTGTGTATGCATGCATGTATGTAGGTGTGTATGTATGCATGTATCTGACTATTTATAGTGTGCCTTTTCAGACTCTCACCATTTCTTTCCTACTGATTTTATTCAGAGGAAAGACCCAATATTGCAAAGCATCAAAAAGGTGTATGGCTTGTAATGTATACATGATAGTTTCTTTCAGTCGAACCTCTAAATTTAACGCCAACATACTGGGTAACAATAAGGATGTTAACAGTAACAGTAGGCAAAATCAATCATACTTACTGAAATCTGCAAAGCTCGACTGTCCAATCATAAGATTTTTGTCGATGGAGAAAGTGGTCGAAACATCAAACTGCAAAAGAAACGGCTACGTAAAGTAACTGCATCTGCCACATGTAACGTAATTTTTCTAAAGTACACTGGATATTTCCTGATGAAGCTGCCAGGCTCCATTTGCATCCCTTAACCAACTCAGCCAGAATGAGTACACTGACCACACACTGTCGGTGGGAAGATCAGGCAGCAAGTGACAGGGTTAGTCCCCCACCCTTGCATGCCAAGGCTAAGAAAAACGAAGTTGCTACACTTCGTACCCATAAACAGCAACACAGACCTACCACAGCATAGTAAGCGTGATAAAAGCCTACAGCTTCTAAAATGCCAGCCCCTGCCGCTGTTTCACGCTTACCCTAAGAGGTCTACGATTTTAAGTGGGCCAATGAATTTAAAACATTCCAAAGCATCTTACGCTGTTGTTAGTGAACACTTCAAACTCATTGTTTTTCTTCGTCAGAATCAGATCTACAACAAAAAACAATATTTACACTACTCCAAACACACAACTGCTGATACAGACTCTATATAAATGGCCAACCAACCGAACAGATAAACATGTGTTACAATTTAAGCATGGATATAAACTAAAGACACTCCTCTTTATAAGCTAAAGATGCATCTGTTTCAACTTGTTTACCCAACGTAGCCTGGCTTCTGGTTTCTCTGACCTATCAGAATTCGACCCAGCTTCTCCAATGGTTTATGAGTTTTTACTGCAATTTTGACAAGTTCTGTGGATACAGCTTTCAAGCAAAGCCAAATCCACATACTCATTTACTTATTAATATTATTATTATTATTATTATTAATTAATTTAGTTTACTTGACAAAGCATAAAATCGATTGACAACCTGCACTGTAATCGCGGTCAAGATCAACAAAAGCACTCGAGTGGGGCACTTCAAAGTCAATCGATTTTGTAAAATTCAGTTTAGTGAAGTTCTTTTGGTTTGGAACGGCTTGCCAGACAACGGTGAACCTGTCCACTCCCGTTGTCAGAAGATCCGGAATCATATCGGCATTGAAGCTACAAACAGGAATCGAGGTGAACCGAGTCACACAGCAAAGCTAACCAAAGTAAGTAAAGTAAGTTAAGCTCCCAGGTCCAACGAGGAATATAGGGGAGGTGCTCATTTCCTTTTCTTTAGGCCCTTGGGGCAGCAGTGGACGAATCCCAAGGTCCTGGACATGGGACCAGTGCATTGCAGGACTTGCCGTTTACTTCCCAGCTTATGCCTCTACCAAATTATACTGCTTGGTGACAAAGGCACGGATATGCAAACAACTTGCCCAGGGTCGTTACACGGAGTCAAACCCGCAACCGCATAATCATTGACCAAAAGCATTACCAACAGACCACCGTGTTGCATGTATAGAATACCATGTTGCACATGTTATAAGTCAAAAACAACCGCGGAATTTTCAAGGAAAAACATATGGTATCCAGTTTAAATCTTTGGCAAATCAGCAGCAAAACAGTTTATATCACTAGTATATTGCTAGTACTAGTATTACTGTTATTGGTATATAACAAATATATTACTACTGCTAGCAGTTATTACTAGAAAAGTGAGTAAAGTACTTACTCAAAAAGCACCGGTTCATCTTGGAATGATTCGTCATCAAACTTGTATGGATCCTCTACAAAAACACAAACAAAAAATGAAATCTGTTGGGGTTGTAATTGTACTTCATGGAAGCTTTACAATGCCAAGTGCGAGCACAATTACTATTCAGTTGTAATTCAGCCCAGCCCCCATGAAACAGAACACTTTTTAAGGGTTGATGAAAGGTGCACTGACAAAGGGCAAATCTCTGTTGTTTATAATAAATCTCTGTTGTTTGTAACAAATCTCTGTTGTTTATAACAAATCTCTGTTGTTTATAACAAATCTCTGTTGTTTATAACAAATCTCTGTTGTTTATAACAAATCTCTGTTGTTTGTAATAAATCTCTGTTGTTCAAAAGAAACTTCTGTTGTCTAAATGCTCTGCATGAATGAATGAGTACTACTACAGTGGCGCAACAGAAGTCATCAGATTAGAGATGAGAGAACAGCAGAAACATACCCGTGTCGAGTGCAGTTCCGTTACCCCAGTAGATGGCAATCCAAACTGAGTCAGGTGTCTCAGTTTTCTTTGTAGTAACGAGAACATCCATTAACACATCGCCGTCAAAATCTGCGAGCATGATGCCGGCGATGGTGCTATCTGGAATGGTCTCATTTGTCAGAAGCGTTTTTCTCAAAAACTGCTTCTTGTCTTGTCCCAAAAGAACGTCTAGACCATGTCCTGAATGAAGCAACATAAGAAACAGTTGTGCCTCACTTGACCTGACACACATTGACGTCACAACCGTCGCCATGGTGGCTGGCCTAGTTAGCTTCATTGGTTACAGCATACATCAAGGTGCCTCGGTGCATGAGGATGCCGGTGGGCAAACCGATCGTGGCTTATTTCAGAGATTTTAATCTCTGGCTAGCATGGTCCATACACGGGACTTTGACTGGTGTAGCACCCATTCAAACGGGCAGCGGTGGTGAAGGATATCATCTGATAAATTCATTGCAAAATGAGCAGCGTCGATGCAATACGGTCGCTATAGAAAACCAAGTACATTTACATTTGCCAGCAGCAGCTGGTAAATTAATGGGAATTATGGAATTTTTGTTTCGGATTGTGTATTTGTAATCATAAACACGAGATTTCTCCAGCGCCCAACGAACGCCAAGTCGCGGGAACCAGCTTACTCACAGTCAAAACAAAATCGATAGCCAGGAAGGGTTCGGTTTAATGTAAAGATCAGCAGTCAGATGGCTATGGTGGACAGTGTTAGAATTGAACCGGAAAGTGAGATAAGGGGAAAAGGAAGAATCAGGATAGATATGATATGTGGAAGAGGAGTGTATTGTACAATTCGAAGATTTTTAACATAGCTGTGTCTTAAATAACAGATGAAAAACGCTATAACGCAAGTTCTTTTGATTATAAACGTATTATTCATCCGACATACGTTCTTCAAATGAAGGCGCTACACGAATCTTACAGAAGAACAGCACAAACCTGAATCGCTAATGACGAAGATGTCTATCAGTTTGTCGGCATTAAAATCGCCGAACGCCGCTAAAACATCTCCGCGTCTGTCATCGAGAACTCCCGAAACGATCGAAAAGTCATCGCTAAAACAGATATTTGTTAACATAAAAAGCAAAAACAGAAAACACGCCTTCATCTTTGTCACGTGACATCTGAACTACTGTTGCATATGTGCAATGCTAATATTGCTATAGCGCAGTTAATTTCCACAGTGCTATCGTAATCCCGAGATTTCTACAGCGCCCAACGAAAGCCACGTCACGGGGACCACCTTAGCGTGGCAGCTACGGCGGGTGATGTTTGGGATTGGAACGGAAAGAGGGATAAGAGGAAGGAAGAAGGGGAGTCAGGATATGATCTGCAAAAGAGGTATGTTTTCAGTTTTAAGTGAAAGGCCATTGCAGAAACTGCAAGCGGTGGAGCATTGGCGAGTTTCTGTGGTGGGTTAGATAACTGTCGCAGTTTATTCCAGAATGATGGGCAGCTATGGCTATGAAGCGATTGCCAAATTTTAACGATGAGGTCACGCAGGGGCGCAGAGGTGTTAGGGTGGAAGAGAAGGGGTTGAACAGAGTCGTTGGATTGTAAATAACTTTCTATACTTGAAGCAAATATTTTCAGCAGTCGCTTAAGCTAATTCTGAGAGGCGCTTATACATATGGTATTAAAAACTTCATTTTCTTGGCCTCGGCATATGAGGCTGGCTGGTCAGTCCTCTCCCTCGCCGCCTGATCTTCTCACGTACGTGTAAGTCACTGGGTGTAAATGTAAATCTCCAAAATTTCTCAGCACCATACAAAAACCGTATCAGGGAGACACTTATATTCCGGCGCTATATAAAATTAAGTCCGCAACAGCCGGGTTGATTTGTCATTTCAGTGTCATGTCAGAATCTGAGGCAGAGGTCAATGCGGGCAGACAGCATGTTGCTACGGTGGAAATCGTCAGTATTGGTGGGGGATTCATGCTAAGTTAATTAACACTATGCATACAAAATTACGTGTAAGTTGATCCCTAGAAAATCTCCGTGAGACAATAATGTACTCTAAGCGATTTTTATAATTAAATCCAACACATTCACAAGTCACAGTTGTTTAATGTACACTCTAAGCAATCTCTGTTAACACCAGACACTAACATTAACCACAAAGCTCGCATATAATTCATCTATTTGTAACAGTGTACGTCTAACATATCTCGTGCAAACAACTGCGCCATGTTTTATATTTGTCAGTGGTGCTAAACAATTGCGAGTGCAGGACTTGTCCACAGTCTGTGCACAGTAACCATATCTGGGGAGGCTCGAATTCATGCTTTCCTCACTGCAAGACAAGTGCTCTAACCAATCGGCTACCGTGCCCCATCAAAGCAGCCAGACATCAATAAGCAGTCACTGTGGCCTATAACCAGACATTATTGTGGGCCATTGAAGTAGTTAAACAAAACTCTCACCCTAGGTGACACCGAGTACGCAATGACATCAGACAGTCTGTGGGCATTCTATCCACACTGGTTTAGGCTTCTAACAGACATCACTTTAGTAGTGCGGTCACATCACTGTGTCTGCTGCACTTCATCACAATTTCAAGCGCGGCCAACGACACAACGGCTACTGAACTGCAACAAAGGATTTCATTTGCCAGCAAATATTCATTCACTCATTCAGCGCATTTATATAGCGCCCTTTCAAGATATCTACTCAAAAGCACTGCCAACCCAGCTCTGGCAAGAGAATATGCTGGTTTCCAGCTTTTGTGCAGCGATGAGACAGTGCAAGCCTTTACAACAGACAACATGGGTCACTTCAAACAATATGTGTAGCACAAAAAGATCAAGTCCTCCAACAATCATCTGCTTTCGGATATTTCTTGAATAATCAATACACATCACCCTCTCACTGATTGGTTTCTCACTTGAAAGTTGACATTTACTAAAGTTAACCAGTTAATTTACACTAGCTATGAATAGAAAGCTTAACATGGTAGCAAGATTCCATGATACACACGTGAAATCATGCAATCTGAATTATGAACATTACGGAAAATTAGGCATAACAGCAAAACTGCACAAACCGCATTTCTGAAAAAAGGCAGGAGCACAATAATTACCGGTAGATCACAACATGTCAAAAGCATTGCTTAAAAATCTTCACACATGGCTTTGCAAAAGTAAGCTAATTACAGCGAAAAATGACATTGTAGGTCCTACAGTAATTTTATTCTTAGTTACAGACAAGAATTAATTCTGATTTCGCAATAAAATGAAAATCAAAAATAACAATAAAATGAAAATCAGCATGCAACAACCATAGCCTTAATGAGCCAATGGGGCAGCACTAATGACAGTGACTGTTAAATAAACTAAAAGGACAGGTAAACAGGAGGGATTCAGAAATAACAAAAGCAAATACTGACATAGAGACTAATTTCAAAAGGCAAAGAGGAAGAACAGGCTTACGTAACACTGCTTTGTGGACTTCGAGAAGGCCTCTGACTCGGTTAAGCAGAACCGAGTCACATGCAACCTTACAATCAAGTGGAACACGAAAAAGACAGGTAGAGAAAGAAAAGATTCATGTACAACTGCTAGTGTACATGACTTCAATGAGGCCTTTGACCCAGTCAAGCAGAACATCACATGGGCAGTGTCATCATCACATGGAACAGGATCAAGACCAGTGGAGATTCTCCAGGACCTAAGCAGATGCTCAACCAAGACCCTCCAGATTATGGGCAAACCTCAACAGCAGCAGTAGTAAGTATGGACCATGAATTGGGTGAATGGTTCGAACTGACAATTTGGTCATGGCAAGGAGACCCAATCTCTTCAACTAAGTTCATGGGAGATCTAGAAAGGGTGATTAAACATTCGGAACAACAGTAGTGGAATTGTAGTACAGAGAGATGATAAACAAATTAAGATCTGCAGATAATATAACTGGTGTACCCACAGAGGAAACTTAGGAGAAACTACAGAACAATTGTAATCGTAATCGTAAACACAAGATTTCTACAGCTCTCATTGAAAGCTAAGTCACGGGAACTACCGTAGCTTATTCACAGGCGCTCAATCACAAACAAAATCAATAGTCAAGAAGGTCTTGGTTCCAGGTCAAGATCAAAGATGCAGGCAGGCAGGCAGGCAGGCAGGCAGGCTATGGGCAGGGAAAGATCCCAGATTGAGGATAAAAATTTAGCAAAGGCAAAAACAATGGTTATTGGAAAAGAAAACATTGACAGACACATCACAGTAACAGCACGACATAGAGAAACCATAAGAGCCGCTGTCTATGTGGGAAACCATAGAACAAGAACTGCACAAAGGACATCAGACAGAGACTAATAGCAAAAGCAAAAGGATAGCGACAAGATATTTAACGCTGTTTGGAAAAGTAAAACAAGTTACACCACCAGGTTTAAAATAGTTAGAACATGTGTTTTCAGCACGACTTTGAATGCCTGAACAATGTAGACATTAAAAAACACTGATAAAGCAACGATGCTGGTGTTTGCAAACACACTGCTACAGAAGTATACCACATCTAAGCCAGACGCCAAATATCACGAAACACTGAATTAAAAAGGCTAATCAAAATACAGGACGACCATCAGATGGAAACTGGGTCTTTTTTGACACATACGCCGTATGAATAATGACAGAAAACTCACAAGTGTGATGTTTGGAATTACGGAAAGCACAACACGACGGAGAAGACATACTGTGCAGAGAATGACTCTATGACACAGTTGACGACTGGAGCTAAACAAATGGTGACAGCTTGACTCAGGCAGAACACAAAGAAAGAAGTGCAGAAAGAAACTATTAAATGTGCGGTGGATAACTACAGGTTTTCAGTCAATCGATAACAATATTCATAATAATGACGAATGATTACAACTGCCCAGATATATATAAATGTACATTACGATACAGTGTCAAAAGCTGTGTATATTATAGTAGCTGAATTATATTTGGGCTTATCTAAGTTGCCTCTGTTTACGTACGAAGGGTAGTTATATATGTAGGAAAATTGGAAAGTTTGGCAAATGCACTGTATCACCATTCAACTAAATTAGTCTTTTGATAAAAGAACCAGCCAAATAATGATCCAATCAATCACCAATAATATTCAATCAATCACTCAAACAATCAATTTAAATGATTAGTCTATTTCATCATCAGTAAAAAGTCACAAAGTTCCAAAAATGTAAAAAGAAACCAGCAAAGCAATTGCCAAAAAAAGGCATGAAAGTCTTTGTGCCAGTCAAGCCACTGTTATGATTTCTCGTTCAGCTGATGGACAGATGGCGCTTTAAAAAATGCATTACTTACTTGATAACTAAGCTTATGCAAAAGTATTATTAGGGATCATCCATAAGGTCCAAGCAGAAAAGAGCAAAGAATCAATCCGTAATCTGCCTCGTTCTGATTGCTGCTTCACTAATTAAAAACTGATTATAGAGTTGCTTAATACTTACTCACTTACGTAATTTATGAACGGTCTCTGGGGAAAATGGAGTTACGCGGCTGCTACAGTGGCATAAAGAGTTGAGGAATTGTTCACTGGGTTGGACTTCATCTGACGCGGGTTACGCTCCGGCCTCAATTCAGCATAGTGAACCCCAGAGGTCGGACGATCCTGAACAGAACAGCAGCAGACGACAGCAAAATGAGTCGCAAAAAAACAATTATTTAAATCTAACATATCAGAGATTTAACACTGTTTAATCAAAGTCTGAAATTATTATTTATCATCAACTGCAGGTGATGACCTGATAATGATAATGATAGATGAACATCCAATCTTAAATTAATCCAACAAAATCATGCTCTGGCTCCCTGCTGGTCCTGACTACATCTTGGCTATGCTAACCAAGACCACCTTAACATGTCTAATCAAATCGAGTGACTTCTATAGCGCCGTCAATATGTTTGGTCACCTAACGAACGTATGATTTCGCAACGAACTCTGATAAATCAACTGATTAGCAAACCAACCAAGCAACCATTCTAAGACTAGAGATTTAACAACTGTATCAGTCCTGGCCAACTGGGCTGCCACGACACCCGAATGAGTGCAAAATCAATTACATCCGGGCATGATTTATTGGGAGGAAAATAAAACTTCCCCTCACTGGTTCTGATAATTTTTCCTTAAATATTCCGCCAACTGTTTAGGACAACCCACCATTGGGTTACGTTTTCCATAAACATTTGCTCCAACAACTGCAGAAGAAGCAGAAGTAGAAAATCAGTCCCTTCAGCCTGAGAGGCAGCCATGGTATGATATGTCAGCAACTTCTTTTTTAGCGACTTCATTTTCTTAGCCTCTGCATACAAGGGCAGGTGGCCAGTCCTCTTCCGTGCCGTCTGATCTTCCCACCAACAATGCACATTAAGTGTACTCCTGATAGCAGAGTTGGCTAGGTGGCACAGATGGAGCCAAAATCTCTAAAGAAATTTTTGCCGTGGCGCAGAACCAAACCCCCGACCTTTTGCCTAACAGTCCAGCATGCCAACCCCTAGACTATTGCACGCCCCCAGGGGATGACTCTGTACAAAACGAATCAAACAAACCCAAACTGTTTCATGCCGGTAGCAAAATAGCATCCTAAGTTATATAAATGGCAACTATAATTGTAATCACAGATTTAAACAGACCAAGAGGTTCCTGTCTTAAATGCTAGGAAACCTATTCCAGAAAGTTAGACAGACAACAGTAAAGCTTCTATGCTGCACCAAAGAACTTGGGACAACCAAGTCACCTTCAATAGAGGAACAAAGGAAAATGTTGCAAAACTAAACTCAGAAAACTCATTAAGATGCTTCAAGCATAAGTAACTGCAGAAAGGAAAGAAGATAACATTAAGTAACATGCAATCAAGAAAACTCCTCTTCAGTATAATCATGAATTCTGAAAAACAACACTCATGATCAGAAATAAACCAATAAACTTTTTAACAAAATACTATTAACAAACACATGCTTGTAGTGTAGGTTACGCTTAACAACGTAACGTAAACATGTTAAACCCTGTATTTAATGCATAGCTGAATCAGCTAGAGGGCACTTGCATGAAAATAACAGGATTTTGAAGTCTACGCAGTTTGGTGCCAATTACCAAAAAGCTACATAAGAAGCATTCATATAAACACAACTAAATGTTTATACAAATCAATAGTTAGTAAAGATGAACTTATCAAAATAAGTTCATAACTAGCAGCAAACTTTAACATAAACAAACCATTCCTATCCAAAGACATTAACAGGCAACCATCCACGTCAAAAAGGTAAACAGACGAGTTAACTTGTAAACAATAAATAGGATAGGAACATGCCATGAAAAACAGGATTTCCATTTACCTGATGTTTAAACATTTGCCTGCAACGTCAAATAATGCACACAATGAAACAAGATACAGGTAACTCCGGTAACGTATTGAGCCATCAGTTGATGCCTTGTGCTTTAGACACTAGTGCACAGAAGTTGCTAATTAATTAATAATCAATAATACATCAGAGACTCGATATAATGTGCTTCATTATAAAACAAATTCTGATATAACGTGGTCAAGATCACAAATTTAATTCCACTGTAGATAACAACCTAATTGTATCATAGTCTTGTAATAAGGACACACACACACACAAAAAAACACATACATACCATTATTTCCTTTACAGTGCTGTACCTTCTCATTGAAACAGTCTTCCAGTGTATACCTGCACCGTTGCATTTGACTCTACATTTTCAAACTGTCCTAAAGCACTTTTGTTTGATCAGTTAGACAGCCATGTGTTCAGCGATTTTGAGAGGTACTTTAAAGGCGCTATATAAGTGTCTTCATACATACAAGTTTCTGGGTATGTAGTACTATTATAAGCAATGGGATATCGGTTAGGCTGCCATTAGGAAGCTACGATACTATGTTGAAAAAGCGATGCACTTTAAGTATGACGGGAAAAGAACAGCAAGACTCCAATAAGACTTACCGGAGTGTCGCTTGTTCTTGGAGGCTTCTTAGGTGGACAGAACGCCTCAGAATTCACACGTGTTTCATTTAAAGGCTGTTCTGCACCTGATCTCAGACTATGCAAATAGACAAGAAAAATATATACAATGCCATAACAACAACATATTGAGCTGCATTTTGGATTCAAGTCTTGACTGTGTTATACCAGAATTTGCATCATAACGTATTGCATTTTAATGCGGCTCTCTTGAATTTGGTAAACCAACACAGGCCTAAGGAACTTAAATACAGGCACTGACGACAGAAGGTTTGCCAAAACTTTTGTGGCGGCAGGTAAGCAGGGGCCAACAAGCTTGCAATGGTGTGAAAAAAACTAAGATTTTGGATGATCTCCCCTTAGTCCGCAGCATATTTGTTACAATTTATCTTTTGCCTCTCCCCAGATTTTCAATGCACTTTTTCATCTCTTTCCCAGACTCACAACAAGCCATATTCCTAAGTAGCCATATTGCAAAGTTGGGCCACCTCAGGGAGACAAGCACTCAGTTGGGGGTGTGGCCTCCCTCGAAGAGCTGTCTCTAAATACTGGGTTGTATTTGCCAATGCGCTCGCCTTTCGTCAAAAGGGTAGCAGGCAGTAAAATTCAATATTCAGCTAAAGAAACCATATGGCAAGGTTGTCCAGGTTGCTGTTGTCATGTCAACACTTCATACAGATATATGGAAAAGTTACCACTGAATTTTTACTGTGTATCCAGCTGTCGGCAAAAATTCTTTCCATCTTTTCGATACCAAAAAAGAAAAGTCTCTCCGAAGCTTACCTGATTTAATTACAAAGGAAGAGATGATATGAGACTCACCCAGATTTGTCTATAAATAAAACAAACAGGAAAAGATCAAGCTCGTAATTTACATTTACTGATAATGAACAAGTAGGCAATTACTAGGAAGAGGTGATACGAGGAAGAGCAGTCTGTTATGCCAATGTCAAGAGGCAGCCATCGGCATGAAGTGTTAGCGACTCCATTTTCTTAGCCTCAGCATATAAAAGTCGTATTGACAGTTTACAGTCAACTTTATGGCCCAGTTTGACAGAAGACGACAATATCTATTTGCCTGGCATAGATTTTGAATTACAATTTTTATAAGCCTAAAACTTAGAAATTTCTCGTCGGAGGTTAAGGGCTTAATGCTCAGCTCCAGCTGGTATCAATTCCTATTGTTTGGACAGCAGGAAAGTCCATCACAAACAACTTGTCTCAGGTCAGTAACATCTGTAAGCCGGGTCAGAAGGAGGTCTGCACTAGCCAGCCCCTCCTGCTGAGAGGTACAAAATACAGAACCTACACCCCTAGTCATCTGTTGCAACTATATTAAAGTATTTGCAGGAGGTTGGTCATATGAAAAGCTTCTGACAACAACACAAACACTCTAGGCCTCTCTTCTTCTTGGGAGAGGCAAACTCTAGGTGAGAGTACCCGCACTGATGATGCGACGCGATGCCTTTCCGTCCTGGGCCTCGCTCCAAAGCAGTATTAAGTTGCCCAAAACTACAAAACTCAACAGGTTTTTCCACTACTCCAGTCCATGCAGTTCTTGGTCTGCCACGAAATCTCTTCCAGTCCTTGAGACCTTTGTTACTCTAGCCACTGATGAACTTTCTTAATGAACTCCAGCTCCAATAAGGCTAGCATAAGTAGCACTTTAGTGAGCTACTTAAAAGGCATTATATAAAGTGTCGAGATACTATTACCACTAGTACAGTCAGTTTTCCCAACTTTCCTTCCTGTTGCAGGAGTGAAGCCAAATGAAAACAAGAAAAAAATAGACACCAAGACTCTATGAGAGTTTGCTGTACCTACTTTCATCATCCGCTAAAGCGTGCATCCAAAAGAACAGAGGACATGCTTCAAACTTCCAACAAGAAAACGAAACAACCACGATGCAAACGACGATTCCACCTATCGTAAAAACTACGATGAGAGCGACACAACCTGATGCACAAGCTACAAAACACAACATCACATTTTTCTATAAACTGTCAGACAACCAAAGACAGACAATTTTCTCTTCCAGCCAACATGACATACTTACCAACGGTGCACCTGTTTAAAACTGTATTATGACTTTTCCTAAGTACCCGATATGAATTTCGTTTCGTAAATGTTGTATTTGTTTCGCATTGTCGATAGTTTTCTTACTTTCTAGTTTTTTAGTAAACTGGTAAACCATCATCTATAAATTTGTGTATAGAAAGAGAGTGGCTCAGCTGGCAGCACACATCATGCCTATTCAGTGATCCTTTTGATACATGCAATATGCGGTACTAAAAAGGTGCTATATAAATGATCAGATAGTTAATCCGAAAATTGTGGCAGTGAAGAGATAGTGAGTCAGGATTGGAAAAATAAAACAGTTAACGGTACTTGGGGAGCTGTACATTTCAGTGCCATCTGTACCTGGCCACAGATCTCTTTCTCTGCAGCAAAAGGTGATCTGGTTGATACCCCGTCCCGTACTACCACGGCGCAACATCGTAGTTTCACCGTGGTTGGCCCATCATTCTGGAACAGACTGCCATGCAACCTGCCACATGAGCTCCTTGTCCTCTCTCCGTCTGTTTTGCCAGCGATTGAAGACTGTTCTACTCAATCATGGTCTTGTGCTGCCACATCGGCAGGACCTCTCAGGTAAGTAAGTAATGCATCTGTTAACATGCTATTTATCCATCGACTGCATGAGGGATTATGCGTTTCCTCGAAGAGGGGCTACATAAATTTGCGATTACAAGTATGACTACCACTTAGCAAAATGTCCCAATGCAAGCTGGAAGGTGAAAGGAGGAAGTATGTCCAATACGTCCCCATAAATTTACCATTTACCAATGATCACCCAACTTTACTTGATTACACAACCAAAGAGGTTCACATACGTGTACAGACTGTAATCTTTATATTCAAAGAATGACGATTTCCTTTGACCATGTTTGTTGCTGTGCACTCGCACACTTCACCAGCATCGCCCTTGATCACCAGTTCACTGCCATTTACAATCTCTCCGCTCTTCGAACAGTTCCAACGGAACGCTGGATTCGGATATCCACTTGCAGTGCATTGGACCACTTCCCCTTTACAAGGTTCAGATGATGAAACAGCTATGCCTTCAACAGGAACTGTTCCAGCAAACAAGAAACAAAACCCACAGAATAAATAATGCGCTTTATACAGACACATACTCACAAAACAAATACATACACATATACACACATACAGACATGTATACATCTAACATACATACACTGTGCATGCATAAATGCATCCATACATCATACATACATACACACATACACACACATACACATACATGTACACTGAACCAAACATCAAACAAGGTAGGCAATCTGGCCTTGTCCCTCAGTTGATTTGGCAAAACAACTTCCTGAAGGTCACTACACAGAGTCTGCTCAGCAGCCTCAAACTCACAATCATTAGATCACTAGGGGTATGTGTTGCCGGCTGGGCTACCAAGACCACAACTGGACATCGTGGGTCCAACTCCAGTTACTTTTCTCCAACTTTGGAGCTTATATTGCTTGACCATTTTGTGGTGTACACAGCCACAAATCTGCAACACAATTTTCATTTTATCACATGCACTTAGAGATAAATTACTCGTTCCAATAATGAGATAAAATAAATATATCAGTTCTAAAGCACATCCAAAGCAAATGGCCAACAGTATTGCAAAGAATGTGTATAGTGATTCCATATCACATCAAAAAGGCCTGTGTAGAAGCTGGTTCTTGCAATGTACCATTAGCTTTCTTTGGGCAATGTAGAAATCTCGACATTACGATTATGATATCAATTAATTAATTAAGTTAGTTAGTTAATTGATTAACGTAATGCGACAAACTCACAAGAAACAGTCAACTTCTCTGTGGAGCAAATTTTCAGTATAGGTATGGTCAGATCAAAGCCAGGCTTCGAAACTGGAAGAAAAGATGCTTCACACATACGCTCTGTAATATTCTTGCTACCTGCAGTTGAACTGAGCATTGTCCTTACAGCTGGTGGCGTTGCCTCCCAATTATAAGCCATTGTCACCGTTTCATTATGATCCTTCTCCATTGACAGAGTCACTTCAGATGGCTCCAAGGATTTAGCTGGCATGTTGATGGCACACGAAAGCTGATAGCCATCCTTTTGAACCAATTCATTGTTCGTCACATTCGAACGACACAACTCTGTAGGACCTGCATTGCAAACCAAGATTAATAAAATTCATCTAACCAACTATATTCATTATAAATTTATTATTTTTTTACTTTAAGTATGTATGATCCCTTAGGAAATAAAAAATTCTCTGGAGAATAAAAATTCTGGGACAGCTAATTATCATTATCATCATCATCATTATTAATATTATTATTATTATTATTTCTTGATCTACAGTGTCTGAAGCTGTCACTCAGTATCATTAATATAATTATTAGTTACATTTTAGTAGAAAATAGATAATAATAGTAATAGTCATTAATAATATTACAAATAACCAAAAATACAAATAATAACAAACCAAACAGTATTTGGTTAAATTTCGGTCTTCTGTTAGACTGATGGTTAGGTCTCACGTGGAAAGAATGCAACTGACTGAATTCCACACAACACACCACACACAAGATGCAAACGAAACAGAAGCAAAGGAAGACCAGTATTATGCTATGTTGGATGGACAATGTAAAAGAAGTAGACTTAACAAGCCTTGGACTAAACATAAGAATAGTTCTAAATTTGACAAATGATGAAAAAGTATGGAGATAATTCATTTGCAGCCATCACTGCCAAATGACTGGCATCAGAAACACTGATGACCACAATGATGAGTAGGCAACATATACCAGAATGTCTTTAGTGTCCAGCTGCAGCAGACACAGCCACTAAGAGCATAGCCACAGTAAACTAACCAGTGACCCATCCAATGGTGAACATTAACTAAGCACCGTGAAAAGTGGAAACTAAATAAACTCAAGAGAAGCAAAAGGAAAACCATGTGGATTATCCTGGACAGATGATATAAACAAAGACGTAAGATTCAGATTAAACATGAGAAGAGTGCTTAATTTGACAAATAATGAAAATGTCATGTCATGTCATGTAATCATCTCTGGACTGGATCCAGTCGTTGATTTCTCTATGACACCCCTCCACAAATCTCGTTTCCCGGCCATCTCCTCAAGGGTCATTCTCCGTCTGCCCTCCGTTTTCCCATAGATAGTAACTCCGGCACCTTTCAGATCCTCTTCAAGGCAATCTATCCATCTTCTTTTCGGTCTTCCCACTGCTCTCTTTCCGTCCGGTTTGTATTTAAAGATTTTCTTTGGATTGCGGTTCTCCTCCATCCTCAGGACATGTCCTGCCCACTTCATCCTTCTTTTCTTGATCACATTACTTATCAATGGTTGCTGTGTTCGTTGTCTAATACTTTCATTCGTTACATGGTCCTTATAGCTAACTCTTAGTATTCTTCTGAGCCATTTGTTTTCTGCTGCATTCAGTTTCTTCTCCATTGCTCTTGTAATACTCCATGACTCACATCCATAGATTAGTACTGGGATCACGCATGTGTTGAGGATTTTTAGCTTTATCGCCAGTTTTATATCATGTCGTTTGAAGACCTTTTGTAACCTGTCAAAGGTTGACCCTGCAAGCGCTATTCTCCTTTTGATTTCTGTTTCTGATTCTCCCCCTGCTTTCATTTCACTTCCCAGATAGACAAATTTATTTATTACCTCAATTTCCTGTCCCTTAAGCTTAACTATTGGTCCGTTGTATTCCTTTTTTGTTATTGGCATTATTTTAGTTTTGTTATAGTTAATTTTCAGTCCAAGTTTTCCACTTTCCTCTGCTAATGCCTCCAACAACTCCATTACTCTTGTTAGGCATTCTGCAATCATACATGCATCATCTGCATATTCGACATCCTCTGCATTTCTTGGTTGAGATTGTGCTCCCAAAAATAACGAAAAACAATGGTTTTATTTATTTGTACCTATCATTGCCAAACAACAGGTGTCAGGAACTATCGATGATGATGATGCTGATGATAATGCTGCTGGTACTGATGACGATGATGATGAAATAAACTCTGCTAACAAGTAGTTAGTTTGCTAATTAAGTCTGGTGACTTACTAATAACAACCAGAACGGCACTTTTTGAATGTTCTGTTCCATCTTTTGCTTGTAAACAAATGAATCGTCCAGAGTCCTGTATCATCAGGCCAGTAATTTTCAGGATGCAACCATCATCCGCAGAAACGCTGTAACGAGTAGTGTTAAACACTTCAGGATTGAGCATTCCTCGGCCACTCTGGTAAATTGGTTTTGGAGACTGCTGGCCTTCAGCTTTCTGCCAGTCAACCTGGTTACAGCCAGTACCATCTGTGATACATTTCAGCTCAACATGATCAACAACTTTTTTCAGAGAATTCGTGGGTCCAGTTTTTATTGCTGACTGTACAGCTACAAGAAAATGCAAAGAAATGCTCAGAAATGCAACAGAATACTCTCAGCTGCCATTAAACACACTCAGTTTCCACTAAGAGCAGCAAAGTAAGTAAGTAAGACATTTGTTGACACATCATGTGTCCACTGGCTGGGCAAGGAATTGTAGGTGCAAAATGGCAATAAAAGCAGTCAAACACACAGAAATTCTAGGTAATGAACACAGAATGTTCCTCTGATTAAATCAACTCAAATGCCACCATTACAAGCAGCAAATGCTTAGAAATGCACATATGTATATACCGTTGTCAAATGCACTAAATGTTATCAAATGCAAATAAAATGACTTATGTAAAAGGTCCCCAAAACAGATCCCAATATCTTTCAACCAGTAAATCGTAACTGTAAGCTCGAGATTTCTACAGCACCCAAAGAAAGCTAAGTTGTGGGAACCAGCTTATTCACAGGCGCTCAGACAAAACAAAATCGATAGGCAGGAAATGTTCGGTTCCAGGTCAAGATTCAAGAGTGAGGCAGGCAGACCGTCAGACGGATACGGTGGACGGTGTTTGAAATTGGAGCAGGAAGAGAGATAAGGGAAAGTGGAAGAATTAGGATAAGATTTCTGAAAAAGAAACATTTTCAGTTTTCAGTGAAAGACCAATGCAGAAATTGCAAGAGGTGAAGTGGTGGTAGTTCGTATGATGGATCAGATGATTGTCGTAATTCTGGCTGGAGTTTATTCTAGAGGGATGGAGCAGCTATGGCAAACGAACGACTTCTAAATTTTAAGGAAGAAGTGAAGGGAGGGCGAAGAAGGGCAGACGAGGAGAGGGTTGAATGGAGTGGTTGGATTGTAAATAACTGAATGATGTTGAGACTAAATAATTGTGAATGGAGCAGCAGCTCAGTTTGCTCAATTAGGAACAATTGTGTGAAATTCTATGCGCGTGTATCTTTAGAATATAATTAATGTATAAATAAGAAAGTTGGAAGTGGCAACGTTGCTGTAGTGCAGTTCTATTTTTAGAAATAAAATTTTTGGCGTCATAACCCCATAAGGTGTGTTGCAGTTCAAATGTCAAAGCCACTGTCTGTCAAGTTAGTACATTCATATTCACTTTCGACACCACACTAGTGAATTCAGTCTCAATGAAACTTCGCCAGCAAAAGTTACATACTCATCCCCATCTCATATGGAAGCGCATCAAACACCATGCGCCTCACCCATGTTACTACCAAAAACACCCAGAACATTTCTGTTACAATGACCTGCATCTCAGCTATAGCCCTTCAAACTTCCCATTTCAATGCATTGCAGAGTGTGGTTAGAACTGTTGCAAGTTCGCGAGCAGAAATTACATACTCATCCCCAATGGAAACTAAAGTACTTCACAGACCACCCATCCCCCCCTTGCAATAGTTCTTTTCATGTAGTGCAATGCACTGAAATGGAAGGTCTGAAGGCTTCCTGCAGATATGGTACTAAGCGTAACGGATAACTTTTAGTCATTTTGGATAGTCATAGTGTGGTGTGTGTGGTCTGTGAAGCATTTTGGTTTCCATTCAAGACGAATATGTCATTTCTCCTTGCTTATTTACAATAGTTTCTACTAAGCGATTGAATAAAATGGGCGGGATGGGTAGAGTTTAGGACTCACAAAGCGCTTTTATCTTCATGAGTGCCGAGTATGCGTATGACTAGCATATCGGTAACCAGTGTGAATTCTGGACATTAGCATGACCGCAAAACTTGTGAATGTGAATATGACTTCCAACTTGACATACAATATGTGTTGGGATACAGGAAAGTATGTCACCGGCAGAATGATTGGCGGACTTTCACAATTATCTGTTAAATATTAATTATTAAATAATTATAATAATAATAATACTTATTTGTTAGAAATTATTTATTTAGCACGCGTATTCAGTAATATACCCGGAATATATCTGACAATGAAGACGAGGTTCAGGCGTCTACGTTGCTGACTGACATCATAGGTCACGTGAACCAATGATACAAGTTTTCGGAAGGATTTTGTCCTCTGAATAAATATCGCATTACATCGGCAGACCTGACAGTCCGGTTCAAGAATCCGGCCAACTTTTGATAATTACGCGTTTTAAACACTTTCTCAAAGTCGAACGCAACATTAAAGAAACCGAGGAAACGCTTTTATGTAAATTTTATAAACAATTCGGTAATCAGACTTTATTATTTTCCTGGTTTCGATTTTGTAATGGACTGCTCGCGCCTTGACGCAGTTAAATATTTAGAAACTTCTCTAAAATCAAAGTTATTTCCACAGTTTCTTATTACGTACCTGTCAATGAAATAATAAGAGCGAACACACTCAATTCCATGTCTAAAGATTTTCCGCTTTTATATAAAATGCTGATAATTAGTAGTCCTCTTCCGCTGAAACGTCTGTATCACTGCTACCCATGGATTTTATACGTCTTACACGTCGACTGATTATTTGAGCATTATTACAGTGGCGCTATATGAGTTTTTAGATTGGATTAGTAATTGTAATCGTAAACTCGAGATTGTAATGTTAAAGGAGAAAGTGCTAAAGGAGAGCATGGACTATGGATGTGGCGATGGTTGATGCAGTTTTAAAGACAAGCATAAGGGAGGATTCTGCGAAGGTCACGGAGAAAAATTAGGCCAGCTTCTTTCCAGGCGTTTTATAAACAGAATATCAGTTCTGGTGATGGATATTTATAAGTATCGTATGTAAATGTAATTGTAAATGTACACGATTTTCCGTAGCTCAGTTTTCAGTTAAGTTATAGGGTGAGATCCTTCACCAACACCGCCCTTTTGGATGGGCGCCACGCCATTTAAGGTCCCTGTGTGCAGACCGTGTTAGCCCGAGACTAAAATCTCCAATGATAGTAGTAGTAGTAGTTCTAATGTTTAACGACATTTTATGGCATCAAAGGCCGTTGACGTCGCCCTCCTTTATCCAGGCTTGGCACTGGCACCACTACGGCAGTGGCGAAGTTAAAACATAACTTCAAATAAGCCAAAACCGGGACGCATATTATCATTTCATACCCGGTTTCAGATATGAACATCCATAAGTACACGTGTAATGAAGTCTGGCGTTGTTATTATTAATTCAAAACTTCTAGAGCGCCGGTGTCTAATGCACAAGGCATCAACCGCGCTAATAAATATTCATAAGTAATGACGTCATGACGGTCGATTTGAGGCCAATGAATCTCTGGTGTAATACTCGTCTTTGACTGAAGCCTTGATGTTTGAGAATGAATGTTTCGTAAATAATGTCGTGTAGGGCTAATTAAAATGACAGTTTTGCTTCTTAGAAACAGATTTCTATGCGGTCTGGGTACTTATGTAAAATTTGGAGCAAGACTGAATAAATGCGTTGAATTTACGTTAATGTATTGATGAGTTTTTCGTAGTGTAGAGACTGTGCAGATTATTTATGAAATGCAGAAAACACAAATGAAAGCGTTATATATAGCTTTTAAAGCTCGTGTTCTAAAGGAAGAAGATTCTGAAACGATGAAACGAACAAAATTTAAACCCTTCTGGAGTCTACTGTTCTATAGTCAGACGTGATCCAGTGCCTTATCGAGTGCTCCATAGTCCCACATTGTGATTGAAGAGACTTCATGCCCAATTGTATAATGTGTTTAATATCAAAGATATAAATGAAATAAAACTTATAATTTGACTAAATAAATTTTAATTTTGATAAATTCAAGAAGCAAAACTGTAATTTCAATTACATGACATTATTTACGATACCTTCATCTTCCTTTGGTCTGAAATCAACAGCCATTACATCATTACTGATGAATATTTATTAACACCCTAGCATCCAATCACTGGCAGGACGTCATTACTAATGAATATTCATATTTGAAACTGGGTATGAAACGTTTATTTGCGGCCGGGACGCGAACCCGTATTCTCACCCCAGGAGGCGCCTTGACGTACGGGTGTAGCTATTCGCGTTGGTAGGCGTTTGATAGTCCATGGAAAACGGACTTATACCTATAGGCCTAAATGGACTTAGACCTATAGGCCTAATACCATTCTTTAATGTGATGAAGAGTGGTCATTTAAGCTTGACCTTGAGAGAGTGCCATTGGTATGAATGTGTTTCGCCGAAATTTCTCATAGCTTTACAAAAGCTGCGTCAGGGAGACCAGATTATTCATCGGCGCTTAGTCAGAACATATCCACGAGAGCCTGCAGTTATAGCTTTGTTGGACCAGTTTCAGTGCTGTGTCGAAAATCCAGAGGTCAAACCTCAAGGTAAGAGAGCCTGCAATGCATGCACGCAGCACATCATGAAGCGCTAAGGGGGAGACAGTTTATGGTGGCGCGGAAACCCGGAAGGATCGTGAACGAAGGGAATCTGGTTGAGAAAATCGGAAGAGCTCAGCTAACCCTAACCCCAATAATAATCCTAACCCATTTTAAATGTTAAAGGAGAGCGTGTTAAAGAAGGAGCGAATCCTAGAAGAACTATGAAGTGTCAAAGACAGTATTTTCTTACGAGGGGCCAATCCTCTCCCTTGCCGCCTGATCTTCCCACGGACAGCGTGTAATCGATGTACTCATTTTATAGCTGAGTTCCTTACCGTGCAGGTGGAACAGGAATCCTAAGAAGGCTTGCATCCTGCTATGGCTGGATATCCATCGATCAATGGGTTGACAATCCAGCCAGCTATAATCACAAAACCATCGTGCAACTGACCTTCAAATTGCAGTACTTTCTGATTTCTGATCCTTCTGTAACTACACATGACTTCTGACAAATCACAGTTTTACCTCCTAATACCAATTTTTCCAATTTACTGTCCATTTCCATCAAACTACAATAGCAAAAGCAACTCTTAACTAATTTAAAGCCGTTTCGTACTCCGTCTGTACGTCTCTTCCACTCAGACAAATCTAAAAAACCAGTAATATTTCCTGACTGAGCGTTTGTTGATCTATGTCTTTAACTGCATTATGCGTAGCCTACACATTCAATTCTTTTCCGGATTAAAGCGTAAGGATTAGCGTTTTCTTATGCCCACCCATCAAATATGGATCTTGCAGTCTGATTTGACTAAGCGCTGGTGAACACGCTCGTCTTCCTGGCACAACTTATGTAGACAAGAAATATTCGAGAACTCTTACTAATCCACTGCCTTCGCATTTCTGTCAAGCACAACACAGCCCACAGTTATGGAGTCTCTTTCCGCTCTGGTCTCCCGGCACCCGAATAATCTTCTCTGGACAACCCCTTTGACAGCTACCCTGGTACGTCAGTGCGCCTCTGAGCGTGAGGACGAAGGTTCACGTCCGATTCGTGGCTATATTTAAGATATATCTCGGGCTAGCACGGTCCGTACACGGGGATCTTAAGTGGCGTGGCGCCCATTCAAACGGGCAGCGGTGGTGAAGGATCTCACCCGATAAATTCACTGAAAACGGAGCAGGGTCGAGGCCATACCATCGTCATAGAAAAACGTGTACATTCACACTTATATGACGCGGCGCTCATGAATAAGCTGGTGTCCTGCACCTAGCTTTAGGAAGTGTCGAGTTCACAATTCACGATTGTATATTTTGCTTTCACGGTCGCTACGGTCTTCCGTAGCAGTCATTTGCGAACAGCTGTATCAGAAACGAAGATTACAGATGGGCGATACTCTTCAACATCCGCCAGTACTTCGTATGCGAAGTTGGACGAAACTGCACTAAAATTCTCCGAACCCCGCGTCTAATTCAACAGGAGCGAGAAACCACTGAACGGTATGTTGCAAAATGATCTCCTTAAACGAGTTTCAGTGCAAATGGCGATGATTTGCAGTGAGGATCGGAAACTATGTGTGAAGTTCACGGCGAGACGAGTGTTGTTTATGAAGTGTTACTAAAAATATGCCAACATAGCAGACGGGATTTAATCGCTAGGGCCGATCGAGAGATTAGATTTATTTACATCTTTACATTACGCTTATGTGGATCGGATTAGATTATGCTGCGGATTTGTGCGATTGATCTGAATTACATTTTTATTATCCGTTGGTGGGATGTTAGGGAATGAATTGAAATTACACTTACATTACACGTTGACAAGTTACGATAGTGACCTAGATTCTGGGTTACAAGTTGACTCGCTTTCGTTCGTGTTGTGGAGTTGTCTTACATTTCATTACACTCTGTCATGTTACGAGGAATGTTATTTAGGGTAGGTTGAGAATGTTATTTGGGATAGGTTGAGAATGTTATTTAGGATAGCTTCAGAATGTTATTTAGGATAGGTGAAGAATGTTATTTAGAATAGGTAGAGAATGTTATTTAGGGTAGGTTGAGAATGTTATTTAGGATAGGTGAAGAATGTTATTTAGAATAGGTAGAGAATGTTATTTAGGATAGGTTGAGAATGTTATTTAGGATAGGTTGAGAATGTTATTTTTGGGTGTGAACTTGGCAACAGTGGGAGCAAAGAGAGATTTATGGACCCTAAAGGAGCAAAGTGGCCTGGAAAACAGCATCCCAATGGGATTATGACCAGAGCCAGTTTTCCCTGTACAAATCACACCCTGGATGGATGTCACTGTAGGGCCAGAAGGGTGTTACGATTGGACCCACTGTATCTGGGATTTGGCCAGGGTGCCCTTGTAGCCACCCGAGCTTACCTGATATTTCGTTCTTTTACTGGGTTTCTAAACTTAAACTCTGTTGGCAGTAATTAGTAACTATTGTCATTCTGATTGAATGAACTCCTAATCGCTAGCATTGTAGTGATAGAGAGTACTAATTATTGATAACACAATGACAAAACTGAATATTTATAATTAATGACATTAACACTGTGTCTATATATATATAGGTAGGTAGGTAGATAAGTAAGTATGTATGTAGAATTAGCACCTTTAAAGAATCAAAAATGCTGCACATGTGGCTGGCTAACTGATAGAAGCAAATTTTAACTTAGGGTGGGTTGAAAATATGTGTTGACAAGACTCAAGTGAAACGTAGGTTTGTAACTGTAATTGTAATCAGAAATTTGTAAAGTGCTGCTTCAAGAGAAACTAATCAGAAACGCTTTAAGTACAAGATGTATAATTTACTTAGCTTAGTATTCTTTTGATATAAATTACTGTAACTGAACACTAACAAATCTTCAAAATATTAATTTAATAAAATATTAATACAGCACGTCATATCTAAAATGCTTGAAAAATATGAAGAAAAACAAAGTTGCTATTTTGGAATGCTAGCAGAGTCCAGTTGAACTTTGAACTCTGGGGATACAGAGGCAGCTCTACAGTAGAAGCCAGGGCCACAAACCCCCAAAAATTCTTAACATCTCAACTGAACCTGCTAAGACATTTGAAGATCGTGGTAGCTCTAGGTGGTGAAGGAGCCCACCCGATAAATTCACTGAAAAGTGAGCAGGGTCGAGGCCATACGGTCGCTACATAAAACCATGTACATTTACATTTGGAAGCTTCTACCCTCCCTTCCCCCATGTCGGAGAACCTGGAGTCGCCAGTGAGGAGGGGTATGTAACCGGCCCGGGAGAACTTTGTCTTAGCCTGGCGGGGTTAGTTAAAACTAACCAGCGCTGAAAAACCGGGTGACTATGCGCGCAATATGACGAACCCTTTGGACCATAGCCCCGCTTCTCACAGACCGGTCGGGCTCATCAGAATCTGGGGCTCATCTTCGCCTGCGACGTTTCTGGCCCGTAGCCAACGCACACCCCCCGCCTAATTTAATAGCGAGCGAGATAGGGATTAATCTAACGTCTATGAAGTGAGTATGTAAGTAATTTTTATTAGCGCGAGACAAACAACCTCGCTTCACAAACAATGACGCATTAAAACGGTAAAAAACGAAAGCGCATTATCGTTGATGCAATATAAACAGTCGAACTTTATACATATAGAGCTGGAAAGAAAACTAACAGCGGTCCGTACACAGGGACCTTAAATGTCTTGGCACCCATCAAAACGGGCAGCGGTGGTGAAGGATCTTACCCGATAAATTCACAGAAAAATGAGCAGGGCCGAGATCATACGATCGCTATAGAAAACCGTCTACATTTAAATTAGCATAAAAATCTTTTAACATGAAAGTAAGTAAGAAAGTTGATAAACAAGGAGACATGTATATAGCAAAAAAAGACACCAAGGCCATTGTGTGCAACACAGTTGAGAGCCCCTTTAAAGGCGCTACATAAGTGTTTAGCTATTTAAAAATGCATGCCATATTCAGAGGAAGAGAAAGGAAGACTATCATTGCACCGGACAGACTTTCATCATCATCATCAGCAGCAGCATCATCATCGTCGTCGTCGTCGTCATCATCATAGTCATTGTTGCCCTCATAGTCTTTTTTGAATTGTTGTTTAGCTACTGTGGTTTTTGTTGTGTTGTTGTATCGGCAGATGACGTTGATGATGGGGATAATACAATACAATACAACTTATATTTATAACGCGTCTTAATAAAACAATGTCTTACTCAAAGGACGCGTTACAACATAATAATTAGTTATAGTACTGAGAGAATAAATGAGTCTTAAGTTTTAATTTAAATTTATCTATTGAAGAGCATCTTCGAACAGATTCAGGTAAAGAGTTCCACTCAGCTGGACCAGCTACTTCAAACATTCTTTTACCAAACTGTAGGTTAACTCTCCTGACTTCAAAGTCCCCTTTTGAAGCCGATCGCAATATTCTTCTGGACTCAGTGGAAGAACAAGGTTTATCTAGAGAGGACAGATAGGACGGGGCAGAGCCTGACATAATTTTGAACATAAATAGACAGATTTTGAAAGATATACATGGCTGAATGGGTAACCAATGAAGTTGTTGTAAAGAATGAGTAATGTGATCTCGAGGGCCAAGGCTTTTAACTAGGGAGGCTGCAGCATGAATAACAGAGGTAAGCGGAGGGTAGATTTAGGTAAAGCATAAAGCATTGAATTGCGATGATGATGATGATGATGTTGTTGAAACTTGTAACAGGATGATGAACAGTCACATGGGACAGAACAAAGAGAATGATTACATATGTACACTGAATATGCATATATATATATATATATATATATATATATATATATGCATTCATGTAACTAAAAGATGCTTGTAAATATATTTAGAACAACATTTAACTAAATGCACGTGCATCATATGTATACATATACACTTGCATGAATATAAATATATATGTATATACAAATAACTTCTCATTTATATAGATATATATATAATATATATAGATATATATATAACATATATATATATACAGATATATATATATGTATATATATTATAAACATGTATAATTTATTATACAGCTTACATGGGCATACATGTCGGTAAACAAGACTATACCAGTATATTGTTTACTTATATACATATATACAGATATAAATAATTTCCTGTGTATATTAATCTATGTACATATTTGGATAATGTTATATATATGCCAGTATTTTTGTATGTTTATGTATGTATGTATGTATGTTTTGATGTTTTATATGTAGATGTATGAGTAATTTGTGTACATAAGCATGTTTGAAGAGCTCATGTATTTCCAGTATCTGCTTGTAAATTTGACATGTGCTCTGGTTTGCCTTTGCAAAAAACTAATGGTTTGGTTGGTGATGACGTGTGTGTGTTGCTGATGGTTGGTGAGTTGACAGCAACAGATGAAGATGATGCTGACTGGTTAGTGGATGCGTTTCCTTGGTTACCAATGGAATAGGTAGTAAGTAAGTAAGTGCAGTGAATTGTAGTTGCGTCTTTCTGTTAGTTGTGTGTAAGAGAGATTCTACGGCGCTATATAAATGCTCATGGATATACATATACTTATACATGCATATTTGCATATGTACGTACATGCATGCATACATTCATACATAATAAATGCATACATACATGCATAGATATATACATATAAAGTACTTACACAATTATATATCATGCAGGCATACATATAATACATACATACATGCATGCATACATACATACATACATACATACATACATAATAAATGCATACATACATGCATAGATATATACATATAAAGTACTTACACAATTATATATCATGCAGGCATACATATAATACATACATACATACATGCATACATACATACATACATACATACATACTTAAATACATACATGCATATATGCATACATAGGTTTATACATTCGTATATAAAATTGTTCATAGATGCACACATATATAGATATGCCCATGCCTACACATATGCGTATGTTTTTGCATACATACTTGCATAGTTGAATGCATGCATGAATACAGTACATACCTACATACACATGTATATACAGCTTGCATGCATGATGGTTTCACTTGAAGCAATTATTAACGGATGCCTTGTGCAATGTGATAGCTGCACTATAGAAGTCATTAGATTGGATACATACCTACTTTTGCTATACTACCTTACATAACATGTAAGATGAGGTTACATTACATTGTAATGGTTTCGGTTTCAATTTTTAAAAGCCGTTTGTGTTATCTTGAATCTAGGTCGTTGGCCTAGTTTCTCAGTGACATAATATTATACGCACATAGGCAGAGAGAAAGACACAGATAGGTGGGAAGACAGACAGGCAAACATTCAGGCAGGTAAGCAAGCATTCAGGCTGGCAGGCAGAAAGGCAGCTAGACAAACAGGCAAACATTCAGGCTGGCAGGCAGAAAGGCAAACAGGCAAACATTCAGGCTGGTAGGCAGGTAGGCAAACATTCAGGCTGGCAGGGAGAAAGGCAGGTAGACAAACAGGCAAACATTCAGGCTGGAAGACAGGTAGGCAAACAGGCAGACTGGAAGGGAGGAAGGCAGGCACGCAAACAGGCAAGCATGCAGAAAGCCAAGCAAGCAGGCAGGCAGCAATTCAAACAGACAGACAGAACTGTACAGTTTGTCAAAGCAGACGTTTACAACGAGCCATTGAATTCGGCGTTTAAGAAACTGTGCCAACGAGACTTAGATGGCTTTACGATGAAGTCTTATTTAGCGGCTTTAAAGCTCAGAGTTGTGCTTTGAGAATGGATTGTTTGCACGCTTTGCATCGCTTCTGTTTACCTTTCGATTGAGAAGTTAGTGTCCTCTGTTCCGTGTTGTTATGAATTCGGTCCCAGGTGATCACCGCACACGCGACGGTGGCGCACTATAAATGCTGCACTACTGTGTATTGCCAAACTGGGTTGGCGATCGTTGCGCTCTGCAGCCTGTGGAGATATCCAGGTGATGCACTTCCGCGCATCAACTCGAGCCAATCATCGTTTGGCTGTGGACCAAGCATTTTCAAACTGTTTTAAAATGCACTTGTTTCGGTCAGTAATCGTAAGCGTAATCGTAAACTCGAGATTTCTACAGCGCCCAGCGAAAGCTAAGTCGCGGGACCCAGCTTATTCACAGGCGCTCGGTCGAAACAAAATCGGTAGGGAAGAAGGGTTCGGTTCCGGGTCAAGGTCCAAGAGTCTGAAGGGCAGACAGTCAGACGGCTACGATGGGTGGTGTGTGGAGTTGGATCTGCAGGATAGATATGGGGTAGAAGAGGTCAGCTGGAAGAAGAACTCAGCAGATGAGGTCAGTGGTCAGAAGAAGAGGTCAGCAGAAGAGGTCAAAAGAAGAGGTCAGTTGGAAGAAGAACTCAGCAGATGAGGTCAGAGGTCAGAAGAAGAGGTCAGCAGAAGAGGTCACAAGAAGAGGTCAAAAGAAGAGGTCAGTTGGAAGAAGAACTCGACAGAAGAGGTCAATTATAGACAGCCACATGTGCAGTGCTTTCGTGAGCTACTTAAAAGGCGCTATATCAATTGTGATACATACATACATTTTGTACTGCATTGTATTGTATTGCATCGTATTTAGCGGGTGGTCACCGATTTTACTCCGTTTCTTGTGAGCTTCCGACGTGGTCAGATATAGGTTGTATTAAATGGGCGCGAGGAGGATCCAGAGGAGGGGCATTTCGACCTTTGAACTGCCAAAGGCGGATTCCGGGGGGTTCAGTTCGACCTTTGACCTGTCCCAGATCCGAACTCTGTTCGAGCTCTGTTCGCCGTGATCTCCGTCGCCAGAGGGTGCAAAAGTGAATGGTTTACTCGAGTAAACGCGGCAGCTGATCGTAATTGTAACATATACACATTTTCTAAATGTAATTGTAATCGCCAATTTATACAGCGCCACTTAAAAACTCATCATTTGGCTGTGGACCAACCTGACAACACGAAGCCACGATCGAATGTAAAATGAGTTTGAAGTCGTAACAGAGAAGTCAAAGAAAGGTCAAGGAGGTCGTGTTGCTAGGCAACTTCGCTTCCACAAGAGATGTATATATATATACATATATATACAGATATATACATATATATATATGCATGTATATATACATATATATGCAAGTAGACGTTTGTTTATCTGTTTATTTATTTAATGCACTTAACACTGAATCTGACGATTGTGCACAAACAGCTTAATCAGGGTCGTTACACGGAATCCACTCAGCAGGCTCGAACTCATACTCGTTGGATTGCAGACCCAACACGCTATGGAACAGGCCGCCGTGCTCTGTATATATATATATTATATATTATACTTGTGTAGTATGTGCATAAACATATTACACATGTATAATAATACATATATATTGTATGGGGAGGGTCTGATATATATATATATATATCGTATGTCACACACACCTATATATATATTGCATGGGGAGGGCCTCTGATAGATAATTATATATTTATATATAATATCGTATGTCATATATATATATTGTATGGGAGTGCCTGTGATAGATAAGGTATATATATATATATATATATCGTGTGTCAAGTGATCTGACTTTTTAGTTGAAAGTCAACAAATGAGGTCACGAGTGTTGAGTGTTGGGTGTTGGGTGTGGGCTCCGGTCATGAGTTCGTCAGACATCTCACCCCTCCTCCTCTCACACGCGGGCGACGTTTTGTTTGACTGTGCGGAAGCTTTATTAGTAACCAGATATCTCGTTATTGTTATTATTATTATTATTATTATTACTATTATTATTATTATTATTATGGTGATCATCATCATCATCATTATTAATATTATTTTTATTATTGTTATTATGATTGCGGGGCGCGCGGTGGTCTAGTGGTTGGAGGGCTGGACGGTCAGTCTAGAGGTCGGGTTCAAATCTCGGCCAGGGCAGAAATTTGTGTCGAGATTTCGGCTCCATTGGCGCCCTCTAGCTAACTCGGCTATGCAAATGAGTACATTGACCGTACACTATCGGTAGGAAAATCAGGCGGCGAGGAAGAGGAATTTTGATGACTTGTGCAGTAGACACAAGCGCTATGAAAGTTTCTGATTGATAACATATGGTGCTTTTTTCCTAGAAAAGAGGTTCCCCGAAACTGAACAATTATGGAATTTTGTGCAAAAATTTCGTTATTTTTATCAATCAGTAAGCACTGAAAACAGTGTAAAGTTGTAATCACTGAAATTGAATTAAAGCAAATTACATTATGTTATGTTATATCATGGTGTTCCGTCTGAAAAAAGCACTTATAACTTATATGTGTAATTAAATCGAATTCTGGTTTAACTCCGCCACTGCCTTTAGTCGGGCAGTGCCAGTCCCAAGCCTGGATAAAGGAGGAGGGCGACGACAACGGCCTTTGATGCCATAAGATGTCATTAAGCTGTGGAACTCACCAAACTCTAATTAGATAGAACTATATCGGAGATTTCAAAAGCAGATGTCCCCGAGTTAGTGGTTCGAAATGGAGAGAGACAATGCGAGAAAAATTGCCATATATGCGTCCAAAATTGTAATTGTAAATGTAATTGTAATATGCAACTTCTGTAGCGCCGGTATCTAACGCACGAGGAATCAACCGACGGGACACCAAAACAAGCCGCAGTTAGGTCAATATCCAGGAGATCAGTCCACTAAGACAGAGAGGCAGCCTATGGTGGATAAGCAATTTGAAACAGGTAAGTTTTAAGCTGAGATCGAATGACAGAAGCGACTGAGCAGAACGAAAAGATGCTGGAAGAGAGTTCCAAAATCTAGGTCGAGCAACCGAATAAGCCCGTTCAGCTAGAACAGTTCTAGTTTTAGGCATGACCAGAGAATGACAATCAGATGACATGGTTGAGTAACAATAGATCTGGGGAATGAGGACTGATTTTAAGTAATCGTAATCGTAAACTCGAGATTTCTACAGCGCCCAGCGAAAGCTAAGTCGCGGGAACCAGCTTATTCACAGGCGATAGGCAAGAAGATCCAAGAGTCAGGGTTCGGTTCCAGGTCAAGATCCAAGAATCAGGGTTCGGTTCCAGGTCAAGATCCAAGAATCAGGGTTCGGTTCCAGGTCAAGAAAGATCCAACAGGCAGGCAGTCGGACGGCTACGGTGGGTGGTGTTTGGAATTGGATCTGGTATCGTGGCCAGCCACCAACGTGTAAGTCCAAAAGGTGTATGTGTGTATATGGTTATTTATATAGCGTCTTTTCTCAAAGGCACTGCCTCGTGTGAAGTGCAATAGAAAAGATGACTTGGCCGGAGCCGCGGAGAAAAAAGAGAAAAACGGGAGATTTGCTGAAGCGCTCGGCGGTGTTTTGACAGGCTGACGTATGCTTAATGGAGATTTATTTTCCGTATCCAGCTGGAAAAACTGGGATTTGGTCTAGTGTGGTTGAAGCTGGTGGCGGTTTTAGGGGGTCGGGGAAATGCATTCCCCCTCTCTCAAAACTTAGCCGACTGATATTATTATTTCTGCATTTGCTAAGCGCCACTGTCTAACGACTAAGCATGAATCGATGGCGCCAAGCAATTGTGAGTGAAGGACTTGCTCAGAGTCCCTTCACAGTAGCCGTCTCGAGGAAGAGGCTCGAACCCGTACTTTCCGTGTTGTAATCCGAGCGCTCTAGCCAATGGCCTACCGTGACCTACATACAGGCCGAGCGATCTAACCAATCGGCTGCTGTGACCTACATAAAGGCCGAGCGATCTAACCAATGGGCTGCTGTTACCTACATAAAGGCCGAGCGATCTAACCAATGGGCTGCTGTGACCTACATAAAGGCCTAGCGCTCTAACCAATCGGCTAGCGTGCCTACATGATATGAGGCCGGACTGTTTTATCGTCGTTGGGGGAGTCGTACAGAGGAAGTAGAGCCGTCTCCTAAGTTCACCTCTGGAGGCAGCCGCGGGTATGAGGTGTTGGCGACTTCATATTTCTTAACCTCGGCATATGAGGACGGGTGGCCAGTCCTTATCCTCCCACCGACACTTTACAGTCAGTGTACTCATTTTGTAACTGAGTTCGCTAGAAGGCGCTAGTGAAGCAGAAATCTCGAAACACCTTTCAGAACTGGTGCGGATTTGAACCCTGGTTGACAGGCGAGCACGCTTAATCACTAGACTTGTGCACCTCTGGGAAGACCTGTGACCGGGAGCTAACGGTATTCGGATTAAGCAGGGGTGGTGTATTGTATGGCATTGTATTGTATGGCATTGTATTATATGGCATTGTATTGCATTTCATTACATTTGCATTGCATGCCAGTTTGCAGACTCTGGCCTGGATTCGCCCCTCTCTCCTGGAAGCTTAGATGCGCCGCAGGTTCATGCTTTACGGGTCGTCACTCCTCTTCCTCCTCCTCGTTCTCCTCCTCCTCCTCGTTCTCCTCCTTCTCCTCGTTCTCCTCTTGGTTGCTGCTGCATCCGACGCCCACAGGTATGATGATGCAATCGCCCGATTTACGAAGAGTCGAGAGAGGGAGAGCAGGAGGGAGGCGCCTGGGCAGCACCGAGCAGCCTCCGAAGGATTCCATTGGCGAACACCTGTTGGCTGGCTGGCTGGAAGCACGGCATAGACAGACAGACGGATACACACACAGAGACAGACAGACAGACAGACGCACGCACATGCACACCAAGGACAGACAAAGGCATGAAAAGAAAGAAGAACGTCGAGACAGAGACATAGAGAGCGCCCGAGAGAGACAGAAATAGAGACAAACATAGGTAGAAACAGAGCATAGTAGAGGGAGAGAGAGAGACCGAGAAAGAGATACAGAGACAGAGATGGGTGGGGGAAGCTGAGGTCGTGTGCCTTATTTAATATAACATGTCATCATTCGGGCCAGGATTAACAGGTGGTTCGAGACCTTGTGCCATCGGCTGCCAGGTGTCCGTCCGGCCGCTCTCGGCTCCCGATCGCCATCAGTCAGCTGCGTATGCTGGATGCTGATGCTGGAAGAGGAGGAGGAGGAGGACGAAGAGGAGGAGATGGAGGCTGTGATAGACGAGGAGAAAGTTGTACAGGAAGAGGAGGAGGAGGAGGACGAAGAGGAGGAGATGGAGGCTGTGATAGACGAGGAGAAAGTTGTACAGGAAGAGGAGGAGAAGGAGGACGAAGAGGAGGAGATGGAGGCTGTGATAGACGAGGAGAAAGTTGTACAGGAAGAGGAGGAGGAAGAGGACGAAGAGCAAAAAAGAGAGGAAGACGAGAAAGAGGACGAGGAGGGGGTAGAGGAGGGAGAGGGAGAAAGTGGAAAAGGAGGTGGTAGAGGAGGATAGGAGGAGGAGTAGAAAGAGGAACAGGTGGAAGAGATGGTGGTAGACGAGGAGGAGAAGGAGGATTTGGTGGTGGGGCAAGAGGAGGAGATGGGAGAGGAGGTGATGGAGGCAGATCAGGTAAAGACCGGTGCAGACGTGTAGGATGTTCGCCAGGTATACTGGGTTCTTCCTCGCAAAACTCTGCGTGTGGACGGTAACTGCGACTCAAGTTGTGGGAAACTTTACCGTCACTTGCCGTCGCCGTAACGGTAAAGCGCGGTAACGGTATTGCTAAACACGAGAAGTTATGCTCTGCGTGACGCAGTCCGTCGACGATTATGGATTACGATGCACACCGTGAACAGTATTTACACCGGTGAGGTTGGCGTGAGTCTCACTCGAGGGTTTGTTTCATTAGTAGTCGAAATATTCAGTCAGAATGTGGTCTTAATGTGTGTAGCTCCAAAATTTGTTGAGATTCAAAATGTGCCCGGCACCAAGACGCGTGTTTTAGTTCAAGAATTTGTCTAAAACCCAAATATTTTTACCTCTAGAATTTATTTCATATCGGAATGTGTTTAGCTTTGGAATTTGACTAACATCAAAACGCGTTTAGCTCTAGAATTTGTCTAAAATCCAAATATTGTTTACCTCTAGAATTTATTTAATATCAGAATGTGTTTAGCTTTGGAATTTGACTAACATTAAAATGCGTTTAGCTCTAGAATTTGTCTAAAATCCAAATATTGTTTACCTCTAGAATTTATTTAATATCAGAATGTGTTTAGCTTTGGAATTTGACTAACATTAAAACGCGTTTAACCCTAGAATTTGTCTAAAATCCAAATATTGTTTACCTCTAGAATTTATTTAATATCAGAATGTGTTTAGCTTGGGAATTTGACTAACATCAAAACGCGTTTAGCTCTAGAATTTGTCTAAAATCCAAATATCGTTTACCTCTAGAATTTATTTAATATCAGAATGTGTTTAGCTTTGGAATTTGTCTAACATGAAGACGTGTTTAGATCTAGAATTTGTCTGATATCAAAACATGCTTAGCTGTAGAATATTTCTAAACTAAAAAAATGTGTTTAGTTATAGAATATGTCTAAAATTAAAATTTGAATAGCAATTTACAGTTTGCCTAACATCAGATTGTGTTCAGCTCTAGAATTTATGAAACATCAGAATTCCAATATTTTGTTAAGGTTCAAGATATGCATAGTACCAAAATATGTATGAATGGTTATAACAACTCTAGAGTTTGCTTAGCTCATCGATTGTAAGCACTTGTTTTTAAACTAGGACTGGAATTTAGTTGAACCACTTTTTGTTTGTATGCAATACAGTACAATACAATTGTAATATGATAATGCAATCCTAACAAAGTTCAGAAGTTCACACTGAAGCGGGGTAAAAGGTCACATTAGGCCTATCAATCATAAACAGACTGAAAGAGTAAGTTTTCTGAGTTTAGAGCGAAGGATAGTCTCGGTAAGAGAGTTACGAACATGAGGAGATGGAGAGTTCCGGATGGAGGGACCAGCAACTGTGAATGAACGCCGGCCAAAGACAAGAAGGAACAACCTACTTTCCAGAAGATGCTGATCGAAGAGAGGATCGGCCTTTAACAGAGTCACAGGGTGTAACCATGGAAGATAAGTATGATGACAGACGATTTGCGCGAGCTTTAAACATGAGGAGTGCGAGCCGTGATGCGGATACGCTCAGGTACACGAAGCCAGTGTAGAGAACTGAAAGCAAGTGTGACATGGTCTCTTTAAGATAGTCCAAGACACGGTCGTGCAGCCTCGTGCAAAACTCTAGTTAGAGGAAGCAGTGTAGAGTCAGGGAGACGATAGAGTTGCAGTAGTCAAGTCTTGTCAGAATAAGGCTGTGTATCAGTGTTTTCTACGATGTTGAATCTAGATCAGAGAGAAGCTGTATTTATTTATAAATATATGCATACACGCATGCATGTATGTATGCATGTATGTGTATGTACGTATATGAACATTTATATAGTGCCTGTTAAGAGCCGCACGAAAGACACAACCGAATTTACTGCTGGACTGAACTCCGAACTATTTTGTGTGAACGTGTGATATGTCCAAATTGGTCGTGTTTTCAAACTGGTCCCAAAAACGCAGCACTTGGCACTTTGTCGGAAAGAGCAAGAGAAAGTTTCTTATAAATGATAAAATGTTTGATGAAACAAGAAAACAATGACGAAAAACAAACATAGTTCACTGTTATCAGTATTTGTGTCTGAGCGGGGGCGTGTGCGTTTGTGGGTTCTTACTCAACCTGGCCAAAAAAGAGTGTTTATTTAGTAAATTTATATAGCGGCTATTCAGGATAGCAGTTTATAAATGTTTTTTGTTTTAGCTGATTACCTCGGCTATATTGAACGTCGTATTATATTAAAGCATGTAAGTGTTATAAGAATCCTTTGATGTATTTATTTAATTATTTTTGTTTTCGTACTTTTATGTTTATACGGCGTTAATCTTAATTAAGCTGATGAATTCTATAGGGCCGTTTTTATAGCGCATCAGTAGTTGAACGCTTCAGATGAAGCAACTGTGAAAGATCATGACCAGTTGGAGTCTTGCTTTGCCTTGCTTTGTCTTGTCTCGTTTTGTCTCGTCTTGTCTTGCCTTGTCTTCACCCGTCCGCGACCCGAGGATTGGCTGCACCACGGACATTTCTGTGCCATCTGCTTCTGTCTCTCGTCTGCTGTAATAACTGGTCAAACGATAATTCAGTCCACGACTTGATGTTATCGATCCATGTCATCCGGGGTCTTCCCTGAGCTCGGGATCCAGGAATTATGCCTCGGATGATCTCTTTCTCTAAACTGTCTCCGCTCTTTCGTAGCACATGCCCGAAGTATGACAGCTTCCTCTGTTTGATTAATCTGAGCAGACTCCTCTCTACTCCTGCTGTCTCAGCGACCCAGTCATTTGTATTCTTAGCTGCCCACGGTACTCTGAGAGTCTGCCGCAGACACCAGTTGGGTAAGTTGGGCGAAATCACTGGTGCGAAACGTCAGCATCTTTCAGACTCACTCTTAGTGTTAACGTGTTTTGCAGGCTTTGACCTACCCACTTGCGCTACAGGGCGAGCACTCTACCAATCAGCAACTGTACCATTGCAGGGTTAGTGTATATGTCAGTGGTTTACATGGAAGCTCCTTATAGGAGTGTGGTCCTGTGGAGTTTCGAGCATCTTTTGGCCAGCTGCAGGACAAATTTTTTAAATTCCCTAGTTACGTTGTAACTTCCCTAGTAATTTGCTGACCCGGAAGGGATGGCAGACTGAGTTGGCACAGGTAGTCTGGTGGTTTACTGCCAGTCGGCCATTGAAATATATTAACTGAGCTCGATGTTCCTGAATTTCACTGTGCTGTGCTTCTAAGTGTCACATCCACAGCAACTAGCTGCTGTGGGAATGATGCTATAGCTACAGATATACCTCGAGGTTCTTGCATACATAGAACATAGACACAGATATATACATAGACATGCATACATACATACATATATGCATACATACATGCATACATACATACATACATACATACATACATACATCACATTTACATCCTAATTTCTACTGTACTCAGATTTGTACAGCGTGGACCATTGCTGCGGTATCTGTTTACAGCAGTTGAAGTTGTAATTGTAAAGCGTAGTTGTAATTAAGCGTTTTATTATTTCCTTACTGCTGAAGTCTAATCACAAACGTCTGATAGCAATTATGTTCACCAATTAAAAGCCCCAAACGACCAAATTAGTTCGGAACAATCGGAAACGTGAAACCAAAATCTCTCTTTCCCTATATTATCCCTATGTGTGCAAAAGCGATGTTAAAAGCGGACAACAGCAATCATTGAAGAGGAAAGTGATAACTTGATCTACGGAACCTTCCATAATCTCTCGGGTTTTCCCTTTGTATCATGTTGCGCTTGCATGTATCGCGAGTACTGAGTGCGCGTAGGCCTATACTTATTGTTAAAGTGCTCTGTAAATGTTGCGGATGACTTTGGTCGTGATCGCCAAACTGTGATGGCAATCGCTTGTTCGAAAGCGACGGCGAATGGAACGGATTTCGAAAGACCGGTTGTGACGAGTGTAGTTCTCGCATTTTCCGTCTTGGTACGTGATATTCGTGATAACGAATACGATTACAAAGTCTTACTTGTAACGCGCAAGATGTGTGTAAGTAAATGCACGCAAATGTCATTGAGTAGCTAGGCACTTTAGAGATAGTTACGATTACGAAGTCGTAATTGTAACGCGCAAGATGTGTGTAAGTAAATGCACTCAACTGCGATTAAGTAGCTAATTACTTTAGAGATATACGATTACGAAAGTAGCTAGTTACTTTACAGTTGGTCTAGTGGGGTTCAAACCTCCGTCATTATAGAAAGATGCTTGGATATATCTGTTGTGTCAGTAGCAAATTGAGCTATAAATTGATTACATCGACTTTACACTGTTAGTGCGACATCTGGTGAGACGGTGACTTGATCGTCAAATTTTAGAAGATAATGGTGACGATTTTATATACATCATTTATCTATACATGCATGTATACGTATATATATATATATATATATATATGATCATTTTATATACATATATTTTTCAACATAAAGGCAGAACATACAGAACAGAAAGTTAAGTACAGGCTGACGCAGAATTGGCAAATATAACATCGTAATCGTAATTGCCCATTTATATAGCACCTCTTCAAGAAAACTACTCAGAGGTGCTGCCGACCTCGTATCACAAGACCACGATCGACCACGTGATCAGTTCTGCGTTGCAGCGTAGGTGTATGAAGACCATAATCGCGGCAAAGGTCAACATTGTGTCAAAGTCCTTTAGAGGAATCGTTAAGAAGACTGTTTTCATAGATTCCCGAGAAAAATGTTTAATTTACGTGTATACGTTTTTCTGTAGCGACCGTATGGGACCTCGACCCTGCTCATATTTCAACGAATTAATCGGGTGAAGTCCTTCATCACCGTTTGAATGGGCGCCACACCATTTAGGGTCCCCGTGTACGGATCGTGCTAGCTCGAGATTCAAATCTCTGAAATAAGCCACGTTTGGGACGCGAACCAGCATCCTCACGCACAGAGGCGCCTTGATGTAGGCGTTAACCAATGTAGCTAATCAGGCCAGCTGAAATACCGTGGCGATGATTGTGACGTCAATGTGTGTCAGGTCAAGCGATGTGCCCTCACGTACGCTTTACCCCATGTAGCTAACCAGGCCAGCTGGGATACCATAGCGACGATTGTGACGTCAGTGTGTGTCAGTTGAAGTGAGGCGCTTTGACGTACGCTTTACCCCATGTAGCTAACCAGGCCAATTTACACAGATGCAGTATTTGAATGAGATCCAATCTTGTCGATTGGGTAGGTTTGAATCCTGCCCCTGAAACGGTCACTTCGCAGGGACGTTGAACAAGCCCATCACTAAAAATTGATCAGGGCCAGCGATTTATGCTTAGTCATTAGCTGTTAGCGCTTAATGAAATTAGTCATTAGCTGTTAGCGCTTAACGAAACCAATACAGCCCGAACAGTATTGAATGTCAGCAACAGATTGACACATATCTTTCTGTATGTTCTGTTAGCGCAAATGAACTGTTGGTAAGTTTGTAAGCGTTATATTAATTATTAGCTGGGCTAGTTAGCTACAGTGGTTAGCGCGTACATCAAAGCGCTTCACTTGACCTGACACACATTGACGTCACAATTGTCGCCATGGTATCTGAGCTGACCTAGTTAGCTACATTGGTTAACGCCTACGTCAAGGCGCCTCTGTGCGCGAGGATGCCGGTTCGCGCCCCAATCGTGGCTTATTTCAGAGATTTTGAATCTCAAACTAGCACGATCCGTACACAAGAACCTTAAATGTCGTGGCGCCCATTCAAACGGGCAGCGATGGTGAAGGATCTGACCCAATTATTTCATTGAAAGCCGTCGAGGTACCATACGGTCGCTACAGAAAAACGTGCACATTTGCATTTACATTTATTATGTCCTGGATCCCGCTATTAATTTGCCCCTGAACTTCAGAGACTTGACCCCCCCCCGCTGGTTACTAATTTGGTGGAATTTTGTTGATAGAAATGTTTCGACGTCCTGAGCAGGCTTCTTTCGGAGGCGCTGCATGAATGCTTTGATGCAAACAGCTAGTGAAAGTGAATGAGAGGCGGTTCTGCCATAGTTTAAATTCCGTATGAAGCCCCAGTTCTATTCAGCTGCGTTGACGGATAGAAGCCCAGCCTTGTAGGTCGCCCGTCTGTGACCGCTCTTTTATCGTTGGCTGCGACCTACACAGTCAAGAATCCATCTGCTGAAAAGGAACTCAGTCTGTCTGTTTCTATGGCTGGTTGTGTTGCTGGATGTGTCTGCCTGTCTGTCTGTACGACTGTCTTTCTATGTGTCTGTGGGTCGTCTATCTACCGGTATGTCAGTCTTGACCACTGTTTTCTCTGTCTGCTTATCTGCTTGCAAGGGTCGCCTGTCTGTGTCTTTCAGTGTGTCTGGGTGTTTCTATGTGTCGTTATGCCTGCCTGCCTGTTTGCCTTGATATCTGTATGTCTTTCCTGATGTCTTCTGGCTGCCCGTCCGTCTGTTTGTCTTACACTGTCTGTCTGACCGTACGCATATCTGTCGGTCTTGATGTATGTCTGCCTGCCGTTCGTCTTTCAGTCAGCGTGGGAGTCCTTTGTTGTTTGCCTTGGGTAGGTAGTTCTGCTGGCAGTCTGAGGTGGGTAGACATAGTGGTCGTAGTAGTAATATTTAGTAGTGGTCTTATAGCTCACGTAGTGGTCTGCGCTTCTGTTTACGGATGGATGGCAGGTGGATTGACTTGTCATTGCGTAATCATGCAGTGTTTACTCTGGCTTTGTTTACCTGTGACGGTGGGCGGTTGTTAGAAGTGCTGCGCAGCGGTGTGGACCATTGCCGAAGGAAACTCGCTAAAGACGAGGTTAGTCGGGGTTAATTGTATGCATGTAGGTACGTATGTACGTATGCATGTACGTACGTACGTGCGTATGTTTGTTTGTATGTATGTATGTATGTATGTATGCATGAATGTATGTATGTATGTATGTATGTATGTAGTTATATGCCTGTCTGTGTGTCTATGTATATGTCCATCTATCTGTCTGTCTGTCTGTCTTCTGTCTGTCTGTCTATCAATCTGTCTATCTTTCTGTCAGTCAGTCAGTCTGTCTGTCTATCTGTCTGTCTATTTGTCTGTCTATTTATTTCTGTATGTCTGTCTGTCTATCTAGGCACTCAGTATTGCGTCTTATAAGTACCTCACAAAGCGCTGCCTATGTTCATCTAAGTGGTGTTAAAGTTCATTAAGAACAAAAAGTGTAGCAGGAGAGACTGTGTACCAGTCGAACCCTGTGGAACCAAAGACCACAGCCTGAGTACAATTCCCGGAGAGGAATGAGGGCAACCACAACAGAGACCGGCCTACGACGCCGAACGACTCTACAGGCCGCTCTAAAGAAAGCCGTGGTCAACAGTGTCAAAGGCGGCACTCATGTCAAAGAGGGTGAGAAGGGTTACACGTTTGCGGTCAAAAACCCCTTGAATGTAGGCAGCAATGCATGTTAAAACAGACTCGTGGAATGACATTTTTCTGAATACCGATTGGCTGTAGTGAGAAGGAATTTCTCAGAAAAGGAAATTTGATGGTCAGCTGAAAAGGTTAAAAACAGACGGGGAGTCCAGGTGTAGATGAATTGCATCGTAAATTTTTACACCTTGTGAGAGAAGAAATCGGAGAGGCGTTAGTGAGAAAGAAAGGGAACTGGGAATGACTACATATAGGAGGGATTAATTCCAGCCAGAAGGAGACAGATATATAGGATTGTAAAATCTTCAAGGTAATGTGCTAAAGCAGGAAGAGAGGCTAACTCAACCTTATGATCAAAAGTCCAATAGTTAGCAGAGACAAGGCTACAACACGGAGTTGGCACAAATCACTGGTGAGGCTACAGTTGAAATATGGTATCCAGCTAATATAATCTGAACTATGATGAAGAGCAGCTGGAGAAAGTGCAAAGGAGAGTTGCCAATATGATTCGTGATTAGGGGAATCGGAGCTGTGAACCAGGGTTGAAAAGTGTGGGCTAACAACGCTGGAGAGAAGGAGTCGAGGAGACCTAACTTAAGCTTATAGGATTATTACTGGAAATGTGGAAGTGCGGTGGGAGAGATTCTTCGAATTAGTACTGAACAAGGTAACTCGAGGCTACAGATATAAATTATTCAAGAAACCGAAAAGAATATTAGGGCAGAGAGTCTTTGAGAGTCTTCTCTGCACCTCCTCCATCCATCGACCGAGAACTAGATGGATGGAGGAGGTGCAGAGAAGGACGGCGATGAATCTTGCGCAGCTGAGGGATGTGGCAATGGACAGAAGAGAATGGAGAAGGCTGGTCATGGCGGTCGCTAGGGTTCCAGGAACCGACGGCACAAGGTGACAAGGTGAGTCTTTGGTGCAAGAGTTGTAGACTTGCTGAATGGTTTGGATGCTAGTACTGCCTCAGTGGACAGTGGATCTCAGCTTTTAATAAGAAGCTAAGAAGGATTACGACTATTAAGCATTCGGGGTTAATTTGCAGTTTTTCAGACACATATTACTGAACCAATGAAACCCTTGTTATGTAAATGTTATGTTATGATTGCTGCTCAAGTAGAAGGGAGTTGCCTTACCTTCCGTAACATTACCCATCTGACCTTACCTACCTTAACTTACCTTTAAATTTGCCTCACCTTATTCTAAATGTCTATTATCTTACCTTGCCTTTCCTGATCTAACCTTTCTTTACATTACCTTTCATACCATACCTGCTGTGCATCTCCTTAAGACCTAGCCTAAGCTTATGTCATGTTGAAAAGTCATTATTGTGTAATGTCTTGCGATGATTAAAAGTCTTAGGATCAGTCAGACGGCAGACCACGCAGTCTGTAGGAGGGAAAGGAGTAAAGAAAGGGAGGGAGATGAAAGAGGAGGGGGATGGGCGGGAGAGAGGGAGGGAGGGAGGTCCCAGCTAAAAAGGAACATAGGAATGCGCTTACGATGAGACAGGGTCAAATACTGACGTAAGGGGGTAAATGTCAGACGAGGAATGTCTGTCATCTTAGTGGGAACAGATAATTTGCGCTGTTTATTGGCTCTGTGGAGACTTTAACTCAGTCAACCTCTTGCGCGGCCCTTATTAACTACGATTTTCTGAAGAATCGTTTAAAATACCGCGCTTCAAAGAATCTTAACGTGCTGCCATCTTTCAACTCTAGTTGGGAATCTCATGGTAGGGCGCTGCGTGGGTGCGCGAGCTTGCCGCTAGTGACTCTCTAGTTAACCGAGTAATGTCTGCAAGTGGATAAATGTTCTGTTCTTAATGACATCGTTAAGGCTAGCGCAGAGAACGCCTGTGATTAGTTTCACCGACGAGGCGCTAAATAAATCTCTGATTACAAAAAATCGGTCTTGAACTTTTTTCCTCAGAAGACAGGATAGTGACAGATGTTTGTGTTAAGGTTTTGCTGTGATTATTGTTGCTGGCATTGTTGTTGTTATTTGTGTGCTTTTAGATAAAATTTAAGTGAAAATGCTTTGAAAATAAATCACTGTGTTGCACAGATTGCATACAGTGCAAGCAGGTCATATGTTTAGTCAGAGGCCACAAGTTGTTGGGGAGAGGGGTTTTGATTTAGACGGAGTGTATACATCAACCTAACATTTGAATGGTTAATGGTTGTCCTATCGAAGTTGTCGTGACCCCAATGGCTCCTATAAAGACGCGTCCAATGAGCACTGTGTGTTGGTTATTGTCGGAATATCGCTTCAGGCTTTTAAAGGAATATTGTGCTTACAAATATGGTTAGCATATGTCGCTTGGCATATGCGTTCTGTAGTTACCCTGGGTTCATTCATGCATTCGATCCTGCAGGCGACAATAGTTCGGGTGCTAGACACTTAATCGCAGTGCTTCTCGTAAGTCCAGCTATTTGTACCGACTACTTTCAAGAAGAAACTGCGGTCGACGTCGTAGTAAACTTAAAATTTATTCGCGACACATAGTCTTGACTACTGTAGGTCTACTGTACTACTTTCCGTACTAATATTCGCGATGAATATTTTGGTTTAGACTCGAACACATTCAACTAATATTTGCAACACAAAGGCACAACTGAGTATTCGCGACTGATATTCGCGGCTGATAATCGCTACTGATATTCGCGACAAGTATTCGACACAAATTTCTAACGACTACTATTCGCGATTAACAAACACATTTGTCCCGAGTGTACATATTCGCTGCATATTTTCGCGCAGTAATTTCGGCCGCCTGATCAAAAGATCTGGATGCGTTTTCCGAAACACACATGCGATGACTATGACGTCTGGTGACTTACAAATTAGCAGGCGGGCAGAAAGGTCCTCACGGGGTGCGACATGACAGTTCTAGTCTCCAGCTGAGGACATGCATGCATGCCCAGCAGGTATTCGAAGTTCGTAACTAGCTATTTTTTCCGCTGCGTACCTTTGATCGCTGGGTGGTAGTCGCAAGCCTTTTGCGAGTTGCAGCTAAGAAAATCAGAACAACAATTGAAAAGCGAACACCGAAAACGAAATAGCTTTCTCGTGACTCATTCGGGCCGAGGAGCGAACGCAAAGGTAATAGTAGAACCCAGTGTTTAACGACGTCTTGTGGCCTCCGGGGCCGTTTACGTCGACCGAGCCGTATTTTGTGTATGTTGTCCCATCGATTCGATTAATAGTTTCTAGTGTTTAACGACATCGTACGGTTACAGAGGCCAATTGTAATCGTGAACTCGATTTTCTAAAGCGCTGCTTAAAAGCTAAGCGCAGGGCACCTGCTTATTCACGAGAGCTGCGTCAAGTCAGTGGGGTTGTCCAAAGATGCCAAGTCCGGCTGCCAGAAGACCAGAGAGAGAGGATGAGAGAGAGAAAGAGAGAGAGAAAGAGAGAGAGAGAGGAAGAGAGAGAGAGTGAGAGAGAGTGAGAGAGAGAGTGAGAGACTGACAGACAGAGAGAGAGAGTGGGGGAGATGAGCTGTTAGGGTGGGTTGTGCTAAAGCTGAGAGAAAAGTGTATTCGATGGATCAGGGTGGAATTTCTTGAAAAGATGAGGCCGATTACATCGACCTTGCCTTACCTCGAAAGGGGTGTCTGAGACCTCGTAATATGGCACAAGTGAGCCATACACGGCAGAAGGGGAACACGTTTTGAGGTGTCTAATTCAGCCGAACACTGCGACTGTTAGAGCTATTACTGTTACGAAGTGTTTAACGACATCTTGCGAACGTCTGGGCCGTTGACGTCGGCCTTTGCTTGTCTCGCAGACGGTCTTAGATCGGGGGATGTCTTGATGTCCTGTTCGGGTGCGTGACACGGGTCATTTGTTATCCGTAGGTGAAAAGCGTTGTTTTTTGTTATTTTGCTACCCTTGTGTTCATGCTTGAGAAGGTGAGTCGCCGTATCTCGCCCTAGCTTTATTTCCAAGATCTGGGCCTGACTGGGTGCACGCAACCCTTTGGGGGTAACGGATCGATCTGGATTTTGAGGCCCGTCGACCGTCGCTTAATGGATTCTAGGAAAACGTAATCGTAATCGTAGTGCACATTTATATAGCGCCTCTTCCAGAAACTGACAAGTGCTTTGCACATGTTAGACAACTAGACAAGGGCCTTACACATACCAGAAGGGGAACGTTTTTTCTACTGTGTGGTAGTTCCCAGAATTTCGAGACATCGTGTGGCTAACGTCGATCCTACCTCGCCGTTCAGTAGTTGCACGCTTCATAGATGATCAGCGTGACCTTTTAAGGATCCGAATTGGGTCAGGTCATGTCCCAACTGGGTTAGGTCATGCGCCTCTGTGCAGCAGCCAATGGAAGGAGGCCTCGAAAGCAGCAGCAGCACCTGCAACGTCAGCCGCAGCAGTGCGTGGCGAGAGAGAGAGAGAGAGGGAGGGAAGAGAGGGGTGGATGAAGGATGTGGGAGCAGCAGCAACCAGCAGCCAGACGCCAGAGGAGAGAAAAGTCTGTCTGGGCTGCAAGTGCAGAACAGACGGCAGCGAGCGTCAGGATTCGACTGACAACGCCGTCACTAGTGCCACGGACTGACGCGGTGTCGGCGCCACCCAACCGCGCATGTGCGATGACGCGAAACGCGCGTTAGGATCAGGTGTCCGGCGGTCTATGGCAGGTAGCTCGGTGGCTGGCCGGGTTATCGCGGGTCACGGGATCCCAGTAGCGTTAGTCCTTGTTCACGTGGGCGTCACCCAAGCGAGAGCCCCCGATGCCGGACTACGCCGCGAAGGTGAGACGTCTGATCTTATCCTAAGTCTTCTACAGCGCCCTTGTAATAGTGTAAACTGTAAAAACTGTAATTTTACGGTAACTGATACGTGAACAGAGTGGTCTTTTAGGATGAAATTACGGTCAACCCGTTTTCTCATTTCGGCCTAAGAGGGATAAGTTGAAGGAAAAACATGTGAGCCACAGATAACAATAGAAATCACGTATTGAAAGAGAAGAAGAAGCTCGGTTACACTAAATCCCGGTGGAAGCAACGGCCATAAAGTGTTGGCGACCTGATTTTCTTAGCATCGGCGTATGACAGAGGATAAGCTGAAGGAAAAACGTATTAGCCACGGATAACAATAGAAGTAACATATTGAAATAGAAGAAGTTCGGTTACACTAAATCCTGGTGGAAGCAGTGAGCGGGCATGAAGTGCTGGCGACCTGTTTTTCTTAGCCTCAGTGTATGAATGTGGTTGGCCAGTCCTTTCCCACGCCGCCTTATCTTCCCACCGACACTGTACGCACGATGTGCTCGTTGTTTAGAGGAGTTCGCCAGGTGGCTCAAGTGGAGCAGACGTCCCGAAATATCTTTGCCCTGGCAGAAAGTGACCCGGTGACCTCAGGGTTGACCTCCAGAGCGTCACCTATTTCGCTCTTGGCTTTCGACCGGACGTCGCCTTCGAATTTGACTTATTAGTGACCAATGTCTAATAATAATAATAATGATAATAATAATGATAATTATCATTATTATCGAGACAATTTATATAGTGCCGTAGCACAGCCGAGGCCAAGAAAGGGCGCTGTACACGAGTTCCGAAATCAACCACAGTCCTCCTGTGGTATTTTAAAAAGATCTCTCTTGAGTCGTGACTTGAATGTGTACAGAGTTGGGGCATTCGTCACGTGGTCAGGAAGACTGTTCCACGCAGTGGGTCTGGCGACAGAAAAGGAACATCGCCGAACCTCGTGGACGATCGCGGAACATGCAGTTGATTCCTCGATGAGGACCGCATTATTACAATGGCGCTATAGAAGTTCTCGCATTATTATTTACCACATAGAGTGCTTTGGCGCATGCGTATTCGATGGGATTTGTTGGACACGTGTACGAAAAGCACTCTAAGTGGTAAATGATATCTCTGTGGTTGAAACTCGCCATCAAGCTGTGTAGCATGGGTTCTGAATGAATGTAGCTCTAATAATTAATAATAATTATTAATCATTATTATTATTAATAAGAAGACAATTTATATAGCGCCGTAGCACAGCCGAGGCCGAAGAAAAGGGCGCTGTACATGGGTTAATTAATACACATATATAATTAATACACCCGTCATTCACATTGTCAAGATCGATGCTTTATCGTTTCACGGTAGTCGTCGCCACCAGTTGGTATCTAGTAGGGTGGGGGTAATTGGGGGTAGGGGTGGGTGAGTCTCGGTGGGCCCCAGGTCGGTTCTGCCCAAGAGGAACGCGCACACGATCTAATAACGCTCGGTGGAATGATGTTTGCTCGTGCTTGATATGACTGATTGTGATTATTGCAAACGGTGAATATTATGATCGAGTGCTTGAGTTCGTAGGTGGCGTTGATCATGGTGTGATCAACTGATTCGTGAAGTGGCTTCATCTCTCTCTCGTGCATTCTTCAGCGCGGCTAAAGGTGCTCTGTAAATAACCGCTGTCACTAAAACATACATACTTGCACACATACATACGTACATACACACACGTACGTACTTACTTATATACATGCGTACGTACGTACATACATTTACGTATGTGGGGCCCCCTACTTGTACTGTATGCATACATATATGTACATATGCCCATACATACATATATTTGCATACATACATATTATATTTACATACGTACATGTATGCATACATATACGTACATACATACATGTGTATATGTGCATGCACACATATGTACATGCCTGCATACATGCATAGATATATACATTCATGATACATTTATGTATACACATACATATGTATACATACATGCATACATGCATGCATACACATACACATATACTTATATACATATACATACATACATAAATACATACATACAATCGCATACGTTAATATTATAATTATAAATTAAATCGATTGTTACTAAACAGACAAGAGATGCGTGGATACTTCTCAGCACAGACATGCTTAAATACAGAGTGTTCATAAAATAAGGTCAGGTCTTTTTCTCCACCCTTATATCAAGTAAACCCTCAAAGGAGGCGTTGTGCCATTTAGATGTTAAGCCTCTACGAATCTATCCTCTTACTTAATCGTACGATTTAGTTAACATTTTTGTTCCGGTCAATATTTGATTTTGTTTGTGTTGAAGTTCACTTGGCTTAATATTCTGTCGATCGTTCGTCATTTTAAACGGGTTTCAGATTACACAGGCGACCATTCTAAACCGGATCTTGGTTCCCTCTGGGTCGGCTCTTTGTACGCCATCAGAAACGTTTCTATATATTGCGTCTTATGATGTATTTGGTGAGAACAATGAATGAACGAACGAGTGGATGAATAAATTGCGGTGCTTCTGTGCATCAAATCGAGCCTAGTTTGCTTTCTGTTGTGTTGGAGCATCCAGTTAGAA